>CP142453.1:112710000-113285000 GCA_038049695.1 Cinnamomum chago | reverse complement strand
TTGAGGAGGAAGTGGTGGTAAATCACCTACTTCATCTTCTAATTCAATAAAGTTTTCATGTTCCCCCCCTAAATTAACAGAAGAAGATTCTGTGGGAAGTCTTCTTGCCATATTTCAAAAAATAAACTTTATAAATAATAATAGTAATAGGCTCTAATAGCCTTCTTTTGTGATAATTAATATAAGAAAGGGGAGAAAATGAGAGTTAATATAATATAATATAAACTTATATATATGGAATCTCAAATTTAAATAATATAAATACCTCTAAATCTTTGAAGGCCCCTTTATCTTGTCTCTTGATGACTTGATGTTTGGCCTTCCAAAAACTTCTTAGAGAGAGTGAAAGAGTTGAATGCTTTGAGATTGAAGTAGAGAATGTATAAAGAGAATGAAAGAGTTGTGTAAATTGGTGAGGAATGAGAATGGGAGGGTTAAGGTATTTATAGACTTTGTAAAATGACAAATGACACAAAATACCCTTTATATGACCGTTTTATGGCTGTTGGGGGGGGGGGGTAAAAGTGACTTTTTTTTGAAAAAAAGTACTAAAAATCGTTGGGCGGGCCTGCCGTTGGGCGGGCTGGCGTGCCAGCCGTTGGGCGGGTTGGCGGGCTGGCGGGCTCGGGCCTGGCGTGCCCAGCGGGCTGATCCAGGCGTGCCCAGCGGGCTGGAGTTCCCAGCCCAGTGGGCTGGCGTGCCTGGCGGGCCCGGGCCTAGCGGGCCAACGGGCCCAGCGACCTTGGCCCAGCACGGCCCGTGTCTCGGGCCGTGCCTTGTGGGCCGGGCCGTTGACCGTGCCGGGCCGTGCCACGGGCCGTTGACCAGCGTGCTGGGCCGGGCCAAACCGGGCCGGCCCGGCCCATTTGACATCTCTAGGTGGGAATACACGCAGTCTCTTGGACCACCACGGTCAACTGCATCATCCAGGTACAAATAATCATTGCCCAGGTAGTCATGTCACGTAGGCCACTATAATATTTTAATTTATACAGGCCTATTATCCTCAATAAAACAAGTATGAAACCTATTTTTGGTTCCCGATCCTATATCCTCCGGAGGATTAGGATCTGAAACAATGAGTAGGACCCACCCACTGTTTATTGTTGTATGCAAAAAATTTACTCTTGATTCATCTGGATTTGAGAAGGTGGGTCTCCCTCATTGTTTTGAAATGTAAATATATATGGGTAACTTCTGAAATGCAAAGCTGATACAGAAACATATTGCAAGTCCTTATGTGAGGCCTTCACCTAATGTTCCTTTCTAAAAAGAAGATTCATACAATTTTCATGCGGCGGAGCAGATCAGCATCTGCTAATTGGCCACCACAAACTTCCAACACCTCTGCACGAGCCCGAGCTTGCCACTCTGTGTTCGAGGCCAGCAGCATCAAACCCCATGCAGCACTGACTGCGGTGGACTCATGACCAGCGAAGTAGATGCTCTTGCAGTTGTCTACTATGAAACTATTACCTGCATTTGATTCAATGCCTCCTTTGCTGTGGGCATGGTCGATGAGTGTCTGCAAGAGGTCTTCTTTGCTTTTCTGATGATATGTGGTCATGGACTGTTCTTGGCGTCCTTTTATCACATCTAAGACCAGGGACTGCACCTCTCTGTCTAACCTCCACACCACTCCGTTTCTCTTGGTTGGCAGATATCTTTCACCCACAAAAATAAAATTTTAAAAACTTCAAAAATTCAATTCCTAAAACATACAAAAGTGATCTTCTTCTTTTTTTTTTTCTGCCAGAAGAAATTCGGCTACAATCAGGCCACGATATTCATATTTGCAAACTTAGTTGTGCGCTCAACTTGAGCTATATCAATCATATGGGTAGGGAGCAATTGGAAGGTCTTGGCATAGATGAGTGGTGGGCAGAGACGGATGGAGTATGAAACCAGGCCCCCAGTGGATTTCTAAGTTTCAATTATAATTTTGGCGGGGCCCACTAATTTTTTCCATAAGGCCCCCAGTGAATTTTTTGGGCCCCCAATGGATTTTTGTAAATATTAACTTTAGGTATTCCATATTCTTATTCTCCCTAATTTTGATTGTTTTAATCACTTTCTTGTAGCATCACCGCGTTCTCAGTCTCCTACAAGAGCTAATACCAAGGAAAATTAACAGCAGTCATCGCTGAAAACAGTTAAGATAAATTAGTATGCAGAGGCGGAGGTAGTTCCCAGCCCCCCAGTGACTTTTTGGGAAAAAAAAAATTATGTATACTAAGTTAGGCCCAAATCAATTAGGCCCCCAGTGACATTGAACCAGGCCCCCCAATGAAAACTCGTAGAGAACAATTGTGATAAATAAATATGTCTTGTTTTATTGCTTGAAATTATTATATTATATTTGTTCCATATAAAAGGTTTGGGGTAATCTGCACACTATTTGTCCTTGTTAGACATGATTTGCAATGCAGTGGAAATCTACAAACTATCTGTCTTTGAATGCACCTTTCTGTGTATTAGTTAATGATAGTGTATGTAAAAGGTCCACTACTTTTTTTGTTTATTGTTTTTTCTCAAGCATGAAAAAAAAAAAAGAGAAAATCATTTGCAATCATATAAATAACCCAAAAAAAATTCCGGGGGCGACCCTCTACTACTTAATCGTGCCCCCAGTGATTTTGAATCCTGGATCCGCCACTGGTGGTGGGAGTTTGGTGATTTTCACTATTTTTGTTTTGAAGAGAAAAAAAAAAAAAAAGTGCACCTAGAGAGCCCCTCTCCTCAGCTCATGCATATGTTATTGTCATTTGTCCACTCCAATTAATGGTCCCATTTTCCTTGAACACAGTAATAAAAAGTCTGCAAAAAGGAACTAGATGAAAAGTAAAAAAAAAAAAAGCTTCAAAAACCTAATGTTTTATTATTATTATTATTATTAATAATAATAAGTAAAAGGGCCGCGAGAGATAGAGGACGAGAGAGATGAACGGAGAGAAAGATAGAGAGAGGGGATTCGGACTTCCAAACACTCAAAATTCCATGGCCATGTAGCGTCCAATTCAAATAGAACTCAAAATCCCGAAACCCTTACCAAAAAAAAAAAAAACATGTTTAGAGAGCCAAGGAGAAAAGTACTATTGCAGGGGCCAAACATTTCTATTCTCTCCTTCCTTCTCCACCTTTTTTCTCTCTTCTTCTTCCTTTTTTTGTGTACTACAACCAAGTGTGATAGCTTGTACAGAAGTAAATTTTGTGAAAAAGTGTTTTTTTTTTTTTTTACTTTTAACCCCTTCTAATCTACTTTATTCATAATTTGACTCAAAATATTATTTTTACTCCTCCACACATGTAAACAAACAAGCGAAGGGTTATTTGTCTTTTAAGCATGGTATAGGAAAATTTGTTTTACACGTGAAAATGTAACACATATGAAACTTACTACCATTTTTATCAAAATCACTATTTTCACGAGTAAATTGAGTACATCCAACAATTTTAGATGTGTTTGGATGTTTTGGAAGTCGCTTTCAAATTTCTCAAAATCAAGAGCAGTTAAAATATATGAAACTAAATGTCTTAATGCTTATCATTAATACGAGAATATTGAAAGATTTGGATCATGAATTGAAGGCCATTAGAAGTGCAAAAAATTAGATCCATAAATTAGGTTTTTCCAAACTTTTTTCATAAATTTCTCAAAATCCGTGAAGACTTTAAATATGAAATTAAACATCAAAGTTAAAAAGAAATTAATAATGTGGTTGATGGGGTTCAAACCTATAATTTGTTTAGGCATCCGTGTCAATACCTATCAGGGTTGGTCTGTAACGCTTCCCCTCCTCTCCTAAAGAGAAAATTTTAATTACTGTTAAAAGGGCCTATTTACACACCAATTTCACACTTTTTATCAATTGCATGTGCGAATGGGCACAAACAAATGTGATGCTACATAATAATTAGCCATCTCAATAATTTACATATATAAATGAGTAGAAACAGACAAACGTCCCCTAAATAGATTGTTGGGGGCATTAGCTTGGACCCCACCACCTCTCCTAATTCACACCAGTCCCTTCCTATTTCTGTTATTTGTTCAGGTAGGCCCCAACAGCAAAGTTTATCTTGTCCAATTTCCCTCCTTTTTGTCAATAAGCACAGCAAATAGTATAGTGCCATATTTATGGAAAATATGGTAAAAAAAATTACAAAAACCTGTTCGCCTTCTTATTCTTTTTCCACCACATCCACCTCTGATCTCACACTTCATGACATTTCTTTTCTTTTTATTTATTAGACAATTTATTTGATTTAATTGAATATTAGTCAACACCATATAGATCAATTTTCAAAAAATGTAAGCTAAATATTAACTTTTTTTTTTCTCATTATCAGGTATGAAAGTAAAGGAGAAAACATTGAAAGGAAGTCGTCCATAAATAATCCACATACCTCCAGCAAGCGAATCCCGAGGAGTATACCTGCCTTGGTCATCTCATATCTAATAGCCCTTAGCCTTGAAAATATCTCTTCCCCATTGGAATAAGAACTCCCAAAGCAAGCTCTGGAGATCACAAAGGATGAAAAGCTTTTTAGATCCTCATCTACTCTTACATCTCCAATGCCCCCCTCACCCTCACTGTCAATTCTATGCTCCCATGATTTCAGCATTGGGATTGTGCACTTCACCATTAGGTCTACCATTCCCTACAAACATTTGAAAGGTTAAATAAAGTAAAATTATGATATTTTGGAATTGAATTTTGATTTTTAAAGAATTTTAGGTAGAAGATCCAAGTAATCAAAATGCTAGCGAACGCCCGATGATTTAATTCTAAGATTTTCAATCTAAGCCATTCAACCAATTCCTCCTCACGTGAATGGAACTGTTTTCAAGAAATATACATCATTGGACTAAATCAATCAAAAAGCAATATACACCACTAGCACAATAACCTGTGCTAAGCACGGTCATATTTACCAATAAAATTTGCGTCAACATACATAAAAATCAATTAAAAAGAAAGTCAAATCACATAAAATCATCCTCAAACACTTACTGATAGAAAGTAATAGAAAAGAAGATTACGACCGTAGCTCTTCTTTTTTCTTTTTCTTTTTCTTTTTAAATTCAAGACTCTATGGTATAGAAATGAAGCAAGAAAAGTTGGGTGGAAGGGAAAATTGAGTATACATAGAGTAAGTGTATATGAGATTTATATGAGATTTGAGATGGAATTAAAGTTAGTGTATATGAGATTTGGGATGAAAATGAAGTTGTTGAAAAGATAATAGTGAAAAGTGGGAAGAGAGTGGTTGCATATAGAAGAGTGGGGAGAATGTGGGTTGGTTTTAGAGAGGTAATATAACTCCCCAGTCAAAATCACTACTTATGGTCAAAATTATCTTTAAAATATATACTTGGCTTTAATATGGTTTAATTGGACAAAATCAATCAGATCAAAGGATTAATTCTCATTCAATCTAGTAGTGAAATGACTGGTGAAAGTGATACAATGCCATATGTTGTCAATCCCAGGCAAGAGAATTGATATAAT
The DNA here is from genome assembly GCA_038049695.1 of Cinnamomum chago. Classification (NCBI taxonomy): domain Eukaryota; kingdom Viridiplantae; phylum Streptophyta; class Magnoliopsida; order Laurales; family Lauraceae; genus Cinnamomum; species Cinnamomum chago. Next base: position 113,279,487 of record CP142453.1, on the reverse strand, counting down.
GGTTTTAAAATCAAGAAGGGTCCATAGGAGAGATTCCTCACCATGAAAGAGAATTCCAAGTTTTCAACCCACAACTAAGCTTGTCAATTGGACCGGCTGGCCTGTGCTTAGGCTGTTAAATCTCGCCCCGAATATTGGGTAGGCTTGCCGGGGGTTGTCCAATCCTGATTCTAAATTGAACGAGCCTACATAAAATCTCATCCGGTGCAGGTCCGGACATAGCATGATCTTGAATATAAGCTAAACATTCTCTAATTATTTCTATACTACCACCGAACACCGATAATTTCTTTTTAGATTAGCCTCGGTAAAATGAAAAATGAGAATCCATGTCATGCTTCTCTGAGTTAAACAATTATTTTGTTCAAAATAACAGGCTAGAGATTTCTAACATAATAGAATGAGTCTTTCCTTAATCAAGAGGGAAGAAGTTGAACTTTTGAAAACTGAAATTAATAATCTTAGCCTGCAATTTACTCAAAATCTAAATGAGGATGATAGTGTTCTTTTCTTTAGTGAGTTTGAAATGGTTGGACTGCCACATAAGTTCATTAAGGTTAGTTACAATTATTCCTTATATTAATTTGTTTGAGAGATGTTATTTTCTTAAATTTAAAATTATATGTAGCCCTCTTCTATTTGTTTATTAATATCCGTACATTTTAGTTTGTATATTCCAATTAAAAATAAGTAAAATGTACTTGTGGGCGGGCCGGGCATATTCTGCCCTTTCCCAGTCCCATTTTGACCAGGCTTTAAAATCATTGTCCAAGCCCAACCTGTCGGGCTCAATTTTTTTTTTAAAAGCCTTGTATTTTCGGGCTTGGGACTGGCTAGGTACGATTTTAACGGACTCAATTCACAAGCCTACCCACAACCCCTCACTTCTATTCTTTCATGTGTCCTTCACCAACTACACGTATCATACAATATATACAAAAAATCATTTAAGGGAATAGCCAAAAATCCGAATGCACCCCATGACAGACTTAAGTCATAATCAATAAGAATTTGAGAAAACTCACCACTAAACCCACCCCTATTAGGAGTATAGGTTTGGGTGGACACCCATCTAACCCGACCAATTGCATGCCATCCCTATATGCTTGAACAATGACTGCACTAAATAAAAACAATCATGATTTAAAACAAATCCCCCCCACCCAAAAAAAAACAAAACAAAACAAAACAAAAAAAAACCTGTTTTGATTTTCACAAACACAAGTTGGAAGAGAAGGTTATTAGATGACATTAGCAATTTACAATTATGAACAAAAAAAAAGAAAAAAGAAACCTTTCCAAACCTACCTTAACCTTATCCAAGAAGAACTCTCGTGCTATGACTTTCCTCTGCTGGGCCCAAGCTGGTTCATTTGGTCGATCCTAAAATGCCATGGCCAAACAATGCCCGACGTTCCTTATGCACATATGTGGGACTTCCCAGGCTTCCTGACTTGCAGAGGTTTAGTGCCTTCACCATGTCAGGCTGGCTCACGTACAACCAGTGGCGGATGCAGTATGTATCCACTGGGGGCCTAGCCCCCCAGTGGATTTCTAAGTTTTGGTGAGGCCCACCCCCAATGAATTTTTTGGGCCCGCAGTGACATTGAAGCAGGCCCTCAATGAAAAGTTATCACTTATCAGCCCATTCTTTATACACATCAATATTTCTAAGTTTTACTTGTAATTTTGGTGAGGCCCACTAATTTTTTCCATAAAGCCCCCAATGAATTTTTTGGGCCCCCAGTGACATTGAACTAGGCCCCCCAATGACCAATTTATGAATGATTGTATTGTATGTTTTATAGAAAAAGAGTTGCTTGGAACAATTACTAATGATATTGTAATAGAACTTTTTCAGAATATGAAAACTCGTAGAGAACAATTGTGATAAATAAATATGTCTTATTTTATTGCTTGAAATTATTATATTATATTTGTTCCATATAAAAGGTTTGGGATAAATCTGCACACTATTTGTCCTTGCTAGGCATGATTTGCAATGCAGTGGAAATCTACAAACTATCTGTCTTTGAATGCACATTTCTGTGTATTAGTTACTGATAGTGTATGTAAAAGGTCCACTACTTTTTTTGTGTATTGTTTTTTCTCAAGCATGAAGAAAAAAATCATTTGCAATCATATAAATAACCCAAAAAAAAATTCTGGGGGCAACCCTACTACTTAATCGTGCCCCCAGTGATTTTGAATCCTAGATCCACCACTGCGTACAACAGTGGTTCTTTGCCTGTCGAGTATGTGAATCTCGACCCTACAATCAAAGAAATTTATTATGTGATCATTCGGTCCAATTACAATTGATTTCTTTTCCTCCCACAACTAATATCACAGATATTCAGATTATACCTAATTAGATGTATAGTGTTTTATCGTGTCTATTTGAGGGAGATATACAAGTTCAAACCTGTACAAATACTGCTTGTATTTTATGTAGTCCACTTGACAAAAGGGTTTTTTTTTTTAAAGTTTGAGAACAAACTAATTTACAAGTGCATCGAGGGCAACCAAGTTTGAAGGATCCAAATGGGGCCTTGGGAACATGAAAGGTAAAAGTTGATTAAGAACAATTATGGCTCTAAAAACTTTTCCACCGTCCATGATTACAAAGAGGAAATGGGAAAAAAATCAAATCAAATATTTAGTTTTTTTTTTTTTAGTACAACACCCTTATCTTCATTCTAATCATAAAAAGTCTTTAGTGAGACATGAGTGGGTATTTTTAATTAAAGGGATTTGACCCGGTAAGAAGGGTTCTCACGGAGTCATCGTGAGAACTTTTTTGTGGGGCTCATTGGGGGTCCCATTTTGGGATGGAACCCGTTGAGATTGAAAGATCTATATGGGCCCATCCCGAATATTAAGTTTGTCCCCAATCCCATGCTCCTAACCACTGTACTCATGGCCGACAAGTCCTGTCCATTCATATGGGTATATAATCAATCCAACGGTCCAATTCATTATCATTGGTGTCAAACCTTAGAACACATGACTATCAAGGGGGTCCCTATCCATTGCAAGGTTTGGATTGAGTGATGGGTGGGTGGGCCCCACCTAAACCGTGAGAACAGTTCTCACCTAATTATTTCCCATTTTAAAATAGTATACTGACTTAAAAATATTTCAATCCCATTGATAAAATAATTAGTTCGAGATGAGTGTGTGTATGTGTGTGTGTGTATATATATATATGGTTGCTGCTCTCCTCAGCTGCAGCCCCCCTTTAATATCAGTTGCAGGCATGTGAGGACGGCTGCAGCTGCTCCCCTCACATGCCTGCAGCTGATATTAAGGATGGCTGCAGCTGAGGGGGGCAGCCTTCTATATATATATATATATATATATATATATATATATATATATAGGGAGGAGATCACACAGGCTGCAGCTAAGTGTAATACAAGCTGGAGGCGAGTGAGCGAGCCCAACAGATCCTAATGACTAAGACTAAGTTTGAATGGCAACGAAATGTTGTTTTCGCCCGCTCTTTCTGAAATATTTCCCCCATTCTCATTTCTCATTCCTCTCCTCCGTCTCTCGTCTCTCTCCCCTCCCACTCGACGACGACGATGACGACGACAACAAAAATTTCAGATAAAAGAACAAAGAAAGTTAGATCGATTGAAAGAGAAAGAGATAGATAGAAACTATCCCATACCTTGCTGGTCAGCTACAGGAAGTCTTGGAACTCCAAATCCCAGTAAAAAACAGAAGCAAATCCAGAAGCAGATAAAGCATCGGAATTCCATGGATTCATGCAACCCAAGAAAGACAGAGATAGAGATAGAAATGGACGGAAGTCACAAGAGTGGTTTGTTTCAGAGGGAATGGGAAACTGGGTGAGATTTGAAGTGGGCAATGATGATGATGATGATGGGGTCATGAAGCTTTTTTTCTTGGGACGAGAGGGAAAGGATTGAAAAGAAGGTGTTTGTGGAAGGCGTGATGATGAGAAAGCTTTTTCACTCACAATATCCCGTTTTATCCCTCGTGTCTGCTTCCCTCAACATTCTGAAAACACAGCAGGAGAGAGAGCAAGCGAGGAGCTTCGAGTGATAGATTTCGAGAACCCATTTCTTCTCTGATCTTGATCTTTCGATTTGTAGCTACTGTTTTGGTCGATTGATGGCGCAATCCTTGTTGAAATCAGTGTTTGCAGGAGGCTATTCCAAGTTATTTACCTCTCCTGCAAATAGAAGAATACCCTCACCAACCCCTCATCAGTTTCAATTTCAGTTGCGAATCAACGCCTTCTCTACTAGTAGTAACAGAAGCAGCAACATAAGAGATTTCCTTTCGTTATCGGATGAACTGCTGATGGACCAGTGCGAGATGAACACATTCAAGGCATCAGGCCCTGGTGGCCAGCACCGCAACAAGAGAGAGACCGTCGTCCGCCTCAAGCACAGCCCCACCGGTATCATTGCTCAGGTAGTACCATGAGTCCATACACTTGTTTCTCTATCTCTGTCTTTTGCATGTTTGTTGAAATACCCATTACTTGAAATTGATGAAAATAGTGATGATGGTGGTGGTGGTGATGCCCTATTTAGAATGCCCTTTGGATGTTTGATTAAAAGCTTGTGACAGGAATTACTCTTGTTTGGAATTCCAAAAGGGTGCCACTGAAATGTGATGCCCTATTTTTTTTTTTTTTTTTTGTGTTGGGTTTGTTTGTGTTGTTGCAGCCATTGAAACTGTGAAAGAAGAAGAGAAGCAATGCAGGTCGTTGGCTGCAGCAAAAGCTACCCTATATCGGAGGAATTCATGCCCATTCAGAGTAAAATAGAGGAAGATGGAGGGTCAAAAGTTGAAAAGGATTGCAGAGATAAGATGAATTGGATGAGCTCTGCTCAGCTATGGAGTGATAACAATGACAACAGCAACAACAACATTAAGAACAAATCAGTGGATGATGTGAAAGAGGTAATGAAAGACCCAATACCTTCAAGAAACAAAAAGGAGCAAAAAAGCTGAATTTTCCTTTTAATTTGAACTTGATTTTCATGATTTTATTGTTTTTTTTAGCAGAAAACAGAGGAATCGGAACGATCTGCAATAGAAAACCCTCATCTCCGCCATCAAGGATATGGTACATTGCCAGTAATTGATTCAAGTATATCACAATTATTGGCAGTGATTTTTGTTTAAACCAGTGTTCATTTTGCCGATACTAGGCAGAGTTAGTGAATGTATTTCATCTGATACATGCTACAAGATATTCTCACTGTAGTGAATTTATTATTATAGTAATGATTTCTTTACATTACTATATTATCATACTAATCAGTCCATGTTTGGTGGCAGGATGTATTGATGCTCATGTTGAATCATCTAATACCTGAAGGTGTTTTGAAATGATATATTTTTGGGATATTTGGTTCTTCATAGTTGTATAGTTTTTATAAGAATAGAGGGGGAAAAGTTGGATTGGGCATATTTGGGATGGAGCATTTTTCCCTCTGTGATAAACTTTCATTGTAATTTGGTATGTGTAATTCTCATTTTGAGTTTGTGAAGATTTGTGAAGATGTCAGGTGAAATGAAATGCTCCAGGTTATTATTATTGTTGTGTTGTTTCTTGTTCAAAAAGGATCTGTGTTTTCATTTTCTTCATGAGGTCCTTGGATGTAATGTTGTATTTGCTATTGGTTTGTATGGATGTGTGAATGCAGGAGGGTCTCACTTCATGGGATGGGTGGGTGTATGACTGTATTTGCTGTTGTTTCTCTCACTGCATCATCTCATTTGTTTTCAATTCAGGGGCTACTTTTTCATGTGTATGGTGGGAATAGTCTTCCAAGTTCGGTCCTCCAGGTGGATTCAGAAGACAAGTTTCTGGTTTGACTTGGATGACTTGGGGTCTTTGGTGACATTTAATAGATGATAAAGGACCAATAAAAATCTCATCTCTTTAACAATGTATTTAGCCATGTGAAAACCAATCAGCCAGTAGACTGTTGATACCAGTTATCAATCTAGACTATATAACCATCATGTATTGGTCCTTTGCACCAAGAGACCCCATTTCTCCTGCACCATTCTAAATGCAAAATGCCATTTTTGGTAATATAGTTGATAATAACAAAACCAACCTACGTTTCCAGCATTTCACTTCAATCTGTATTGGTAATATCAGTTTTACCAAGTTTCTGGTTTGATTTGGATTCTGCAATCAAATTGGATCAATCGTTGTAGTTGGGCCATTTATCTCTTATAGTGGGGGCACACATTCACTGGAAGCACATTATTTTTCTTGGCATAGATTAAAAAAAAAAAAAAAAACAGGTTGGGACTTGCTTGGCACAGATAAAGCCCATTAGAGCAAAGTATTTATGCTTGATCAAAATATAACATTAAAGCCCACTGCCATTAAAACCACCCCAAAAAGCACACATGCTGGTTCAAAATATACATCACATATTTTTCGTCATTCAGATCACAAATACAAGACAACTTACAAATACCAACACAGAAAGAGATTTTGTTTATTTTTTTCCTTTCTTTAGCCACATGTCTCATCTCTTCAATTGCAACACATGTTCTCACTCAGTTTTTCCGTTGTCTAGCAGATTTGACTGACTGGGTTGGAAAAGTGCACGACTGGACCGTTAGGCAAACGCGATTTTTTTTTAACCCAAAATTGCAGATTTTAAGTTCATTATATGGACTTCGAGTTCCCCAATTTTCATGAAAAAAATCCCTCCGAAAGTGGGTCAAACAGTGACCTAAACAGGGCTACTCAGATTGGTTTTTGGCAGATTTGACTGACTGGGTTTCAAAAGTGCGCGACTGGTACGCTAGGCAAACGCGATTTTTTTTTAACCAAAAAATTCAGATTTTAAGTTCAGTATATAGACTTTGAAACCCCCAATTTTCATGAAAAAAATCCCTCCGGAAGTGGGTCAAATAGTGACCTAAACAGGGCTACTCAGATTGGTTTTTGGCAGATTTGACTGACTGGGTTCCAAAAGTGCGCGACTGGTACGCTAGGCAAACGCGATTTTTTTTTAACCAAAAAATGCATATTTTAAGTTCAGTATATTGACTTTGAAATCCCCAATCTTCATGAAAAAAATCCCTCCAGAAGTGGGTCAAACAGTGACCTAAACAGGGCTACTCAGATTGGTTTTTGGCAGATTTGACTGACTGGGTTCCAAAAGTGCGCGACTGGTACGCTAGGCAAACGCGATTTTTTTTTAACCAAAAAATTCAGATTTTAAGTTCAGTATATAGACTTTGAAACCCCCAATTTTCATGAAAAAAATCCCTCCGGAAGTGGGTCAAATAGTGACCTAAACAGGGCTACTCAGATTGGTTTTTGGCAGATTTGACTGACTGGGTTCGAAAAGTGCGCCACTGGAACGCTAGGCAAACGTGATTTTTTTTAACGAAAAAATGCAGATTTTAAGTTCATTATATTGACTTCGAGTTCCCCAATTTTCATGAAAAAAATCCCTCCGGAAGTGGGTCAAACAGTGACCTAAACAGGGCTACTCAGATTGGTTTTTGGCAGATTTGACTGACTGGGTTCCAAAAGTGCGTGACTGGTCCGCTAGCCAAACGCGATTTTTTTTAGAACAAAAAATTGCAGATTTCAAGTTCAGTATATAAACTTTGAAACCCCCAAATATCGTCCAAAAATTCCTTCGGGAAGTTGGCTAACCAGTGCCCCACACAGGGGTACGCAGCATCACTTTAACAAAAAAACCTGTTCTTGCCAATCACTTAAAACATCTATAATTCACCATTCTTATTCAACATTCAACACTCAACCATTCACCTATAACTCTCACATTCAAACTCAACCAGTTTTTGCCCATCACTTAAAACATGATTGGTTTTCACATGGCTTAAATACATTGTTAAAGAGATGAGATTTGTATTGGTCCTTTATCATCTATTAAATGTCACCAAAGACCCCAAGTCATCCAAGTCAAACCAGAAACTTGTCTTCTGAATCCACCTGGAGGACCGAACTTGGAAGACTATTCCCACCATACACATGAAAAAGTAGCCCCTGAATTGAAAACAAATGAGATGATGCAGTGAGAGAAACAACAGCAAATACAGTCATACACCCACCCATCCCATGAAGTGAGACCCTCCTGCATTCACACATCCATACAAACCAATAGCAAATACAACATTACATCCAAGGACCTCATGAAGAAAATGAATACACAGATCCTTTTTGAACAAGAAACAACACAACAATAATAATAACCTGGAGCATTTCATTTCACCTGACATCTTCACAAATCTTCACAAACTCAAAATGAGAATTACACATACCAAATTACAATGAAAGTTTATCACAGAGGGAAAAATGCTCCATCCCAAATATGCCCAATCCAACTTTTCCCCCTCTATTCTTATAAAAACTATACAACTATGAAGAACCAAATATCCCAAAAATATATCATTTCAAAACACCTTCAGGTATTAGATGATTCAACATGAGCATCAATACATCCTGCCACCAAACATGGACTGATTAGTATGATAATATAGTAATGTAAAGAAATCATTACTATGATGATAAATTCACTACAGTGAGAATATCTTGTAGCATGTATCAGATGAAATACATTCACTAACTCTGCCTAGTATCGGCAAAATGAACACTGGTTTAAACAAAAATCACTGCCAATAATTGTGATATACTTGAATCAATTACTGGCAATGTACCATATCCTTGATGGCGGAGATGAGGGTTTTCTATTGCAGATCGTTCCGATTCCTCTGTTTTCTGCTAAAAAAAACAATAAAATCATGAAAATCAAGTTCAAATTAAAAGGAAAATTCAGCTTTTTTGCTCCTTTTTGTTTCTTGAAGGTATTGGGTCTTTCACTACCTCTTTCACATCATCCACTGATTTGTTCTTAATGTTGTTGTTGCTGTTGTCATTGTTATCACTCCATAGCTGAGCAGAGCTCATCCAGTTCATCTTATCTCTGCAATCCTTTTCAACTTTTGACCCTCCATCTTCCTCTATTTTACTCTGAATGGGCATGAATTCCTCCGATATAGGGGTAGCTTTTGCTGCAGCCAACGACCTGCATTGCTTCTCTTCTTCTTTCACAGTTTCAATGGCTGCAACAACACAAACAAACCCAACACAAAAAAAAAAAAAAATAGGGCATCACATTTCAGTGGCACCCTTTTGGAATTCCAAACAAGAGTAATTCCTGTCACAAGCTTTTAATCAAACATCCAAAGGGCATTCTAAATAGGGCATCACCACCACCACCATCATCACTATTTTCATCAATTTCAAGTAATGGGTATTTCAACAAACATGCAAAAGACAGAGATAGAGAAACAAGTGTATGGACTCATGGTACTACCTGAGCAATGATACCGGTGGGGCTGTGCTTGAGGCGGACGACGGTCTCTCTCTTGTTGCGGTGCTGGCCACCAGGGCCTGATGCCTTGAATGTGTTCATCTAGCACTGGTCCATCAGCAGTTCATCCGATAACGAAAGGAAATCTCTGCTGTTGCTGCTTCTGTTACTACTAGTAGAGAAGGCGTTGATTCGCAACTGAAATTGAAACTGATGAGGGGTTGGTGAGGGTATTCTTCTATTTGCAGGAGAGGTAAATAACTTGGAATAGCCTCCTGCAAACACTGATTTCAACAAGGATTGCGCCATCAATCGACCAAAACAGTAGCTACAAATCGAAAGATCAAGATCAGAGAAGAAATGGGTTCTCGAAATCTATCACTCGAAGCTCCTCGCTTGCTCTCTCTCCTGCGGTGTTTTCAGAATGTTGAGGGAAGCAGACACGAGGGATAAAACGGGATATTGTGAGTGAAAAAGCTTTCTCATCATCACGCCTTCCACAAACACCTTCTTTTCAATCCTTTCCCTCTCGTCCCAAGAAAAAAAGCTTCATGACCCCATCATCATCATCATCATTGCCCACTTCAAATCTCACCCAGTTTCCCATTCCCTCTGAAACAAACCACTCTTGTGACTTCCGTCCATTTCTATCTCTATCTCTGTCTTTCTTGGGTTGCATGAATCCATGGAATTCCGATGCTTTATCTGCTTCTGGGTTTGCTTCTGTTTTTTACTGGGATTTGGAGTTCCAAGACTTCCTGTAGCTGACCAGCAAGGTATGGGATAGTTTCTATCTATCTCTTTCTCTTTCAATCGATCTAACTTTCTTTGTTCTTTTATCTGAAATTTTTGTTGTCGTCGTCGTCGTCGTCGTCGAGTGGGAGGGGAGAGAGACGAGAGACGGAGGAGAGGAATGAGAAATGAGAATGGGGGAAATATTTCAGAAAGAGCGGGCGAAAACAACATTTCGTTGCCATTCAAACTTAGTCTTAGTCATTAGGATCCGTTGGGCTCGCTCACACGCCTCCAGCTTGTATTACACTTAGCTGCAGCCTGTGTGATCCCCTCCCATATATATATATATATATATATATATATATATATAGAGAGAGAGAGAGATATAGATGGATATGCCCACCAACCCTACCATCATCTTTCAAGCGGGTGCATAGATGGAGACAAAGTGGTCATTTTATATGTTTTTAATCAGGTTGAATGACAATTAAAAAACTCGATCCACAATCACTTGATAGGCCTACTAGTCATAAAATTCTCCGGGGCACATCCACATGTTAGTTTTTGGAGGCGCGGTCACCCCAGTCAGAACTAGTAAAAGGTCAAAATAAGGCCCCAGGAAACAACAAAATAACAAATTAAGAGAAAGTAATATTATTGTGAATCATTCACCCCACCCTCAAATGAAAAATTTGAATCCGCCACTACCGACACATATGATAAATAGAACATCCAATAACATACATGATCAGATCTCCATGTGAAGACGAAGACTCCAATCCGATTCTCACTGCTATCTGATTGATGGAGTCCCAATCTAATCAAGTGGGAGTGTTTTCAGTTTTAATCAAATCATCAACCTTTAAAAGAAGTGGGTTCCACTTGGCAGATTGGATCTCCTCCAAACTACTCCACTCAAGAGAAAAAAAGGAGGAGAAAAGTTAGAAATGCGTACCATACTCCTCTCCACTTCTCAAAATAGGGAACAGAGCTGTAACATAGCTGTGCTCTAAGTGTTGGCATTTTCGTGGACCCTTGTTTGCTGTCGACTCTTATCTTCTTCATCTCTTGGATATTTCCATAGAAGAAAGAAGGCCGGGGCCCTCTGATACTTTGCTCTCTCAGCTTCTCTCGAATCCTTTCAGGCCTCAACCACACAACGTAATAAAAATAAAAGGCCAAGCTACAGAATCCTACCAAAGAGATGGAAAGAAAGACACTGAAAGCCACACCTATCTCTCCCTCTCCCTCTCCCTCTTGGCCTCTCCCGTGTGTGTTCTATGCATATGGAGTCTATCTGCTACTTCTTATCTTTAAGTTTGGTGGATGTTCTCCGTCTAGGTATTTAATAAACCTTTAGTAAAGTTGCATACCAAGAGGTGTCGAGTACTAGTGTGGCATCACTAATTCAAAATGTGCTGAATACGGTATAGAAAACATACCACGAGGTGATCAATTAATCAAAGTACTTTGAAACGTGCCAAATATAATATAGAAAACAACCTGTTGTTTGACTTTTAATACCTTCCATATCCGCAGAATGAGCAACCCTGCAACCACCCTTTTGAGTAAAATGAGTAAATTATACTTTGCTTATCTATTTATTCCTCTATGGATGATTTTAAAAGTTTAGACTTAATTTTTCTTTAAAGCTTGTGACATTTATAGTCGCTACAGTATGTTTATTGAGTGAGTAACCCTACATAAATCGTTTGTTTATCAATAGGGGGCCCATTTCATTAAATCTAATTTGATCATAATGACAATAAACACCTTTAATTACTTATAATTGACACGGACCATGAACGACTCATCATTGAATTCATGAAAGTTTCAAAGTACATGATTAGGCTTCATATGCATGAGAGAGTAATCGACAGAGAGATAGTTAGGAGTTGGGATAAAATAATGGTATTTTTATAAATAATGGTGTGCTGGTTTTTTTAATGGATGTAAGGGCAAAGTTTTCATTTTTGTAAAAGTTCAACACAAACCTTTTGGTTGTTGCCAATTATCATCGCGACAACTAATTTTAGGGACAGGGATGCATCACTAAGTACTCAAACCACAGGGGTCTATTTACAAATCTAATAAAGCTTAGGGTGGTATAAACAAATAGCTCCATTTTTATATCAACATAGTAACATTTTCAATATATTGCAAAAAAAAAAAAAAAGAATAATTGTAATCATGATAGTAATTCAGTAAAGATGGGGGAAAAGCAAAAAAGATCTTATGCCTATTTGGATGCACAAGAAAATACAAACTCTTTCTATTTTTAAGATGAATTTCTTATACTCTTACTGAGAAGTGTTTGGATTAGTTTAAAAAAAAGAATCTTCTCTTTTCTATAAAAGAAATTGAAAGATTTAGGCATTCTCCATATTATCCCTGATCTCCTAGAAAACAAAGATCTTTCATTTTATATGCCTTCCTCATCTAGCAACGGCTACTCTCTTATCCTCTCTATTACTCTCTTCCCATGTAGGAAATTCTGTATGGCCCGCATGGAACAAGTCTCACATCAAATTAAGTAGGGCGTAGGGCAGCATGAAAATCCACCTCATTTAGACTAAGACTTGATCTATCCCCATAAATAAGACTCTCAATATGATTAGTGGATGTCGATTTCTTTACGAAGAAGTCTCCAGTAAGTATGATTCTTTGATGCCTGGACATGATCAGGCATGTTACCTATGGTGTCTAGATCTTGAACTTCTACCACAATCCTCTGAAAAACCTCTTATCTTGAAAAAATAGGATCTATTTTGGGATTTTTACGAAAAAAATAATTTTAAACTATAATTAAACAATTTTATGAAGAAAAATCATAAAATGACAAGATAACTATTCATACATGTTTTTGGACAATATCATTAATCCAATTGATGATATCATGAAATCAATTCAGTTGACGATATCATGAACTTGGTTGATGATATCGTCAACCTCATGCAAGTTTTCTTCTTCTGGATGGTTTTAAAACCTAACTAGCAACAAAGGCTAGGGCTTAAATGAAAATATGTTAAAATTTAAGAATTCTTTTCAAATATTGTTAAGATAAAATAAATACAAAATAAGTTTTTTTTATTATATTTGAATATTAAAAAAATTTCTATGTATGAAAATAAATATAAAATAAAGTAACTTTACATAGCACGACGACCCCTTGAATTTTAAGGCATTGACCATTACGACCATGTCATTTACAGATATATTATACCATTGATGATTGAAAATATAAGAAAAATAAAAAAAATCGAATGGATCTACATCTACTAAAAAGAACCAAAATAAATGGATAAAAAAATTAACGTGTTTAATCCATCAGTGGGGGCTACCCTTAAAATGTTTTTAATGTGTATGACTCACTAACGGCTCTGCATCCAAAGAAGAAAAAAGGGACGATAAGAAGAAAGGAAATGGAAATCAAATGATTTCATCCTCAATGGGCCACACACCACATCTGGATTTATGGTGATTGAACAGTTGGCCCCCCTAAATGATTGATAGTATAAGGGAAAAAAATTTGAAAGAGAGGGGGGTGAACAAGTGTAAGAGAAGAAGAAAAAACATAAAAGATGTACATTGCATGTGATCAGTGTACTTGGATATAGATATGAGTCATCATAGTATGTTTCTAATAGTTTGTTTCTAATAGTTCTAACTCATATGCACCAAATCACATCCTAACAATTATCAAAGAAATTAAGCTTGTGTATGATACCAACCCAGTCTGATTGCCCACTACGGATACATATTAACTTAGAAAACTAATATATATATATATATATATGCATAATTCATGAGTGGGTCCCACTGCAAAAATAAGTTAAATGTGCGGGGGCCACTAATTGATTTGCATCCATTAAGAGACCAGACAACTGCCAATAGGCTTGCCTCCCTCCATCAGTGGTGCCCACTCTTAAAAAAAAAAAAAAAAAGGAGTTAAGAGAAGGCTATTGGGATTTCATCAAATACTGGAGTCCAATCTTGAAATATATTTAATATAAACCGGTGCCCACTATTGGATCCATCCATTTGGGGAAAAAAACTGAAAGAAGAGTAAAGGAGCAACATTTTGGATTTCATTCATCGGTAGGGCCCACAAAACATATTTAACATGGGACTCATTGATGATTGAAAATCTAAGGAAAAGAAAACAAACCGACTGTAAAAATTTGCTTATAATTTGGATAATGGCAAGAAATATAACTCAAGTTCAAACGTTCATAAAAAATTCTTATGAGAAAGGTTTTAAGAGAGAAAAAGTAGCCCAAAGTGAGGTGGCACCTTAAAACAATGTGGGTTTTTTGTGCATATTTCTTTGAAAATAAAGACGTTTTAGGGATGAGGTGGCACCCCTTACAGCCCACCTCCCCCTTTGCTTTAATATATATATATATATATATAATTGCCTTAGGTTTGGAGAGGACTATATGGTGCTAGAATTTGGCGGAAGATGAATATCCATTTCAAATAAATGAGGAAAAATCGAAAGGATATGATGAATGCATCAAAGAGGAATGGTTTGACAAGTCTTTCACAAATCACATAGTGAAGTGCGTTCAACCCATCCACTATCAAATCCTTTCATAAAGTGGGTCCAAAGATTCTGGATTAACGAAATGAAAAACAATCTTGAGATCTAAATCTCTACCCAAACATTACAATACCTAGGAGGAAACCTTGCATTCACTGCTCAAAGATTGCCCAACATGACTCCATAAATGTTGCTCAAAAACATCAAAACCTATGAAACTCTCCCAAACAAATGGCTTTAAACTCTAAGTGTTCACAAAAGCATACCCAAATTCATCTCCTCCAAGCTCACTCGAAGCACCGCCAAATTGAAAGAAAATTTTCATTTAGACATTACATCGAACACCTTTCACTCCAAACTTAAACTCTCAAAACTCATGCTAAGGGGGGCAACAAATGTGTAGAAACTAAGCATGGGACCTACATATCTAACAGAGATTGCCAAGACCACTTACTAATTAAAGACCATTGGGACACAAAATGCAATGATTTTCATAACCCTTTCATCACTAGGTAGAAGACGATGAGCAAAATATCGTTTTTTAAAATGAAGCCGTCAACCAATTTATTATATCGCCAACCAGGGTGATTTCGTCCAAAAGAATCTATGAACAATTATCCCGTCATTTATGGTTTTTCTTTGTAAAACTATTTAATTAAGGTTTAAGCTTTTTTTTTTCTTTTTTGAAAAATCCCATCTTTTTATTTGGATGGGATCGAATCCTAAAATCCAAAGGAACCCACTTTACTATGATTTCTTAACCCTTGGGAACTTTAATGATTAATACACAAAGTCAATGTCTCTGAAAAGTTGTTAGAAGGTCCCCCTGCTGATGCATTTGGATTAGTGGGTTGTCGTTGTCTTGCTATTTAAAGAAATATCGAGTAGTAAAATGCAATCATATACTTGTATAAGGTTTTAAAAATATGATATAATAATGTTACAAAGAAGTATGATTTAGTGTGGAATCACCAAAGACATGTGCGAAATATTAAAAAAAAGAACATACCACGAGGACTAAAATATAATATAGAGTTTGGATCTCAAAGTGTCTCCCACATGCTTTACGTGAGTGGGTGTGCTGAACTCCACTATGGTGCCATCTTTTGACAATCCAGACCGATAAAAATGAGTTTCATTACCTCCATTTGGTTACCCATAAATCTGACATCAATAGGAGATCGTTCCACCATAAGATTAAGTATAAAATTAGTAATAGGATTAATGAATAAGATTAATAATGTATAAGATTGACAAACTCTTATTGAAGTAAAATTTAAGGATATTACTGAAGGGGATGATACTCATTTTAATTGGTTCTGATTAAGTGGGCCCCGCCATAGAGTTCAACACATTAATTCCACTTACAGACACTCGAGGGATCTTGACATACAATATAGCGTTGCAATGTCAGCTTACTTTTAGAAAATATCACGGAATTTACTCCTTTCTTGTTTTTTTATTCTAGTACTAGTAAATACGCACTCACACCCAACAATGTACACTCAAGTCCCTCACTATCAGATCTACCGCTATGGAGAAACTGATCGCTGGTTGTTTATGTATGGGAAAGGAGTGTTTTGGAGAGATGGAGGGAGAAGAGAAAAGGGAGAAAAGGAAACATAAATTTGTTAGAAGAGGAAAGGAGAGAGAAATGGGGAGAATACTCAGTAGGGGGAATTAAACGCAAAATCAGAGTAAATAATAATCTCAACGTCTTATTGGCCAGCATATATAATCAATCTTATATGGTGAGGAATAGATGGAAATTTTCATATATATGGAAATTTTCAAAAACTTTTTGAACTCCAAATCTGTTAAATTGAAGAGCAAATCAAATGAAACTATTCGGCTATTCCTCCACATTACCCTAGTTGCAGCCCTGACATGCATGCATAAACCCAGTTCTACCAGTATAGCCAGCACCCATGTACAAAATATAGCCATTCATAAAGCGGGGCCAGCATGTAGATCCATGGCTCAAAAGTACTCAATCACACCCTTTTCATTATCTTAGCTGCACATGCAAGAAATTGCAAGTTATTTGGAGGGCCCATCCTAACAATCAATCTTGTATTGTGGGGCACACTACGCTTATTGGTCCTTGTTACCATCTTTACCCGAGTGGTAAGGAGCGCCTGGCTGCCCTCAGAACGAACCCCGGGTACGTCACCTTGTGCGGGCTCCATTCCCACTTGCGTAGGCTTTATTCCTGCTTGAGCGAGCCTCCTTCCCACTTGAGTAGGCGCGGGCTACTTGTATGATCTTACACCTCATTGATCTACCACTTATCTCAAAACCAATTGGTGATAGGAAACGACACAACAATAGTTTTATTGTGAGGGCTCGGGCTCGAGTTCGACCACAATTATGACCGCTCTCGAGCAAGGGTGGATGTTAACCTCAACACTACCTTCTGATGTGTATACGGGCTCTCTCTTGAGTCCCAGCCCACTTGGTTGGGGTTGAAAATAAATAAATAAATAAAAATATGCAGCTGCCGCACTAGAAAAATATTTAGTGCTAACGTGTGAATCTGACAAAACTCAATGAAAATATTCTCCATAATTGCATGCATCAGCGAGGGGTCCATAAGATACTTTTTTTTATAAAGTAATTAGAAGGCCCTATCATTGTGAGTTGTGACAATAAATATACTGATGTTATATTAGATATTATTATATTTTATATTATCTAATAAGATAGTTTATACTATATTATATCATAATGTATATTAAAATATGATGGCTCTTCAATATCTGTTAAATAGGGTGATGTTCTGCCAAGATGTAGTAGGACCACTTAGATGCATACTAATAATGAGAGGGTTGATGTTGATGGAAAAGACTCACTGTGGGTATGATTTGGGTAAAACTATATCCACAACGGCCTTAAAGTTTAATGATTTTTTAAGTTACATATTTATGAAATTTAACCCAAATGTAAGTAAAACTCAAATCAGGGTGAGTGCTGATAAATAGGGGGTTATTGAGTATGAAAGGCTTTAATTTGTCACAAGACTACAACAGGTTCATGTGGTATCAAAAAAGTTGCCACTTATGGGTTGCATGAGAGGTACCTCTCAGCAAAACATTACCACCCTCAAATATATGCAAGAAAATGTTTCCGTACTTTAATTTAGAGTCATTTGATCATCTACAAATTCTTTTCCGTAAAAGAAGATTCATTAAAACAACAAAATACAAACAAAATTCAAAGAAACAAGAAATCCCCCAACACTCAAACCATAGAAGTCCCAATTTGCCCATAAAGCAAGATTATTGTATCCTATTGAGATTCCTAGGGATGTCACCAAATATAATATAGAAGGTAATTTTAGGAAGGAGGCAACAAACCCAAGTGGTAGGATTAATTAGGAATCTCCCTCTCATTAATAATAGCCAGGCTGCTTTTTTATAGCAATAAATAATGGTACGGAGGAGGCAGGGACTTCACGTGTCCAAGTAAGTCGGTTCTCGAAGAGTTCGGACATCCTTGTCAATAAAAAAAAGTAATAAACAATGGAAAAAAGGTTCCCCACGTTATTGTATAAGAAATCTTGAGACATAAAAATATTGCATAAAAAGACCTCTTAAAAAAAATCCAAAAGATGAAAAACACGAGAGATTCTCTGAATAAGTCAAGCACACATGAATAAAACTTCAGTAAATGATAAAAATCATTAGTAAAACAAAATGTTTTAGAAATCATCCACCTGACAGTTCTAAAATCAGCCTTGGCACAGCTTGCTATATATAAACATCCAGGTGTGTGTGTGTCTATATATATATATAGAGAGAGAGAGAGATCAGCATATTGCAATTTGCAGTTTTTAGGTCATGGGCCAGCCATGCATGAGTCTCGGTTCACTTATGTTTTTCCTTAGTATAAGGGTGGTTCATTTTATGTTAATGAACCCACTTCCTATATGTAGGATGAGTTCATTCATATTTATATATCAATCACATTATTCACATGGATACAATCATTTTTTTTCCTTTTACAGGTAAGCTCAGTTTTAAATGATCTAGATTCTAAGACTTTAGTATGATGGCCCAACTTCCTATTTTGATAGAGCTGAGGTACTAAATCATGAAAAACTTGACAACATGGGGTTGCTAAGTCAGCCTAAGTAGGTTGGCAAGCCCCGATGTCATCTGGTTAATCAGGATCAATTCCTAAGTATGCTACTCTTCCCATATTTGTGGCCTTCCTGTCCGCTTGGGTGGGCTTCCTTAGGTCCCAATCCACTTATTTGAGTTAAAAAAAAAAAAATTGATGAAAAAACTTGAGTCACGGTTTAGATGGATGATCAAGATTTCGACTGGTCGACCAACTTAATCCTTCATAAAAATAATGTAGATTGTTCGCTATTGTGACCCATAATTTCAATTTACTTGAATAGAAGCAACTACCATAATTTCTCCCCCAAATCCGATCCAATGAGAACATGAAACGAGAGATAAAATAGAAACAGTAACACAATTTCTCTCCCTCAAATTCAACTCTAAATTTTAGTCCATGTGAATGCATGCATGCTATACAAATTAACCATTCTATATGCATAGTTTCTCATTTATTTAGATACAATATTTTTCAAGCTACACCCTCCTCATAAGGAGATTCAGGCCAGACTCAGGTTCTATAACCATTCTAAAAGCAGGAGAGTGGCAATAGCTTGGGGAGAGGGAGAAGGAGAACCTAGACAATATGAGAGAGAGGACAACCTTCAACTCTGCCATGGCCAAGTTCTGGCCCGGACACATGCGAGCCCCTATGCCAAAGGGAATGTACATGTGTGGAAGCTTGCAAGCAACAATGATGCCATCAGAAAATCTGCCCGGGTTGAACTCATGTGCATCGGGTCCCCAGATTTCAGGGTCCCTATGCAGTGTAGGCACTGGAATCCAGAGGTTGGTGCCTTTGGGGATTTGGAATTTTCCCAACTTCATATCTTTCAAGGCCTCCCTTGGTACGAAAGTAGAGGGTGGGTAAAGACGCAATGTCTCCTGGATCACCATGGTCAACTGCATCATACATGCACAGGTAATATTTAAGTGGTCATGTGGGCACGTTGAAATAACAAATTCAAACTGAAATTGAAACTTAACTGTTTGGGTAATAAATATGGGGCCCACAAGAATGAAAAAAATAATAATAATAATAATAAAAGCGGTTAATGTGATTTTATCACATGACCAATTGCATAACTAAATGTAATGTCAAAACTTGTACCAGCACCTTTGGGCAAGTGGGAGATTTATAAGGGTTTCATAAATTTTTGAAATTTGTGTACGATGACTAGTGGATGTCTAAAATTCTCAAATGCTCTTTTCTTTTTCTTTTTTTTATCACAGTCGAAGAACCTAGGACCCAAGAGAGAACCCGCATATACAAGGGAAGATAGTTCAGTCAAGTATGAAAGAGACTTGCGCAAGCAATCAGAAATCTCACACTAGTGGGAAAGAAGCTGGCATACCCGGGATTTGAACGACGGGCAGCCAAATAAAATGTGATGCTCGGATGTGGGATGTCTTCCAATGTTGGGGCGGGCTCTCTCTATGTCCCAATACCTTGGGCTGAGGCTAAAAAAAAAAAAAAGAAAGTAGAGAGACCTTATCATCCCCCTATTTTAGTGGGGCCCCACTTCTGGAATTTGAAGATTTAGAAATAGTTTGGATCTGATGTATTGCTTTCTAGAAAGAAGATTGATTGAGACATACAATTTTCATGCGGCGGAGCATATCAGCATCAGGTAATTGGCCACCACAAACCTCCAGCACCTCTGCACGAGCCCGAGCTTGCCACTCTGGGTTGGAGGCCAGTAGCATCAACCCCCACGTGGCACTGATTGCGGTGGTCTCGTGACCAGCGAAGTAGATGCTCTTGCAGTTATCTACTATGAAACTGTTGGCTGCATTCAGTCCAATGCTTCTGCTGTGAGCATTCTCAATGAGTGTTTGCAAGAGGTCTCTACCTTTCTGAGATGTGGCCATGGACTCTTCCTTACGTCCTTTAATCACTTTTAAGATCAGTGACTGCACCTCTCTGTCTAACATCCACACCACTCTATTTCTCTTGGTTGGCAGATATCTTTCAAGTTTCACACCCCCCCACCCCACCCAAAAAAAAAAAAAAAAAAAAAAATCAAAAATAAATAACAATTGAAAAAGTAAAATCCTAAAACATATAAAAGAGGTTAGTTTTAGTTTCACTGAAAGAAAACTCTGCTACCAACAGGCCCCAATATTCATATTTGATAACTTTGTTGTGGGTTCGGCTCGATGCAAACTAATTCTATGGGTAGTAGCAATTGGAAGGTCCTGGTGTAGATTAGGGGTGGGGATGTGATGATCTTAAGTATTCATTTATATTAATTTTTAAGAAAAAAAATCTCTCATGTGCACGCAATCCTGTAGAAGTGTACATCCAAACTGCCACCAAAGGAGGAACACCCCCGCCCTGAATTTCACCAAATCCCGCATGATTAATTAATGGCACCAATGTGCGGTGCACAGGAGAAAATTGTCCTTAGTTGTGTATATTCTTTAAAAAAAAATATTAAACTTTGTGGCTCTTAAATAGATGATTGAGTTCTTACCCCACCAAGAATCCACACCAAGACCTTCAAATGCTCCATATCCTTTCAGCATTTATTTAGGTAGACTCCCCCACAGCAAATCCAGTTTTCCTCTCTTTTTTGTTAATGCACACAACAAACCCTACCATATTTTAGGAAAATATAGTAAAGTAATTATGAAAATCTTTTCATCTTTTTATTCTTTTCCACCACAGACACTACCTCTGGTCTTGCTTATTTATTTATTATGACATAATTTATTTTATACAATTGAATATTAAAAACATCATGTAAATCAGTTTAATTTCAGGAATATAGACTAAATAACAATATTTATCTATTTATTTTCTATTATAAGGTATGAAAGTAAAGGAGAAAATATTGAAAGGAAGCCCATAAATATTCACATGCGTACCTCAAGCCTGGAAGCCCAATGAGGATACCTGCCTTGGCCATCACATGTTGAATGGCCCTTAGCCTTGAAAAAATCTCTTTCCCATTGGAGTAAGAACTCCCAAAGCAAGCTCTTGAGATCACATCAGCGGAGAAGCTTATTAGATCCTCATCTACTCTTACATCTCCAATGCCCCCCTCAGTCTCAATTCTATGCTCCCATGATTTCAGCATTGGGATTGTGCACTCCACCATTAGGTCTACCATTCCCTACAAACATTGCAAAGGTTAAATAAAGAGAAATTATGATACTTTGGCATTGAATTTTGACTTTTAAAGAATTTAAGTAAAAGGTCCAACTAATTAAAAAGTCAGCGAAAGCCCCATGATTTAGTTTTAAGATTCACAATCCAAGCCACTCAATCAATTCCTCTTCGATCACATGAACGAAGTATTTTTTAAATATTAGATATATGCCATTGGACTAAATCAATCAATATAATGTGATTGATTCACTCATCTAAGCATTGCCATATGCATTGCAAGTAAAATGGTGAAATCACTATGATGAAATAGATACTTTGGCATGTTGCCAATCATAGTCAGGAGAACTGACACAACGGTTTTAAATCGAGAAGGGCCCAGGGGAGATCCCTCAAAATTCACAGTACAATGTTAGAGGATTCCAAACCACAATCCCTCCAACTCTTTCATATGTCCTTTGCCAACTGTACCACACTATATACATAAAATATATATATATATATATAAAAGAATGGCCAAAATTCTAATGCAGACGGAACCAACGTGGGTTAAAATCTATAAATCAATACTGATGGGCCAGGCCCAAATAATTCGGTCCGCAATGACAGGTTAGGCCCAGGTGGCTCGGTCCACGACGACGGGTCGGGTCAAACTGACCTTAGTCCATGATAAGCTCAGGTCTTGATCTACCCATTGAGGCCGGATCCAAATCCACAGTATGACAAAGTCATCACGTCGTTTCACCTACCTGCTTTTACCAAGTCCCGCGGAGGAGATCTTGCCTGCTCATCTGTTGAGGACAGTGCGGGAGACTCTACCAGACTGGAGCGTACATCATTGGAGATCCCTGGAGAATCTCCCCACCCGTTGGAGAAAGACTATAAAAGGAGAAGTCCTGTCAGAGAAGAGGGGGATCTCTCTAGAATTCTTCACATCATTATTGTATCTGACTACTTTGTAATCTCCTCCTCAGAGCAGTAAATTCACCAGTTAAAGTGGACGTAGGTCACACTGACCGAACCACTATAAATCTCCTCTCTCTTTCTCTCTCTCTCCATCCATTTTTTCATTAATTATTTATTACTTGACCGGTGGTGCCCGAAAACCACTTTTTGGCATCATCAAATACCATCTCCGAACTATAGAGAAATTAGTACTAAATCCGCTCCTAGTAGGCGCGGTTTAGGGCGGGACGCCCATTTATTAGATGACATTGGCATTTGAAAATTACAAACATTAATAGAGAGAGGTGGATTGCTAATCTTACCTTAACCTTGTCCATGAAGAATTCTGGTGCAATGACTTTTCTCTGGTGGGCCCAAGCAGGACCATTTGATGCTAAAATGCCATGGCCAAACAATGCACGACGTTCCTTTTGCACATACGTGGGCTTTCCCAGACCTCCTGACTTGCAAAGGTTCAATTCCCTCACCATGTCTGGATCGCTTACGTACAACAGTGGCTCTTTGCCTGTCGAATAGGTGAATATAGGCCCTACAATCAAAGAATTACCATTGATTAAATTAGTGGACATCCCTCATCTTTGACAATCAACGGAATTGTAATAAATACTATACTGACTTTAAAATGTTTATACCCCTTAAGAATTTAATTAGAAATATGAAATGAGATCATTTTGCTTATACTATGAATGTCACATTTTTCACACTTTACTTTATCTCTCTAACACATGGGTCTCCACTAAAAAAGAGTTAGTTACTATGATGCTCAAAGACGGGATGGATATGACAGGACACGACATTGATATGATAACAGACACACCTTTGTTATACATGTAAGAGTAAAGTATCAGATACGATATAACACTACATGTTGCCTATTTTGAGGTATTTGGGTATAATGGGCTACTAGCTCTCTTCTTATCGATGGAGCAGTGGCAGGCCCCGCCCAACCTACTAATCATCTTTTAGGTGTGTGTATGGGTTGAATTAATATGATAATTCTATATGTTTTTAAAGACTTTGGGCAACGATTACAAAGGTCTACCTTTAATATTAAGTGGCGTAGTCAACAAAATTACCTGTGTTTTTAAAATATTGATCCATTCATAGACGCCATTCGCAAATAGAAACAAAAGGTAAGTATTATTAAACATCCAATAGCATATGAGATCACCATGACTCCTATCTGATTATCAATGGGATGATTGATGGAGTTGCAGTTGAGTGGGGGTGTTTCGAATTTTAATCAAATGATCAATATTCTTAAAAAGACCACTCATGAGAGAGAGAGAGAGAGAGAGAGAGAGAGAGAGAGAGAGAGAGAGAGGCGTACCGTACTCTTCTCTCCACTTCTCAAAGTAGGGGAAGAGAGTTGTAACATAGCTGTGCTCTAAGTGTTGGCATTTTCGTGGACCCTTCTTTGCTGTCGACTCTATCTTCTTCATCTCTTGGATATTTCCATAGAAGAAAGAAGGCCGAGGCCCTCTAATACCTTGCTTTCTTAGCTTCTCTCGAATCCTTTCAGGCCTCAACCACACAACGTAATAGAAATAGAAAGTCAAGCTAAAGAATCCCACCAAAGAGATGGAAAGCAATACACTTAGAGCCACACGCATCTCTCTCTCTCTCTCTCTCTCTCGCATATGGAGTCTACTGCTTATCTTTGAGAGATATGGAGTCTACTGCTTATCTTTAGGTTTGGTGGGTGTTCGCTGTCTAGGTATTTAATGAATCTAGAGTAGTAAAATGCAATCATATGCTGGTAAGTTTTCAACTATATGATATAATAATGTTACCAAGAGGTGTGATCTAGTGTGGAATTGCCAAATACATGTGCCAAATGTATTTATTATACGAAACATACCACAAGGTCAAACTACTTTGAAATATAATATAGAGTCCAGATCCCCCCACCACCCGCCCCAGTGTCTTCCACGCACTTTTCGAGAGTGCAGGGCTGGCTGTACCATAAGGTTAATCAAGGTTTTGCTCTAGGCCCAAAAAATAAGGATAAAAAGAAGACTTTATATTAACAACTGATATCTTTTGAAAATCCAAAAAACACAACCAAGATTTTTATGGAGCCTCAAGTCAACCAAGATTTTCATGTAGGTTAAAGTGTCATTTATTACCTTATTATATTTTCAAATCTGCCCCTAATATTTCTATTGTTAGGAGTCCAATTGATTTTAACACATATATTTCTAAAAGTCCATGTATATTAAATCTCAGCCATACATTTAGTCATGAATTTGCTTCACATCCCCAAAATATAATGCCTCATAATAACTCTCTCTTGAGAAGATACAACCAAGATTTTCATTGAGCTTAAAGTCAACCAAGATTTTCATGGAGCTTAAAGTGTCATTTATGACCCTATTGTATTTCCAAATCTACCCCTTATGTTTCTATTGCTAGGAGTCCAATTGATTTTAGCACACATATTTCAAGCCGTCCATGTGTATCAAATTTCAATCATACATTCAATCATGAATTTGCGTCATAAGCCTTTCTCATTATTTTTGTGTATCCTATTTCAATAGATTTGATCCATGATGTAGTTGTAATAGATCCATAGCTTGAGATTTTAACCATAATAATAGATTTTAAAATTTAAAATAAACAATGGGCCCCCGCCGAAATTTATTCACTTGCCCACAGTGCATATGAGCACCGTGCATCTGGAACATCCAATACGTGGGGCACACCTTTGAAGTCCATCTTAGATGGTTCTGACTCATGGTGCATATACGCAGGTGAAAATGCTTTGAGCCCACCAGTGGAGGGCTCAAGTTTTTTATTTTATTTTTTATTTTGGGAGGGGGGGGGGGGTGGTTTGGATTTTGTGACCCAGGATTTCCATGTGAGTTTTGGAAATAGGCCCAAAATTTTCATTTGGGTTTTGGAGGTGACTTAAGATAAGTTAGCAAAACTTGAATATAAAAACTTAATTAGTAATTTTGCATCACAAAAAAGCAAGAAAAATAAATTTTAAATAAAATACTTATAATAATATTAAAACGTAGAAAATACCTCATTTAGGATTGTCGCTTTAGGCCTCGAATTGTCTCGAGTCGGCCCTGCGAGAGTGAAATGTGTGGAACTCTACAATTGAGGGCAACTTAATAATTCAAATTGTTTAAAATGAATGCCATCCCTCTAATGATTTGTCCTACTATAAGATTGAGCATGTGATTGATAATGTGATTATGTTATGATCATTCCACCTCCTCTAATGACATATCTTGAGTTTTACTTCATTAAGAGTTGGTCTCACTCAAAGTTGAGCACACGTTTGATAAGAAGATTAGCACAATCTCATGCATTATTATCAGTCATGTGCTCAAGCTTTTTTAGTTGACCAGCTCCTAGTAAAGCGAATTTGAGAATATTCACCAAAGGAGATGTCATTCACTTTGAATGGTATGGAATATCAATAAGTGGGAACCACAATAGAGCTCAACACATCCCACTTTATGGAAGCAAGCATCTGGAAGACACTCTAGCCATCCGTACTCTATAATATAGAGTGACAACACCTGTTTAATTACTTTTAAAGATTATCGCAGTATTTACTTAGAATGGTGCATGTTTGTTATAATATAGAGATATTTCCCAAATATTACGAAAAATGAATCATTATGAGACAATTACCATGATGGCAACACAATAAAATGGAAAAAAAAATGAAGATCTATAGAAAAAATAGCTCTTAACATTATTTATTTTTGTATTTCGTTTTTAACAATTACTTAAATTATTCAAAAATTAATTTATTTTCAAACACATTTTTCCTACAATGCAAGGAGTTCCTTATTAAAGTTTTCGGAGAACAATATTGGTGATAGTGGGCAGCATTCTTAAGCAGAAACTACCTACAAATTAACTTTTGCATTGGCTTAACTATTGATCAGTCATGTGCAACATACATAATTAACTCTAATTGTCAATGCACAAGGACAATTAGGGCTATCAATCGTGTCATGTTAATGAATTCGTATTGCGGATTAATGAATTTGAGTTAGAACCACCTCAACCCGTACACGACCCATTAAATAAATGAGCCCAAAAATCAAACACGAATACCACACGATTATTTAACGAATTACACGACACGACCTGACCCGTATAACCCGTTAAACATATTAGGTCATTTCGGACCATATCAGTTAACACGCATGACCCGCTACTATCAGCCCATTTAACCCATTAATTATTTATAAAGTGACTCATTGTCCATCTAATTGTATTAAATAGCCTAAAATCTAAATAGGTAAAAAATAAAATATCCCTTCAATTTGCCATGAAAATTAAAATAGCCTCTCAGTTTGCTACAAATTATCACTAAGCAGTCCATATTCCAAAGCATACAATAACAACTACAATAAAAATCAAATAACAAAAAACAAGACAGTAATCATATCGTTTTAACGGGTTGTTTTTAGATTATCGGTTTTATTCGTTAACTGGCCATTAATTTAACGTGTTAACGGATTTACCTAGTTAACAACACAAACCCCCTATGAAGCCACCCGAACCCGTTAATATATACTATGGATTCATGTCTTATATACTGAAGGGGTGGCATTTTGACAGCACTAAATACAACGTATCTGAAAAGTTGTTTGAAAAGGTCCCATGCCCATCTCCTATGCATGCGGCCCTCCTCTTGGTACTTTAATAAAAGAAAACCACGACCCCCACAACAATTTGAGAAGGGAGATGTACTATATGATCTACCAAATGGGTGTCTTCTTCGAAAGGTCACCGTTCAGTTCTACTGTTTTCCCCTCAAAAGTGGGGCCACAGCTAATGTACTCGTGATCAATAATTGCTTCAGAGAACAGATGATCCGAGCCATCAGACTAGAAGATTCCTACTTTCCTGCCTAGTGGGTTTGTCCTTGGCTCCCCCTTGACAATGATCTTCTCACTTTCTCTCAGCTATTTGCAGAGACAGAGAATATTTCTCTGATAATAGATGTGGGGACGAACCAAGCATGCATGACATGTGGATTCTGGACCTGTTAACTCAAAAGGAGAGAGAATCTAAGCTCAAGAGGGCATTATTGCTTCTTTCTCTCATATATTTTGGGTACTTCATTTACTGCATGTTATGCAGGTTTTGAATATGGGCCCTTCTCAGTTTTGCAATATTTTGAATTGCCTTTGAAGTAAAAGAAAGTGAGCATTCTGTAGATTATTTGAATGGGATTAGCCAAAACTCTTCGACAACTGCATCACAACAGAGATCTCTTGTCACTGTCTTAGAAAGAAGAATTTGGAGAATTCGATTAGTGGGAAAGCTGAGAGAATAGAATAATTGACACTATGAGGTGGTTGTACTTTCTCTCCAATTAGATGAACGGCACTAGAGACAAAGATGGAACAGGTTATAGTGTAGGTGGGGTGCTTTTACTCTCTCTCAAATTAGATGAATTGCACTACATTAAAAGATAGAGCAGGTAACTATATAGCTGGGATGCTTCTACTATCTCTCTGATTTGATGGAAAAGTTAGTAAGTACAGGTCAGATTTTATTTCCTTCACATGTTTCTTGAAGGGTACGTTTGTGTGATGGGTTTAGTTTTGTAGCGGTCTGTAGGATTTCAGTTTTGGGACTAGAGAGGAATCTCATGTGTTTATCCCTGGGCCCTGGCCTCCTCTCAACATCCACAGAAAACTCAAAAATCTTTTTCAATGGAAAATTTGTTTATTGTGTCACACCAAATGACACGACAGAGAAGTGAGCTGGGCAGGAAATCAAATGCTGTTTTCAGTTACTATCATGGAATTCTCTTTTATCACACAAACATGTCGAACATAGCTAGCTGGGAATCACCTTGATAGAATTCATTGTAGCTTTATTATTTACAGCTAGAAATCATGTGCATATTGTTGGCTGGCATCTCTTGATGGGGGCCCACAAGTGATCTCACGTGGGTGAGCTACAACCAACAAAAAAATACAGGCCCCTAATTAGCTAAGGGTGCCCATGCCCCTGCCTCTATCCAGGCCCAACCCATTTAGGCCCGGCCTAGCTACGTAATATAGGCCCATTTAATATTTGGGCCAGGCTTGGATTAAGTGATAGAAATCCCAAAGTATGGCCCATGTAATTTAGTGATAATTTGTCCAAACAATTGCCAAAAGTCCCGCACAAAAAAAATGAAAACCACGATTTGGCCCAGCCGAATTGACTAAATGGGCAGGCTTGGGCTAGACATTTATGGCCCATGTCGGGGTTGGATGGACAGGGCCTGTGTTTCTAAATGCGGGCCGAGAACACCAGTCATATTCAAATCCTCCTCATCTCCCTCTCTTATCTCATAAAGATTAGAGTTTGAATGACCTCTGCTCTTCATTTAAAGACGCTTGATCGACCCTCTTAATTCACTCAATTCCTCCATTCGTTCATGTGAGAAAAACGAGAAAGAGGGAGAGAAATCTTAATTAGTGAGACCTTGATTTAGATGTCATCGCACTCCATAATCAAGGATGGGAAGTGGATCCCTTGTTTGGACCACTCAGGGGGTGCCACATGTGGGGGAAATGTCATATCAATGACATCTCATCTCCTCCACTTAAAAAAAAAAAAAAAAAATTTGCTTCTCATATGGCACCCCTTCATTGGTCTAAACAGGGGATCCTCTTCCTCAAGGAAGGTGTTCATCCTTACTCTTACATCGTGTGAAATGAGATAGACATAATTGATTTCAAATAGACGATCTCAAATCTCCACATAATCGAGAATTGACCTTGGTCGATACAAGCTCCATGATCACATATGTACGTATTAGTCAATTCTTTTGGGAGTCAAAGTTTTCCCATCGCATCTACTCTACACATACAACTCCCATTATTACCAGCGCCGGCCCTGAGATTTTTGGGGCCTAAAGCAAAGATTTCAAAGGGGGCCCCCCTATATATTGTATACGAAAATTAGCTTTAAAAAATGGGTCATAAATTAATCATTACCAAAATTCAAAATATATATATAGAAAATCAATAGTCATTACATCACTTCAAATTCATTTAAACACTACTCTTTTACCATTTTTTCTTGGAAATGTACTAATCAAAACTGCGTAATCAATCTTATCAACCATGATCTTCTGAATTGACAACATAGCTAATCCATTCAATCTTTTCTATGACATGGTTGACCGAAGGTGAGACTTGATCAACTTTGACTTTGAAAAACTTCTTTCCCTAGAGGCAATTGTAACTGGTATAGTTAGCAATATTCTGTATGCAATCCATGTATTGGGAAAACAACCATCAATCATCTTCAAATAATTGAGTACATCCATTGGCTTTGTTGTTTCCGTTGGCAAAACTTCTTTCAACACTTTCAATTCTGAAAATAAGTCTCTCCCATCAATATCAGAAAGCGCATCCTTGCTCAAAAAAGTTTCAAGATTAGTACAATAGAACATCAAAGCTTCATCATTGGTAGCATTTAAATCCTTCAAATCAAACAAAAATCCAAAAGTTTTCTCATATACTTGAAACTGTTCGAGTCGGCTTTGAAGTGATGAAAGAGCTTGATCTACAATATATATATAAGAAATATTTCACTTTAAAAGATTCTTCAGTTGACTGTGTCGCCTCTTCACTATTATTCTCGTCAAATTGCTTCTTTCTATATATGATTTGTTTTTCTTGAAATGCCGGCTCAACGGATTTGCCAAACATAACCCATCTACAAATTATTTGTATTTTCATAATGTGATGATTCAACTGATTTTTTTTCTTCATAATAAGCGAAAGATCATTTGATTCAATTGATATTGTGGTTAAACTTAGTGGTACCTTTTCTTATCCTTTTATTTTTATATTGAGTTTATGTATACAAAAAAAAATTATATAACAAAAAAATAATATGTTAATCAATAGTCTTGTCCCCTTAAAAGTAAAAAAGATTAAAAGAACAAATAAAAAAAATAATGACTCATTTTTAAAATATTATTTAAAACTTGGAAATGAGAGAATGTTCAATCACCTGATTCTTTTCCCGGCTCGTCGGCACAAAGCGGTGAAACACGTAAACGGAAAGTCGAAAACGGTTTTGCAGTCCAAAAACCCAATTTTAGTTGGGAATAAGGAGACCAGGTTTTGATTGTGAATAAGGGGGGGGGGGGGGGGGGGGGGGGGGGGAGAGAGAGAGAGAGAGAGACGGGTTGTATTTGATCTTCGAAGTCGAGAGTAAATCGGCATCCAAAACTACTCTATAATGGCCGACCTAATCTTTTTCAATTTCCAAATTTTCATACTCTTTTTTCCATTGTTTTACTTTTAAATATAAAACAAAATAATTAATTCAGGGCCCTTTTGTAATGGACTGTTTAGAAATTGGGTCATTTCTCATGTCTTGGGCAACCTTTTTTTATTTTTTACAGACCTATATATTATCTGGGCTAAAGAAATTTGAGGCCCTAAAAAATAGACAAAAATTGAGGGCCTAAAGCGGCAGCTTCCTGGGCTAAGCTCTAATTATTGCCAATATTGAGGAGGGTGGTGGGGGTTGAGAGATGTTGTATAAATGTTGGTCTTATGTTTGAAAATACTTCTTTTGTTGGATTTTAAGTAAATTTCTAAAATAGCAGTATGCAAATTTCATTGTGTAATTCTTGTGTTGTGTATAACAAAAGCCTGTGATAGATGCACGAACACACTCATAATTTTATTTTATTTTTTATCGGTTAACACACTCTCATAATGCAAACAAAAAAAAAGAAAAAAAAAAAAGCAATCCAGTAATGAAAAATTTACAAAACAAAATTTATGTAGGTCAGCAAAGTGCCTGTAGCCATGGATAGTAGAGAAATCAGCTGTACTTCCTTTTTTTTTTCTTTTCCATGATTCTATTTTTCATTTGCCACACATACACATGTGAAAAATGATGTGTACATGATACCCTTTTTAAAGAATCAGTTACATATCTAAGGAGGTGGTAAATGGTTACTTATGTAAATGAGGATGACTTACCAATACAAATGCAACAGAGCATTTGTTTAATTTAAGTAGCGAGTGCGGAGTCTTCGTACCCCTTCATTCACTTTTTTTCTTTTTTCTTCCCTTTTTTGCTAGCACTTTTGCAGGCCCCAAATCGGAATTTGAATTGTTCATCTCCTTCATAGGACTAAAATATCTTAATATGTTAATTTCATATATTAAATCTACATGGATTTTGACAAATATATGAAAAACGTCTAAAAATCCCAACCCAAAGATATATTTATGGACTTTGTAGGCCCCCAATTCATGATCCAACCCATTCAATATTCTCATATACATGATAGGCATTAGGATGTTTGGTTTCATATTATAAATCTTTATAGATTTTGAGACCCATTTGGAAACGCAAACATAGCTAAACACATCTCTAACCATTGGATGTACTTATTTACAAAATGATGGGTTTGATATAGATGATAATGTATTTCACATATGTAACATTGTCATATGAAAAAACTACATATAAATCCTTTACATATGTAAAAAGCCATTTTGCATATCCCATGGGGGAAAGGCAAGCGACCCTTTAAGGCGTGTTTCTTTCATATATATATTGAATACATATATTGTAATTTTTTTTTAATTTTTAAGTTTGTTTGTTTGCATAGAATACATAGGAATTGATGTCATACGGGGCAAAAAATGAAGATTAATGGTGAATATACAAAACTAACCATCAAATAAACTCCCCTTTAATGAAAATTGAATACTCGGTCATCAACCTAGTAATTCAAATCTAAAGAAAAGCCAATGTCCCTTTACATTGGTATCATACCTTATATCTTTCACCCCTCACCTCAAATCATTCAAAACCAAATATCCAAAAGTGTCCACATTACATCTATATTTGCACCCTGTATTTTTCATCTATCACGTCATATCCTTCTCACTCACCTCAGTAATAATTCTTTGGTGGAGATCACTTGAACATGAATCCCTACATATTCAATTCTACGTAAACAAACCGGCACAGGTCTAAGGTGGCGTTGTTATCGTTGTTTTTATGTGCAAAAAGTGAATTCCCATTTTCGATTTTTCAAAAAAGAAAACCAAAATAAATGAATAGTTCTGAGAACTAGAGGCACACATAATGTCGATCCTTTTTACCTCCATTCTCCTAGATCGCATCTCTCACTATTATCAGCAATATTAATCCTGCAACTTCCTGCAGTCACACTACCATTACTTTTGCCCCATCTTCAGGTATTTCAGTTTCAAATGTGTGTTTTCTTGAATTTTATACAACAGATCATTGGCAAAACCGTTGCACTCGATAGGTACTGTTTTTTTAGTTTTGTATCTAAAAGCTTAACTTCCTTCTCCACTGTCCTCCGATCTCTCTAATCATCACCATCGTGACCATCCTTCACTATTTTTATTTTATTTTATTTTTTCTCCTAGTGCTTATGTAGATCACATTCAACGCACCAACTCCCATTTTTTTATTTATGACCGTGGTATATATCCACAAGGGATTTGACCCAGCAAGACTATTTCCCTGGCTGGAGCCGAGGAAACCTACACTGTCGGAGTCTCTGCATCCAAATCTATCAATTGGTATCAAAGCAAGGTTTCGTGCGTACAGACGGTTTGGATCGGAAAGTTACGTCTTAGATTGGTGTAGATCTAAGGATTTCGTCCGACCAAGCATCCTTCGTTCTTCGGTGCAAACCGAAGTGAGAAGGAAGAAGACGACTTCCTTAGAGTCGTCTCGGTTTTGGCGTCTAGTATAGGGGATTCCGTGCATTGGAATTGAAATAACCCGTGATCGTCCGAATTGGCTATTGACTTTATCACAGAGATCCTATTTGGAAACTGTATTGAAACGGTTTGATATGGCTATGTGTAAACCAATTGACACTTCCATCTGCAAGAGCATAAAATTGTCCAGCGATCAGGGACCCACAAACGAGCATGATAAGGAAGTGATGAGAATGAAACCTTATGTAACGCCCCAATTCCGGATACCGATAAAGTCGTTCGAATACCCGAAGTTGGCGCGCTACTTCCCGAAAAATCCGAGAACTTCCAAGATCGTAGGCCCGCAGTGAGGTCCAATTTAAAACTTTTTGAACCATATAGTAATAACAGTTAAATTACGGAAGCACATTAAGAAAAGCGGAAGCAATAGGTATCGATATATATTAAGTAAGAGCGGAACAATAGTCTAGTTTAAAAGTGTCAGTTGTTAATAAAAAGTTATTACATCTTTGTTAGCTACCCGGCTCACCTACAAAAATTATCTCAAACCCAAAATAAGATAAGACTCTCAAAACCCAGGTAACTCATCTCCGCCCTCCGGCTCGACATCCGGGTCGACCGAGCCCCATCCGTAATCTCCGACAATCGGCGCCTCTACTAGCGCTAGTGCATCCTCTGGGATCTCTGGGTCAAGGCCTAAGCACCAAAGATGGGTCAGATCTAAAAGATCTGGCAAGTCACAGCATACTACTAACATAGAACATATATATCAAATGAATAGAGACAGGTAAAATAAATTAAAGAGTGACAAGGTAAAGAACTAGGCAGTTGAGCAATAAAAGCATAAGGAATCAGGATAATATAAAACAACTAATCTACTACAAAATGGCACATTCACACGAGCTGGAATACCGCCGGATATTATGCCGCGGCCCTCCCAAACTGAACACAGTTGCGGCGGGGAAATCTCACTAGTGCTGGGAATTACGAATCCCGCAAATCACTCATCAATCTCATCACACTCATCACTCAAGACCGGACACGGTATCACACCGTCCGTCTTAACCACACAGCTCATCATGATAGCTCCTCAACACTCATAATAGCTCCTACCGGGGATGATCAGTCCACAGGCTGAGCTTAAATCAACCGAGTGAATGTCTATGCCGACTCAAGAATAACTCTAAGGGTCTGTGTCTGTCTAGGCTCTGCCTTGCGTGAACAAGGTCCTAACAATGTCTCTAAGAGGTTTATACATCAAATCAGTCTATGGATTTCATTCAAGGTCTAAGCCCACTCGTTGGATCCATACCAAGGCCCATCAGCATATGGCCTGGTCTAAATCTGTCCAATCGAGGCAACAATCCATTTACTACTGATAAACAGTTCATTCTAATCCTTTATGACTTAAAATCCAAATATAAACTACCTCTTCCAACTAAAGGTACATATCCCACACTTAGGCCCAATAAGGGCCCGCCTAGACACAGACACGGGTCAATGTTCTCCAAATCATACTAACAGGTCACCTCTAAGATATCCTAGGTTCAGGTCCTCCATTTATATTTAATTAACAGTTAACAGCTATACTAAGGATATAAGAGTGACAATAATAGAAGTGAAGCATGAACTTCAATAAGAGAATCAACGGGAATAACAACAGTCCAATCCTAGGTAATAGACCACGTTCAGGTTCAGGTCCATCTCCGGTAATTTGATCTCTAAGTGAAGTCACTGATGCCATATGATACTGTGTTTGGTGCTCATGAGGTTACGGGCATCATTGACAACTCTTAGGGGTCAAATCATCTTAGATTAAACGACCAAAACCCTAATCGGTGGTCCCCACGAGTCAGGGTCGAGCCACGCCATTGACTCGTGCTTGGCACATTGATGGAAGTTCATTTGGATGGTCAATGGGCCCCACAATCGATCAATCATAAAACAAATGCTAAACTCACATCTTAGTGTTCACAGTGCGGCAGGTCGACCTGGCAAGGGTCGGGTCGATCTGCTCCACTGGAATCAAAGTTGGGACTTGGTTTGGATTCAGGAAGTTCCAGTGTACCCAATTGACCAGGTGGCCAGCCAGTCGATCTGGTACACAGGTGTAACTGAGTCAACAGATTCCAGGCCAAATCTCAACTTTTGCACTAAAGTCTGGGTCTGATGGAAAATCCAAGTCATACACAAACTATTCGAATTGGGTTCATAAAATACTCAGGGCTTAATCAAATTATAAAATCTAATGAAATTTCTAAAGGTATAAATCTAAAGGGTCCAAACTAATTTAAATTAATTAAAGACTAGGGGTCTTTATTTCCAATTTCTAAAATTAATAGGGTTCCATAAAGGCTAAGGGTCCTACTTTCCTAATTTTCTAAAACTAATGGGTCCCATTGTATACATTGGAAACTAAATGCTTTATTTTAATTAATAAAACTAATGGGTTATGGATTAGTGGGCCCCACTGGGCCCAGCTCCAATTTGGTTCAATAAAAACTAAGGGGTTTATATTTCCAATTTATGAAAATTAATGGTGCTAGTTGTATGCATTAATAACTAAAGGATTAATTTTAATTAATATAACTAATGGGTTATTGGATCAGTGGGCCCCACTGGGCCCAAAGCCCTCCATCTAGAATCCATCAGTCCACTCCCTTTGATATTTCCATTCATGTAGGCTCCCAGGTCACATCAGCTACACCTTCCCTGGACCACACTTTTCCCTTACTGGACCGGACTCTAACTTATCCACACTCCACACAGGTCATCACCAACCTCTCTTCACTCATCATAAGCATGTTCTGCAACAGAGAGTTTCCAGCAGGAAACGAGCCATCGCCTGGGACATGAATACAGCAGAAATCATGGGCCCCACTGGACAAGGTCCAGATCAGACCTCGTCATCAAGGTCGCCCAGGCCTATACGGCCAGATGACCGGCCCAGATCCACGGTCCAATCATCCCGCAGGCCCCACAACTGGATTGAATAAGAGATAAGCACTCCAAGTGACTCACGCCTGATACATGGAGAAAGCAACGATCGTGGGCCCCACTGATCAAGGGCCCACGATCAGCCCTCATCATCTGGGTCGCCCAAGGTGGCCCTATACGATGTGGGGTCCGGATCTCCAAGGGTGGCCCACCTGGACCCCACTGATCTCAATACCAAAAAAAACTACAATCCCACTGTAAATGGCGCTGCAACAATAGCTTATGAACAGTAACTGTTGCAGAGTCACTGCAATAGTCGCCCCCTTCACCCATTTCAAATCAAATTGTTTCTAAACAAAACCATTAATCAAATAAACAATTAAAAATTGTAAAAACACTACAATGCCCATCAATCCATCACCATTTGGACCCATTGATCTTCCAAATGGGGGGGTGAAACCCCCCATCCATCAATGCTCAATCCATCCAAACAAAACAACAAATGCTCCAGGTAATTTCTAAGACAGATTAATAGCATACAAGAACACAAATCACAGAATCAAAGGAAAACAACATACATTCTAAGTTAATAGTAAGGTGCACTTGCCTTAACTTGGAAGAGAAGGTAGAGAGAGATAGAGAAAAATCCCAGCCAATGAAGAAGAAGAAGAAGTAGTAGTAGCAGCAGCTCCTAAGAGGAAATCCCAGCACAACAGTAGCTTGAAACTTAGGAAAGAAATGAGAGAGGAAGAAGAGAGGAAATGAAGTGAATAGTTGCTAGGGCTCATTGGGATTTGTGCTGGATTTATAGCTTAGGGGGGTGGCTAATGACTGTAATAGCCTTTAGGTTTTCATAGAATTAGGGTTAGGGTTAGGGGCTTTTTAGTCTTTAGGTTGGAAGGTTCTAAAGATGCACTTTTTGCAATGACCCCCCTCTAGTTAAACCTAATCCCTAGCTAAAGCCTCCCCTACACTAACTAGCCTAGAATTACAAAAGACTACTCAAAAACCCTAATACTAATACAACTAACTAGTCTAACACTAACTTAGGAGATATCTATCTAATTACCCTGATTAACCCCTAATTAGCACAATTAGCTAGTAATTAGCAATAATTAGTATTAATTAGTAATAATTAGTATCAATTAGCATTTATAATATATATTAGAGGGCCCACAAAGGGTGGGGCCTCACATCTTATGCTCAAATTGTGGGCAGCATCATGTATGTGATGCTGTGTACGAGACTAGACCTTGCATTCGCCATGGGTCTCGAAGCAGATTTCAAAGTAACCCAGGATTACAGCAATTGTATGCGGTTAAGAAGATTCTGCGGTACATCAAAGGAACAGTGAATCTTCGCCTGTGTTATCAAGGTGAAGTCCTGGAACTGCGCGGCTACTCAGATGCAGATTTGGCCGATGATTTAGACCAGAGAAAGTCAACAACCGGCTATGTGTTTACCCTCAGAGGAGGTGCAGTTTCTTGGGGTACCAAGAAACAGACATCTACGACTTTATCAACAGCCGAAGCATAGTATATAGCTTGTAGTACAGTGGTCCAGGAGGCTCTTTGGTTGAAATATTTCCTAACTGATTTGAAAATAATTAGAGAAAAAGAGCATGTCCCAATGAATGTAGATAGTACATCTACAATATCCATGGTGGATGAGCAAAAGTTCAACAACCGATCAAAATATGTTGAGATAAAGTATCACTTTATCAGAGAGAAGGTTGAAAAGAATGATATATTAATATTTTATATGCCTTCAGAAGAATTGATGGCCGATGCTCTCACCAAGGCTTTGCCTGCAGAGGTTTTTGCAAGGCATGTGATGGCTATGGGACTGAGATATGTTTGATGTACATGGCATTCGTGCCAAGTGTGAGATTGTAGGAAATCGTGTGGCCCACATGCCATGGGTCCCACGTCAGATCAAGCAGGGCAGATGCCAACAGAGAATACAATCTCACTTAATGTAAGACTTGATGATCTGGTCTCACTAATAAGACTCTCAATAGGATTAGTGGATGTGGGTTTCTTGGCGAAGAAGTCTCTAGTAAATGTGACTCTTTGGGACTTGTCTATATAAGATAAGGGAGCCCTAGGGTTGACATGATTCTATCCTATAGGAAAGACAAGAGGCGAAGAGATCCGCGGAGCTTCCCAATCGCCGGATCGCACACAGATCTCCGGCTACGTGTCGGAGTCTCCGCATTCAAATCTATCATACACAAGGAAACCCACGAGCACAAAGCACCAACTCTTTCTCTCTATATTCTATTGAAGGAAAAAAAAAACATGCAGATCCAAATTAGAATTAAAAAAAAAAAATAGAAAACAATTTACATTTTTGGCCAATTAGTATCCCAACTGAGTGTCATTTTGATCAAAGATTAAAACTCACATTTTTCACTCTTCATTGTTGTATAACCATATCAATATTAGATTGTATGTCCTTAATCCGGCCAGTAATGTGAATAAATTTATTTATTATCTTAATTTTTTTCCCCTTGTATGTCTTCACAAACGATCTATGAAATATAGTACTTCTCACTTCTATGATTAGGACTATTTGGATAAAGAAACTACAAGTGTATTTTAACACGTATATGCAATTTCATCGCATGTATAAATGCTTGCAAACATCCGACCTTAGGAATTTTTTAATGACTTCTACAAATTTAAGTATGTATCTTCTCTTTAGGGGCGATTTCAGACTGCCATGGTTCTTGTATCTGCTAGCGGTTTCGTCTGCTCTCTCCCTTTATCCAAGGTGCTTGCAAGTGGTTTGTTGGCAATGAGAATTCTATTAATAGCCTTCGGTTCGATCGACAAATGGATTGACCATGATCCCATAGCTCACAGATTTCCAAAGTTTAGCTTTTCCCCTCTTGAGACTGTCTCTACTATCATCTCTATTGATGGCTCTTGGAGCATTACAAACTACATTCCTACTGCTCTACAAAATTTCCCGCAGAGAGCATTCTCGGTCTATTTGCCAGGTGCAGCTGAATTAGTCCCAGATAAATTGATATGGATGGGCAAGAGTGGTAGCGAAAGCAAGTTTTCTCTTTCAGCAACTTGGAACTTAGTTCGTTATCAGGCTCTGACAGTCCCCTGGGCGAATCTGGTTTGGAGTACCTTCATCAACCACAAACTTTCATGCTTGATTTGGTGTCTTCTCTGAAGAGGAAAACTCCGACATATATATAGCTGGGCAAAATCAAAAGTTATTCCGCTGGCTTCTAGATGTTACAACTACCACTCCAATGCTGAATCTTCTTTGAATGTGATCAAGCAATTAGTCTTTGAAAGTGGCCTTTTCTCTTGAAGGGATCTCATGTCCAAACAATCCTTCTTTGGAGTTCATTTGGACTGCTCTTTCCATACGTAAAGATGTTGTGGAAGGAAAAGTGCAGCTACAGCTTTCTTCCACCTCATTTTCATTCTTTGGACTTATCGTAATGACTAAGTTTAACTACATCAGGCCTTCCCTATCAAGAGCCAGATCTCTATTCAAAGAGTGCATCTCTGATTTGTTAGGCACTCTCCCAGATCGAACCAATATTCAGCAACTTCATCCTCTCGTGCTTAGCCTTGATGGATTTGGCCATTGAAGTTCGTGACTGTTGAAAAGCTCAATGTTTCTGCTTCTTTCTTTTGGGTTTAGGCTCCGGCTATGTTGTGTTTTTCTCTCCCTTGTCTTTTGGTAGGAGAATCTTGGCTTGGTTTTGTTTTTTGTTTTTTTTTGTTTTTTGTTTTTTTTTTGTTTTTTTTTTTTGCTTTGTATGGAATATGGAAGCCTTTATTTGGCGTTTGGGGCATTTTGCCTTTATTTTTATTTATTTTTTCCAATGCCCTGCTTTTATAGGGCTTTGCCTTGTTTTAGTTCTCTTTTTAATACAAATGACCTTTAGCAAAAGAATCAAAAAATATTTTTGAAATTCTTTTTTTTTTCCACTAAGTTTTAGTCCATTAGAGTGTGTGCACTTAGAATCTGTAAGTGTTAGCCCATTGGAGTGTGTGCACTTACAATGTAGAGCAGATATTCATTTGTGGGGCTTTTGTTAGGAATTCACCATATCAGGAACTCATGGACATGACGTGACATCTTGTTCCCTAAAATCTCTAACTACCCTTTTTCTTTATTAGCATTTGTGGATTCCAGCTACATGAAAGTTCCTAAATAACCTTTGGGAGTTCAAGAACTTCACCCTTTCGGCATTTTGGTGAAATTCCTAGATGCTCAAATCTAATGAAGCATCCAGGAATTCCACTATGCTTGGGAATTCGGGAATTCCCACGACGAGAATTCATTAAATTCCATAAATGAAACAGGCCCAAGAATTCTTCACTTAAAAGGAGTGAAAGTTTGGGGGAATTCTTCACTTAAAAGGAGTGAAAGTTAGGGGTGTTCATGGGCCGGGTTGGGTCTTGCTAAGGTAGGCATATCCAAGCCCGACCTGGCTTTAGAAACACTGGCCTAGGCCCGACCCAAGCCTGATGCGGGCCATGAAAGTTAGGCCCGAGCCTGCCCATTTAATCAATCGGGCCGGGTTAAGCCGGGTTTTTCATCACTTTTGTGGGAATTAGAGCACTAATTAAATTAAATTACATGCATTTCTTACCAATCCAGGCCAGGCTATGGGCTTTCTATCACTTAATCCAAGTCCAGCCCATTTATTAATGAAGCCCTCATTACATATCCAAGTTCGGCCCAAAGAGGGCTAGGCTCGGATTGGGCTCGAGCTCGGGCTCGGGCTAGCCCAGCCCATGAGCACCCCTAGCGACTCAAACAATCCGCATGCATGCTTGCTATCTTGAGCCCCGATTTTCTCATGGCATGCGTATCTCATATCTCCTTCCTTGACATTTTTCATGCTTGATTGTAGGGTTGTAAAAAGGGTCAGTTTCGGATCCGTTTATGAGACCATGGACCTAGACCCGGTTCGGAGCAAGTTTCTTTGATCCGGAATTGGAATCGTTAATGAGAATATGAAGCTGGAACCGGACCTAGTAACGAGATGGGTCCGGATCCGGGTCCGGCTTTAGTTGAGAATTATTTAGAAAAAAAAAAAAAAAAACTAATTTTTAGAGAATTTTTTTAAACTTAATGCAATATGTTGGGTCCACAGGTCAGAACCAAAGTGGAACTGAACCCGGACTCGAACTTGTTTAGGTCACGGGGTTCAAAAGATAGACCCAAACCCGAATCCGTTTATTTATCGGAACTTAAATAAAGACTCAAAAATAATTATTAACGGGTCGGAACCTAGGAATACCCATTTACATTCCTACTTGAATGACTCTCTAGTGTTAGTCTTGCACAAATTAATACACTCTGCCAACTCAATTAAAAATGGAAAATTTTCTCGTGCTTCCCAAACGAGGACTCCCTTGAATTTCACCAAGTCCCAAAAAAAAAAAAAATTCACTTGAAGAATGGCAATAAAGTGCTACCTACAGGACCCAAAGTCTAGACTGTAAACAGGTCCATCTAGGCTGTACCCCACCTGTGGGGCCCATGTCAAGCATGTCAATTATTGATGATGATGGATGGTGCGGGAATGGATTGGTCGGGATTTAGATTAGAGCTGACATAGACGAGAAGATGTTAACCTTTTGTTTTAAGGCTTTTGACGTTTAGGGGGTGTTTGGATAAGTGCATAATATAATATTAACAAGTTTAAATATTGTAAGATTTCATTATCATATAATAAAATAGTGTCATATTATTCTATTGTGTCA
Organism: Cinnamomum chago; assembly: GCA_038049695.1. Taxonomy (NCBI): domain Eukaryota; kingdom Viridiplantae; phylum Streptophyta; class Magnoliopsida; order Laurales; family Lauraceae; genus Cinnamomum; species Cinnamomum chago. The sequence continues at coordinate 113,237,237 of CP142453.1, read as the reverse complement.
CTTATGGTATTTGGCAATCTTCACATATTTTAATATACCTTTGAAGTGTTTGACAATTTATAAAAAATACTCACAAGATGATATACCAAATAAGAAATGGAGAGAATATAATCAATTAACCCAACACATGACCCACTAATTAGTAATCACATGTGTTAATAATCATGGTAGGACCCATTTATTGGAAAAAGAAATATAAGATTAAATTTAAATCATTAGATCCAAGCAACGTTGTTTAATTAAGGCGGGTCCACCAAATGTTGGTAACTATACTATAATACATCTAATGTTGATTATCACAAATGGCCATATCTAGTTTCTTTTATGAGAAATCATTGTGGGACCCATTTAATGATGGTAGTCATATTCACAATAGGAGAGCTATCAAATAGTGGGACCCATTTAATGATGGCAAATTGATAATTACAATCACACAATTCAATCTTGATAATCATGGGACCTGGTTAATTTTGATAGTATAGGACCCACCTAATGTTGGTAATCACAATGAAAGCCCCTAGCGTGACACTTGTAGGACCCACCTAATATTGATAATTAAGAAGGGCTATGTTGTCGTGATATGGCTATAGGACCCCACATTAAATTTGTAAGCACTGTGGGGCCAATCTAATAGTGGGGCCCATAAATGTTAAAAATTATAGTGGGTCATTATAAGTAATGGTTGCTCATGAACTCTCCTATGATTTTTACTCAAACTCTTCATTCGTAGTTAGAAAAGATTTTTTAAAGATTATTTTATACAGCATATCCTTGGTTAATGTAATATGACGGTCTTTGGAAGAAAGTGAGATATTGTAAGATACTTTCTAAGTTATCCAAATACCTCCTTTTCAGGTGAATGGATTACATTCTAAACTAGTAGATAATATAGCAAAATATCTTAAAATATCTCGTTTCCAAACACCCCCTTAATAGTTTTGTGTTTCAGTTTAGATGGTTGCTAAATTAAGCAAATCTCATCTAAGCAGTTGGTGTGATTGGGTTGATTGTTTATTAGATGGCCCCAGTATTCCAAAATAAGAAAGGCATGGAAGTTATTGAAAGCATTAGGGCCTTGTTTGGTCGTATTAGAATGCATAAAAATTGAATACGTAGAGTGGTTAGAAATAGAGATCAAGGCCTAAATGTTTGCATTAGAATAGATCCGTGGTTAAAAAGAAATTTAAAAGAGGAGTTTTAAAAAAATGAACATCAAATAACATTTTTTTAGGTAAATAGAATAAAAAGGTGTTATTTGGTGCTCATTTTTTTAAATTTACTTTTAGTCTTTATTTTCAACACACCTATGTATTCAATTCTCATGTATTTTAATGGAAACAAACATGGCCTAAAGTTGAATCTCCAAAACTGAACACAAAATAACATTTTCTTTTTCTTTCTTTTTTGGGAAAACTACGGGAAAAAGCACCATAGTGAGCATGAGTAGTTGGACGGCCTGATAGGAGTTTAGAGACGAGGGCCCCTTCCGGGTTTTTTTTTACATATTTCTTGATATTGTTCCCATAATGCGGTTATACAAAAAACACAAGAAACCCCCTTCTTCCCCATTGCGTCGTCCTCCTTTTTCCCTGATCCTCTTCCATAGTGCCTGTCCCTGTCGACACCGTGTTTCTCTCTTGATCAAAGACAATAAGAGGATTCAGGGATTCTGAAACGATAACGGCGGGCCACGCGGATCTCTGCACTTAGAGAAACCGTAACCGGAGCAGAATCAGAGGATCGAATCGATCTTTGGTTTCGCTGCCAGTCGCCTTTTGTAGAACCAGGTTCTGTCACAGAACCGAACCGGAGAAGAAGGGGATTCGCGCCAACACCCTTGAAAATACAGGATTCCAGCCATTCATCGTCACCGGAACCAAAGGAGTATACGCTGCCAGCATTTCCCCTGAAAGGCAGCGTTTTGATCCTTTTCCTGCAGAAGGTGGGCCACGCAGATCGGCGCTGGTCTTGTGCGCAGCACATCGCCAGGCTGCAAGTCACCGGAATCCATCAGCGCAACAACAGATCTCCGTTCACCGACGCTGAAGCAAAAGAAGGCAGCATGCGTTGTCCCTGTTTTTTCATTGCAGAACCAGAATCTGGAACAAGGCAGGGAAAAAGAAGAATCTGTTTTGGGTTATTGTCCAGGCCAGTTCGAGTTCAGGTCAGGTTCAACCTAACCCAGTTTAGAAGCCCAGCAGTTTCTGAAGCCATCCGGACTCCAAATTGCGCTCCGTTTCATCCTACTGATTTACATTGCGAGATCTACAAAGTCAACAGAGCATATTGACCGTTTGAAGTGCTAAAAAAGGGGCAGATTTCAACTTCACTCAAGAAGACACTCCCTACTTTCGCGGAACACTGTGTGCACCACCATAGCATCAACTTCACTCAAGAAGACATTCCCTACTTTCGCAGCAAAATCATCATAGAGATATTCAAAAGGAGCTGGCGGTTAAATGCCAACAGACTGGGTTTGACCGACTTGAATGACTTCCTATTATGCCTTTGATGGTGATTTCCAACAAAGAGCGTACAGCGCATGAAAAATATTCTATGTTTTGTTTTGGAAAATGTTTGTTGGATGGTGCTTATGGGGCTTCTGTTTTGGTTGTAGTTTTTTGTTGTAAATTGCAATATTGCCTTTGATATGGTGTTTCATCAGTCTATCAGGTTGACAGACTTATATTTTGCCTCCTTTTGCCATTGTGCATAATGAATTATACTTGTATATAGAATCATTTTGTTGGAGTACGTATACTTTGCCTCATACTGTTTTTTTTTTTTTTCTTTACTGTTAGCATATTGTCAATAGAATGGTTGAATGCATGTTAGGGTTCCACAGGTTTAATGAATGCAATCTGTTGGGGATCCACTTGATATACTGCTTCATGTTCTCTAAGTAGAAAGCATCCGGTACATTTTCATTGATGGCACCTGTATGTTTTGTTATGAATTTGCAGTTGAGAGTAACTGCTTGAAAAAAGTACTTGCAATCTGTATGACAGCAATTGAGATTGAAATGGGGAGAGTTGTTTTGGTTTGAGAAGAAGGGACGGTGGTGGTTTTGTTGCTATGTTTGGGGTGGATTGATAAAGGAGTTGTTTGTCTTTTTTTTTTTTTTTTACAAGAAGGTTCATGATGTTGTTGCTATCACTGCCACAGGCTTTCTTGAAGTGATGTGAGATGAATTAAAAGTTGTAAGAAAGTTTCTGCTGGAATGTATAAACGTTGTCGATATCGATTAGTTTCGTCAGGGGTATGAATTAAAAGTTGTAAGTCAGTAACTGCTGGAATGGATAAAAGCTGTCGATATTGAATACTTTAAGTTGTCGGTATCGACTAGTTTCGTCAGTGAGACAAATTAAAAGTTGTAAGTCAGGAGCTACTGGAATGAAAAAAAAAATTTGTCGATATCAACATCTTTAAGTTGTCGATATCAACTATTTTCGTCAGTGGGATGAATTAAAAGTTGTAAGTCAGCAGCTGCTGGATTGTATAAACATTGTCGATATTGACAACTTAAAGCTGTTGGTATCGACTAATTTCGTCAGTGGGATGAATTAAAAGTTATGAGTTTGTAGTTGCTTGAAAGGTCGTGTTTAAAAATAAGTGTAAACCCAAACATAAAGTTGCACTTATGGTGAAAGGAAATACTTAAGCACAAATAACATGGAGCAACTGAATACAACTTAATCTAAATTTAGATAAACCTCATTTATATCACCATTTACATTCCAACATTACATCACCAACCAGCCCATTTACATTGATCCCTTTTGCAATGTTGAAAATATGTTATGCGCAACCCATTTACATCCAACCAGCCCATTTACATCAGCAGCCAACCCAAAAAAATGAACTGCACTGTTCAAGCCTTGAACAACCCATTTACATCACCAACCGGACCAAAAAATTTCTGCAATCTTTAAGCCAACATGGAACCCATATACATTAGCAGTCAATTCATGCAAATACAACCTATGCACATACCTCCATTGTTCTCCTCCTATACTTTGCCGGTTCTTGGGCTCTTTGAAGACATATAGATATATCTCATTCACATCATTCCCAGATGCTTTGAACATTCTCTTCAAATCATTATCGTTGTCGATGCTTGCCATTGAAAATGCCCGTCCATTGTGATGAAGGTATTGTATGCTTAATCTCTGGATGGATGAGTTCCAATTAGATGCTTCAGTTGCTTCGTTAACCAGTGAGTCATATGTTATATCCGTCGGTAAATATCTCATCTTTTGATTTCCTCCATTGTACACGGATTATATTGAATTAGAAGTCACCATCATAGTGGAATATGACCAACACCTCGCTAACTGATATACTATCGTCAAATCACAAGAACATAATTTAGAGAAATATGAAAGATACATACATTTTGAAAGACAGAACAAGTGTATATTTCTAAACCATTAGCCACTATCAAAATGCCCATGTTGGGCCCTATTTGATCATAAAATAAGGTTTATAGTCATATTAGAGTTATGTAATGTGGTAATAAAAAAACTATACTAAGTGCCACTTAGTGAAAGAATGCAATAGAGAAAAACAACGCCTACAAAAAAAAAAAAAAAACCTTTTCAAACCCTAAAAACCCAAAACGAAAGTGATATTAACCAAGTCCAAAACGAAAATGATATTTACTACACAAATGGTAATCTTTACGCAAAGCTACATACAGATATGCATTTACACAACTGGTACAGTTTTAAAATGACTTCATTTAGGGTTCAGACCACAACTGAAAGAAATCATTACTGAAAACAATTCAAACTTATGACATTTTATGGTAGATGGTGCAAAGAAATGTGTTTATTGTGTGTACCAACCTATTAATGGATCCAACCACCACTGAGAGTAATTTTTGAGGTGTTTTATAAGAAGGAAATTCGCCACAACACAGGTTGTAGTCGATGAAAAAGTTCTGACAAAGAACTGCAGACACGGGGCGATGTTTAAAGGGTTTACGCATAGCTGTCGATATTTTATATTGTCAATATCAACAACATTGTTAAACGACAAAAAAAAAAAAAAACAAAACAAAAACCCACCCAAAGGACTCGTCCCGTCTCTAAACTGATGCTGGGGCCTCTCCTTACTTTAGGTGTGCTACGGGGATTTTTTCCGTAGTTTTCCTTTCTTTTTTTGTAGAAAATTAATATTTTCTTTTAGACAAATAAAATCAAAAGAATATGTTATTTGATACTCATTACTCGTAATTCACCTTTAATATTCGTTTTTAACCACTCTATGCATTAATTCCTATGCATCTCGATGAAAATAAATAGGGCCTAATGGTCTATTTGTTTTTAAAAAAATACACATATATGATTATAATATATATATATGGGAGTTGATGCTATGAGAGATATCTCTCACCTTAAATGAGAGATTGTGTGGGGGGCATCATATTTAAGTTGTTGGCATTGGATATGGATGTAAGAGCCTCCACACAACTCTCATTTAAGGTGAGAGATATCTCTCATAGGAGCATCTCCCTAGTATATATTATATATATTAAAGCAAACGGGGAGGAGGGCTGTGGAGGGTGCCACGTCATTAGTAGGTGACTTTTCCTTTAAGAAAAATACTTATAAATTAAGATTATGGTTTCCTAAACCTACATTTCTAAAATCCTTCTAACTTCCTCTAAAATCTCTCATTTCCTAACTTTTTTATTTTATCTTCTTATCTTAATCCTCAAATCACTCTCTCACGTGGTGGATTCTCATGCACATTACATACTGTCATGCTATTTATTACTTGACAAAATGGGCTTAGATCAGGGCCCACCCTTATGCACGCCTACATTCACTAGGAGCATTTGCACCATTCTTTCTCTTGAAAGGTGAATAGTGGTTAGAAAGCAGTTACACAAAAGACTCTCAAATCTCTCTTTCCTTGAGCCACATCAGCAATTGGGCCCCATTTATTACTTCAAGAGACATGCCAACTTTTTTATCTCTCTTTGATTCAATGGTTGCATCTCTTAAAAGAAGAAAACACCCATTTCATATCTTTAAACAATTTCTCCACTAAAACTATTCATCACACCAACTTTGGACATTTCTTTTTCACACTTCTCCCAACCAACCTCCCTCTCTGTGTCCCTTTATTTTAACTCAAAGATGGATAAGACCTAGATGAGGCAATTACAGTGTAGAATCTGTCAAAAATGGATGAGACCTAAATACTTTGTGTTATGTGTTTCATATAAATGGATTTATATATTTCAGATATTATTCAGGTTACATGAGACTTAACTTGTGCATCGCACAGAGCTTTATGCTAGTACATGTGAATGAGATCCACAAGGTAGGCCCCGCGTAATTATTGATATGCAATTATTGTTAGTTTCCACGCCTTTTGGTTTCTAATTGGCTACCCAGCTTGCACAACAAGCCCCACATGTGAGATTACTATTTCACAAAAGCATGAAGCCTAATTGAAGTGGCCCACCATATGCCATAAATCATATAAAAAAACTCATAACCCAATAATATGCATGAAGCTATGAGATTTTCACCGATGGAAATCTTATAATAAATCCCTAAGCCCCACATGAGAGATTTTACTTCACAAAGGCTTGAATTATACTTGAAGTGGCCCACCACATGCCATTGATCCATAGAAATTAACCTTTGATTCAAGGAGGACCAATGGAGTTGGATGATCAATGGGGAAACAAATAAGCCCAAAAAGAAAATAATATGCATTTGCGAATGCATATTATTGATTATGCTAATTTCTTCTTTGAGGTGTCGCTGGGTTTTATAATAAAAGAAATGCACTCATTCGGATTGAATTTAGGAAGGAGTTGGAGTTATATATATTAAATTTCAAATGTCATCGATAATCATTAATGTTTAGTGGCAAAAACTTCATTAGTTATTTTTTTATTCTTCTTTTTTTACACAAATAAGAAGATTGAAAAAAATATGAACTAAGCAAGCGCATTGTATGAACTAAATAATGGGAAATGTTCGGATGCGAACTTCCCGTGAGAACCAGCCATGGATCAAAATGGGAATGAAAAGATTCATATAGGACCACCCCATGTATCAAGTTGAACCCCAATCCTTGTCCACCCCTTAATCCCTTCAATCGAGAAGGTCCTTATCCGAGTGGTAAGGAGTGACAGTTTTCACCAGACTTCTTAGGATTTGAATTTTGAATATGCCACATTTTTCTACATGTGTGGACTTCCCTTTTCACTTGTGTAGGCTTCTGCGTATCCAGACTCCTTTTCTACTTGAGGGTGTGTTTGACAATCTACTAGAAAAGACAATGGTCATATCAAAAGTACATAAATTCAAAATTCCCTCATTTTTCAAAAAAAAGTAACAAAGCAACATCCTTTCTCTACTAACAAAAAAATATCCCCATTTTATACCAAAAGATAAAAAGATTCCCCATCAAACAACTAAAAAATAATAATCATAACTCCCTATATGTTATTGGGGCATTTGGCGACAATTACCTAAACATTGCACTTTCTTGTCTTAGATCTACAATCATTTTTCATAGTGTGGTAAGTCATTTTCCCAAATTTAAACACATAAAATGTCCAAGTTACCCTTTCTTTAAATTTGTTTATTTATTTAAAGATAAATCATATCCTATGATTAGTGGGATATGCCATTAATAATGGTCAACTGCAATTTCAAAAGACAAATAAAATTCAAAAGCACAAATAGATTTCAAAAATTTGAATTCGGATCCTCTTGGAAGATTTGTAGTTCAAAAATTCGAAAATTATTTTTTTTTTCAAAAAAACTCAGATAGATTTTCCAAAAAAATTCCTTTTTACTAAACAGAGTTCGGATTCTCTTGGAAGATTTGAATTTAAAAATTTTCACAAAAAACTTAGATAAATTTCATAAAAACTCAGATAAGCGGTGATCTCCGGGCGGAGATTGCCCTCTTTCTCCAGCGACGGTGAATGAAACCAGAAATCTTCTCAAATCTTCGGTGCCTTTGCCCCGACTCTAATTTTCTCTATAACTTCTGGTCATCTTCTCCGCAAACTCAGATCTATGTCTTCTTCATCGGAGGCCATGCGTCGTAGCAGAGCCCCAGACCACCTCTGTTATGGTTCTGCAGTAGTAAGCAAGAGACGACACTCGTCTTCCTCTTTGCCGATGATAGAGTAACACTGGTTACGACTGCTGCGACCGACACAAATTCAATCCAGCGAAACCGAGAAACCGAGAACCTCCTGCACACTTCGATCTTCTTCAAATAAAGAATGAGAGAAATGACAGAACATTGTCATAAAATTGAGGAAGAATGGATGATTTGAAATATTAAAATTCAAAATTTTATGCCTAAACAGCTGAAAGGACAAATTAGTTATGAAAATATCTAATGTGGCATGTAAAGGGACTACTGCCCGAATTAAGTCATACGCAAAGGACTCATTATGTGCAAGAGACTTTATAATATAATACTTAGAGATTACTTCAATTCACGGTGTATCGAAACATAGATTCATTTTCATTTCCTAGTAAGTGGGCTCTGTCGCTGTCTTTCCTGACCCTTCAATCTCCATCTGTGATACTAAATAATAGTGTCGACACAGGATCCCCTGTCCCATGATTCTTATCATTTTAGATTGCGGGACATCATCTGTTGTGGGAGGATCCGGATCACCTGTTTGGTCCAAACAGGGGAGCCCTGTTTGGACCAAACAGGGAGTGCCACATGGAAAGATGGATTTTTTAAGGAGATGAATTTTTTTTTCCAAGAGATGGGATGTGACTCCTCTTTTCATGTGGCACCCCCAACAGGTGATCCATATCCGTTGTGGGAGCCCAACACGGTAGGCTCCTTTTGTCAAGCTATTCGCGCCATCTCTATATAAAAGCGTAATTCCTTTCTTACCCCCGTCCATTGATGTCGAATTTGAGTGCCGTTTCTAAAACCCTCGTGCGTTTTCTGCATTCCTTCCTCTTCCTCTACTGCCTTTTGTTTTTATCCCTTCTGGGGTTTCTCTCCTCCTCGAAATTAGGGTTCTCCTCTCCCTATCCATCGTCTTCTCCTCTTCTTGGAATTAGGGTTTCCCATCTATCAGAAATGCCGATCACGAGCAAAAACAGCCTTCAAAGTTAGGAAAACCTCCCCCAAACCGAGCATGCTATCTGCTCCCAAGTGTTTCAACGCTTGCAGAATCGCCCAGAGCTTCAGACAGATGAACCGCCTCGGCGTCGGCCGGAACTCGAATCTTCTGTATCGGTTCGATTGTTGCCGCAAGGCCTTTGGGGGAGACTCTGTTCTTCGCGGGGATTTAGAAGGATTGAGGAATAGATCTTATCTGAGAGATGTGGGCTTTACTAGCAATCCCACTGGATTAGCGAGAAAAGGCGGGTTTTTTAAGCATCTGAATGGGTTTCTCCCCGATTCGCCCTCGTGGAGGGGGAGCAAAGCCTCTCATGATGCGGTAGGTCAATCTTTTGTTTGTCGTACTTTCTACTGTTAGGGGAGGGAATTGCATTTGAATTCTTCTGTTAGATATGTAAATGCAGCAAACTTTAATTTTAATTGAACTGAAGTGTATGGAAGATTAGAATTACAGTGCTTAATACCAATGTATCAATCATACTTTCTACTTGTGAGCAGAATTTGTTGCATAGGGGACACGCATTCTTCTCGACAGCCGCCAACAATGCGACAGATGCCAAGCAAATTGGAGCGGGAAAGCCAATCCAGAAAGACCCAGTTAAAAAAGGAGCTTCAGAAGAGCAAATTGCAGACATGAGAATTCTCCGCACGCTCGCAAAATATTTATGGTTGAAAGATAATTTTGAATTTCGTTTTAGGGTGTTAATTGCATTGGGTCTTCTCGTGGGAGCCAAGGTAATGTCCTGAGTATCATATGTAGAGTTCACATTCAAACTGAAGACCCCATATCATATTCCTCTTGCATACATGAACTTTGATATGTGGTAGTGCCACGGCTCAGTCTTCTTGTTATACAGATTAACTTGTTCTATTGCAATGTGAGAGTTTGTTTAAACTAAATAGTTAATATGATGATTCATATAGTGAAGTCTTTGCATTGGCTGGATGTTGTAGGTTTGAGGCCCTAGCATCTCCTTTTGACGTGTTCAGGATGTTGCTTTCATTTATTTATTATCTGTTTAAATGTACTTTTGGATTACTTGTGAAGTGCAACTGTGTTGTTGTGTATCTGAAGTTGACAACTTTAAGCAGTATAAGATACGAGAGTGCAATAGAGTTATCCCCATACCAGTTCATGCGCCCATTGACATGTTTTCACTCATGGTTCTCTTTCCTTCTTGGATATATACAATCATGGTTTTCTATTATGCTTTTAGAAGCCCCTTGGGCCTGGGCTTTTGCAAGACTACCAATAATTCTTGTCTAGAGAATTTACGGATTCTCCAAATGCTGTGGAGTCCTCCACATGGAATTCCAAAATCCTCATGCCCATCAAGCATTTTGAATGCTAAGGGGGTTGAAATTTTGAGAACTCTTAAGTGCTATTTGGGACTTTTTTGGTGAATTGGAATTCAAAATTCCAACTATTAAACATAGCATTTTGAAATGCCAAGAGGACAACCATCATATCAATGTCAGGAATTCCCAAAATGTGAAATTCTTGTTAGAAATGCCTCTAAAGAAATAGGCCCTTAGCTTGAATTTTAAATATTTTACCATTGGGTTTGCTCTAAGCTCATGTCGCTTAGAACTCTATTTCCGTGCTTATGCTCTTTACTCTATTTTCCGTGCTTATGCTCAGTACCTCTAAAGAAATAGGCCCTTAGTTTGAATTTTAAGATTTCGTCATTGGGTTTTCTTCTAAGCTTATATCGCTTAGAACTCTATTTTCTGTGCTTATGTCCTGTACATTTGTCTAACATATGCCCCCTGTCCGTCTCAAATCCACACACACAAAAGAGAAAAAAACAAAGCAAAAAGAAACGAAGACTTCTGTCTAGGATTCCTTTAGAGTTCTGTCATGTGGTTGAGACTGGTGGCTGAGCCAAGATTTTCTTGTAGGGGTGGTAAGTGATAGTTGACCAGCAATATTTTATATGTATTATTTTTTATTAATCATTTACAAAACATATATATATTTGCATTTTTAAGAACTGAAGAAAAATTCCATATTTGAATATACCTCAACATCTTCAAAGACATAATTTTCAAGATTTTGAATGGGTAGTTAAAATATGGAAATAATATGGCTCACCATGATGAATCAAACCACTCAAAATAATTATATCTCTTTGTTTCAATACCGAGAGTTGTATCTTACTCTAATCAAAATATGACCCACACCGGATTGATCATATGCAAGCCAATCCACCCCACAACTAATTGATGAAGATCTGTGGAATGGTTACTTATGATCATTTGATGGGCCATGATGACTGTGTTAGGCATGGATGGTTGAGTGGACAACATTGATTTAGACATTCACCAAGTCATAAAAAATAGAATAGTGAAGGTGAAGCGTCTCACTCACCCCTCCACAATGGTGCCCATTTATTGAATATCTGAACTGCTCAAAATAAACGCCCTCCCCTTAAGTGGACATTTCTCATTCTAATCCAATAGGAGTTGGTCCCATTGTAAGATTGAGCATTTGATTAAAAATGTCACATGCTCAATCTTACAGTGGGACCAAGTCTTATTGAAATGACATTGTGAAACAACCAATCAAAGAGAGGGTCTTCATTTTTAGCAATTCGAATTTTCAAGATGTGGGCCCCACTATGTATTCCCCCCAATCTCAGTGTAAAGTGAGCACTCAAAGTTAGGGGGCCCCTCGAACCCCCTTTGGCTCCTTCAATGGTTGAGACACATCCATCATTATTGATAGGGGTGGCGATGGGTTAGGTTTAGTACAACTTAGGGTAAATCCATAAATCCATACCTGATCCAACCCATATCTGTCCTGCCCCATACCCAATCTATTGCATGCCAAGTTTAGGGTATGTGATACCAATCATGCTTCAAAATGGGCATGGTCGTGTTGCATTTGATATGGTGTCACACCCCCAAACTGGATTACTGCAGCTATTCATGTCTCGGGGCACGAGCTTAGGATATGTGGGGTAATTGCATTTCTTTCCCAAGGTATGCGTGTGTGAGGATATAAAAATCCCCTCCAGTTACATGAACATTTCACGGAACCTTACGTGGTATTGTAACCCGAAGTCCGTGGCCATCAGATTTCTTGTCACAATCCAGACATTTAATTAGATATTTCCATTTACACATTGCATCATCGGACTGGCGTATTTCATTGAACTAAAAAATTCAGAGCATAGGCAGTATACCAGGTTATTTATTCCCAAACACATGTTTAAGTTACAATTAGAAAAAGGTACATTAATTACAACCCATAGAGGAAAATGACCAACAAGGGCCAAATTTAAAATCCAACGAAGACTGGTAGTTCCTTGTGACAAGCTCTCATGCGATACAGACTCCTAGAAGATTTTGGGGTCTACTCATCTATCCCCGGGGCGTCACCTGTAACCATGGATCAAAATATCGGCCGATACCGGTTCATATCGGCCGATATGAACCGGTATCGGCCAATACCGAACCGATATCTCACTGAGATATTGGTATCGGAAAAAATCGCCAATATCTTGGCCCATATCGGCTGAGATTTGGTTCATCTCGGTTGTAGCGGTATCTCGGCCGAGATATCTCAAAAAGTGTGAAAACCCTAATTTTTTTTATTTTTTCCCCATCTTCATCTTCTTCTCCTCTCTTCTCAACTCCTTACTACCGATAGCAGCAATCACTCTCCATCACACATCTCTCTTGCATATTTTCAAATCTCACTTATATTTTTTGAAGAAAATATTATTTAAGGTAAGAGAAAATCAACTTAAAGCATTTTATTATGTTTTTTTTTTTATGAAGCATAGAGGTTTGTCACTTGTGTTGTTTTCTTCATTTAGAAGTTAGATCTACATACTTTCATGCTAGATCTACTCATACACATGATTTTGAACTTTTTTATCAAATTTTTTTATTTTCGGATTTTTTAATATTTGAATTATAATATATCATTTTTTGGGGATTTCATCATAAATATGTTGTTTTAATGATTCATGATCATTGTATGGTGTGTAAATGATTGATGTACATACTTTCATGTTAGATCTATATAATTAGGATTTTGAAAATGATTTTACTTGTTAGGATATTTGTGATATCAAAGGCTTATTAATAGTGTGTAGATGATAGATCTACATCTACTAATAGTCATAAACATGATTTAGATTTTTATTTTAATTATTTTATTTTTGGATTTTTTAATATTTGAATTATAATATATCATTTTTTGGAGATTTCATCATAAATATGTTGTTTTAATGATTCATGATCATTGTATGATGTGTAAATGATTGATCTACATACTTTCATGTTAGATCTATATATTTAGGATTTTGAAAATGATTTTACAACTATATTTGATGATTAAGTTGGTATTAAATGATGATTGATATGTTATCTTTATTTTCTTATATTTGACACTAATAAATTGATCATGAGCATCAATAATGTTTGCATTATATGAAATACTGGAAAAGATAGTGAACTGCGACACAGACAGGACTCATAACTTAAGGTGACCGAGATTTTGATTTATTGCTGTTATTAATGGAAACTAATATTGTTTTCCAGCATTTTCTAATATTCTGGATTTTTTGGATATTTTTGCGAATTTTTTTGGATTAAAAAAAAATTCATACTGCGATGACCGCGACGGACTGATATCCGCGACCGATACCGATATCATATCGGTTTTTCGGCCCGGCCGATACCGCGACCGAGACCGAGATTTTGAACCATGCCTGTAACGCCAAGTGTAGCACCGTTAGATATGACGATCTAGCAAGTAGAACAAATATAATAAACATATACATTTAGCATCAAATAAATAAAATATAGATGATCGCAAGATGTCAATGAGAGGTAAGCTAAGCATAATCGTGCATTAGTAAGCATGTAACATAATGAATCATGGGTGACAAAATCTAACTGTGTCCTAATTAGATGGCAAAACCACGTTAGCTATATTCTCCCAAATTGGCTGTTAGCCTCCCACGCATGGCTTAGATGAGAGCATGAAACATAACATGACACGACATGATGATAACACTAGGAGGCATAGGGCCCACAAAACTTTATCGTGAACCTGGAGCACCGGTAAGCTCCCATAAAATAATCTAGACTGCAACTAGTCCATAAACATAATACTAAACCTGGGCTTGACTGTGGTAGGGTCGAAGCTGAGTGGTGCCGACACTAATAAGAGTGATACATACAAGGCATAGATCGTGAAACATAAAATAAACAAGGAACATATACTAACAAGCATAATGTATCATGGACATAAGCATAAACATAAACACATGTGTCCCAACATAACATACTCATATAAACATGGTGAACATAAGAAGAACATATGAGCGTAATGCATAACAAGGTGTATAGAAGCAAGAAAACATGACAAATATAGAAGCATGATACAAGTCATGCGAATATCTGGAAAACGTAAGGCATGCATGCAATAGATTAGTCATGTATCAAGGAATAATTCACAATCCACCCTAAGGCCCATTGGCATCACTATCCAACAACATGTAGTACTAAGGTCTTCGATATCTCCAGGCTACCTTAACCTTGACGTTACTTTAGATTATGGACATCGAAATACCCTAGCGAAATACCCTAGGCCAACATCTTTGGCTTAGTGCAATTGATTACCAAGTATCAGGCATCCATTTAGGTGTATGGCAGCTCAATCATCACCTACATAACTTTAAATATCCATTGAGCCTTGCTTAAGGTCCATGGGTTCCAAATTTCAATGCAAGGGTCCATGACTAGGTCCGAAAACCCTAAAAATCCTGTCTCTACAGTTAGCTTCCCACTTAGCTTAAACCTTAATAAATCATATTTTTTTTACATTAAAATAGATGTTTTCCTAACTTGCTTAAATCCCATTAGATAAACATTAACATTATTACATGTTTCCATTCTACAAAACCTACTAAAACACACTAATGAGCTTGAAATGGGTAATCTAGACATGAATAACATGAAGAATCATCAAAATAGGCATGCATGCATGATATTCTCACTTGCCTTCTCTTGGTGCTTAGTTCAAACCCAACAAATACAAGCTTTTCCCACTTACCACCAAGCCTCAAAAGCATAACCCCCAAATCTATTGCTCAAGAGAAAACCCTACACCACATAATAGATGAAATGGAGATTGAAAGGGCTTGCATTACAAGATTTAGGCTTCTAGAAATTGATTCCAACTGAGGGAAAGAGTTTGAGAGTGATAGCTTACCAAATGAGGCAAGTAGAAAGCAAATGAGAATGTTGTAAGCTTGGAGAAGATGAACTTGGGGAAGAAGATGGTCTTGGAGCTCAAGAAACCAAACTTTCAATGTCTCCTTTGGTATTTGGAAGCAAGGAAATGGAAGAAAAAATGAGGGAGAAATGAGTTCCAGCTATGCTCTTGCAAAGGAGGTGAGAGTGAAATGAAAGGGGATAGGTTATAGGGTTTTAGAATGGGGTTTTAAGATGAAGTTTCTATTATTTGCAGGAGCACGGAGGATCTTATAAGGACTGTCAATTTGGGTCTTTTGGGTTGGAAATGGGTCTAAATGGGCTCAAATGAATTGGTTCAAAACACGAAAGTTGTTCAGGACGAAAAACTCTACCTAACGAACCCGGTTTTGCGCTAAACTCAAAATCACAGACATACACAATGCTGCCCATAAATCCAAAATAACAAAAATGTCCTCAAGCTATTTTGTTTGGTTCAAAACCCATCTAATCTACCTAATTACCATCATTAAGACACAAACCAACATATTAGGCATCTAATCATCAATAATTAAACACTAATTGAGATTAAGGGTCGGGGTCTTACTTATGGGGTTTTGCTCTTTTGATTAAAAAAAATTGGTGTACATTAGTAATATTCTATTGATTCTTATTCTATTAAATAAGTGTGGAACGGGTCAGAGAAGCAAAACCTGAACCCATACCGTACCTTTCTCATGTCAGAATCTGTGAACCTGCACCACTGCTGAACTGTTATAACCACTACTAGATCTACCATGACAGGAGCAGGTTGTGGAGGTTTACTCGTTTAACCTGACCCACTGTCATCATTTTTCATGAGGCGCTAAATCGAATTCATCATGAGAGTTATTGTGGTTAGTGCTGACATTGTTCTTGGTTTCGTGTGCATTTTATTATCGGCCGTGTTGGTCTATTCTCTTCAAGTCAGTCAATGTGTTTAGCTATGGACTGTTTTCTAGAACTAAATATTTTTCCTGCTTTGAAACTGGCTTTTGTTTGTTTGGATACTGGCTAAAGTGCTGAAGGCTGGGCAAGCCCGGATTTTTGGTTCTGATAGCTAAATTAGCCATGCCTGGGCTTTTGTGAGTCTAATGCCTGAGCTGAATGGATGGTCTGGCTGGTCCCACCTTTATAATGAAAACAGGTCTAAATATTTTATTATTGTGGCTTAGGTGCTTATGAGCTTGACCTTTTGAATCCTTTGAGGAATGCCAGCTAATTATCTTATTCTAATTTTCTGTACATAATTTGGTCAGGAAGTTTTTCCCTCCATCTGTTACGCCTGTTGTAGAACATGCTCAATGTACTGCTTTGATAATTATGTAACATCTGATTTTTTCAATTCAGGTTCTTAATGTTCAAGTGCCTTTCCTGTTCAAACTTGCCGTTGACTGGTTATCAACTGTTACCGGTGCTGGTAACACACTCGCTTCATTTACGGCTGATAATTCCACTCTTTTGGCTGTTTTCGTGAGCCCAGCTGCTGTTCTAGTTGGTTATGGAATAGCAAGAGCGGGAGCATCGGCTTGCAACGGTACTATATATATTAAGTACAATGTAGTGTATTCATTATTCAAAGATTTGAATGCAGCCATACTGGTTTTCCCATCCCGACAAGATGGTGACTCCATCATCTTTATGTGTTTTATGTGCATATTTTTGCTTTCATAATCTTTTGTGTGAGTAGTGATCTTCTTATTTTTTATGTGCAAATATAGCTTTCATTATTTCCTTCTTCTTCTTGTTTTATTATCTTCTTCTTCTTCATTTGTTTTTTGGGCATAATAATATTGCTTTCATCATCTTTCTGCGCATGCCTGATTAATGCATTTTGTGTATAATATTGCTCTCTTCATCTCTGTGCACACTGTAGTTCTAAATTTTAACATTTTGTTGTGGCAGAATTGCGGAATGCAGTGTTTTCAAAGGTTGCCCTGCGAGCCATCCGAACTGTTTCTAGAAAGGTATCATACTCTTAAACGTTACTTTCATTGTTTATTTACTGTGTTTTTTAAGTACATTTTTGTTCTAAGCAGTTGTAACCTCTGTATTTAAGTAATTGCACTGTAGTTATTCTTTTAGTAAACTAGAGCTGCACTTGCATTTTAAATTAATATCAAACATCATTAGTTAAAACTTAAATGGAGGACCTGAATTTAGCTTTATATAAGACCCATAAATGCTTAATGTGGCACTAGAACCAGTCAAATTCTGTGACACATTTAATGGGAGGACAAGGGATAATTTTTAGCGACACACTAAAGGCCTGTTTCTTTACTAGAATTTAAGGACTTAAAAGTTTGTACAAATTCTTCAAAAGTTGTCCCCTGGTTTGGAATTCTTGAGTCCTCCTCTTGGGTGGAGGATTTGCAAATGCTGAGGTTGGAATTCAGAGATTTTCAAAGGTTAAAAGTGACTTCTTAGGTGGCAGGAATTTGGAATTCTAGCAAAGAAACATGGCATTTTCAAATGCCAAGGAACACACCATCACATCATGTCTATGAATTTCCAACATCTCAAATATGCTATTATGGTGAGGGTAATGGTCATTTTCTACCCATCCAAATATACAACCATGTAATTTGCCACTTGGTTACTTATTGCGCCATTTGACTGTCTAACCTTCTTAACAATTGGGTTTGTATAAATGTGCGCGCGCGCACTCTTTAAGGCTGTTATTATAGTGACTTTGTCACATTGACATTTGCTTGTTTTGCTTGACTGTAATATTTTGTGCAGGTCTTTTCACACTTGCTTGACCTTGATCTTCAATATCATTTGAGGTATTGTTTAAAGAACCATGGTCTTTTAATTTGCTCATGGTGATGTACTTATACTGCCCACCTACTACATTCATGTAGACTTGCTAGTATCTACTAAACAAATTTATATTTTAAAACATACTTATGGGGCAATTTTGAAGTTTTAAAAATGAGTACTTATTTTCTGATTTAGAGCTCATTTATATATTAAAGCGTTTGGTAAGCCTTTAATTGCATTTTCTAAAGACTTCATCAGTTTTTACTGTCGGTCCCAAGCCCAGATAAGGGAGGGTTGCATTAGGTAGGTTGACAGACAGCCATTGTGAAATTTTATCACAATCCAATTGCTAAACATTATTTTGATAACCGAAAGCTAAACATGAATTATGAGATGATGACGATGATTATTATTATTATTATTATTATTTACAAATTAGAGCTTTTGCCTCTAAAATAGTATAGTATGTTTAGGGGTCTTCTTTTAAAAGAGTTTTTTTTTTGGCAAAAGCAGATGGAGGTGGACAATGCGAAATTTACAAGTATTTTGGACAAAAATGACCTCATAAATTTTTTAAACTGATCCAAATGTTGGGTTTTACATTGTAATTTTTGAAAGGTGGGCCCCAGTTACCTTATGAAATATATTTTTTTAAATTTACCAAATATACTAGTTTTAAATTAGAACTTAAAATTTAGATCTTGTTTTAAGACCTTTACCTATTTAGCTCTTATTAATTAGACTAGAGTTTCCAAATAGACTCTTAAAATTCCCATAGATGTATTTTCTATATCTTGTCTTATTTGGATTATGTGCATCTCAACCTACTTTTTCTCCATTTCTCATCGAACTTGATACTTAATATTTTTTTTTTATTGAATATAGAATTGAATTTTAAAAATATTAATGGTCTCATCGTTCATATTTTAAAGTTATTACTATTGAGGCTGGAGACTAAGAATTTATAGTTTTGTGCTTTAAAACCTCTACTACATTGATAATAGTAGGCAAAATTTCAAAATGGAGCTCAAGTTTTACCCATATTTCAACTCAGGATAAAAAAAAACTTACATCTCAAAACAGGGCTTAAGTTTTCCATATTCCTTTCAAATTAGGGCATCCGGCGATATTTGGGGTTTTCCGGCGAGTTTCTTCTCCTTTTTTCCCAAATACCCAAAATGCCCTTCCACCTCGGAACACTCTTCCATTCTTCTCCAACGCTGATCTAGCGCAGGCCTTAAAGAGTTTGGATGGAGATGATGAGGTTCAAGTGATCATCATAATGGGTTCGAGTAAGACGATTTGGTCGGCTGTTTTGCTCGAACGTGGATCTAACGGCGGGCGGCTTACGAGGTTTCGAGATGGGATGCATTACATGTAGGCACCCTCTAGTTTCCATTTTCCAGCTTTCATTCTGTCACGACCCAAATTCCGGGGCCCTGTCGGATATCCGGATTGTGATAACTTGGTAATATTTACCATACATTTATCAAATAGTTCACATAAGAGATTTGGCATTTAAATCAAACTATAATTCCAATTAATTTATAAAAGTCGAACAATATCAATAATCTCTGAATGATCCCAATTTCTATGTGCTGATTCAAATCAATAATGTACTAGAACATTAGATAAATTACTAAACAAAAGCTAATCCTTCTAAATTATTTAATTATTTCTCGTTCTCTCCTTTCAGCCACGCATGCCAAAATTTACGTGTTGAACGCCGTCTTGATCTGTCCCACCCGCAGTAAGATTACCTGAAGGGGGCAACACAACATCAGTATTACTGGTGAATGAATTTTCGTAATTACACAAGCAGCATAAAACATAATATCACATGATCAACATATTTGAATCAATATTTTAAATGCCATAAAAAATTCATCCATATACATATCCGTGCCCATGCATATTACCATGCCTCAAAGGCCCATCGTATACACGTATACCGGTCACCATGACCCTGTCTCATTAGACACGTCCACTAAGGACCAGCCAGCATAATGGCCGCTTACGTCCACTAAGGACTAGCCGCTATAACGGCCCGGACACTCAATCCAATATCCCACGTTTGGGACCAAGTGCACAATTCCATGATCACATAACAACCAGAATTCATTATTAATAATTTATACAACAGTAGTGTGGGCCCAACCTATGCACACTTTGCTGATTGCTGCCCCACTCCTCATCATAACTGGTATTGAGTGGTAGAAGCGTGGCCCACACAATATTATAACATACATTAATTGATTGCAGTTTAAAGAATTAATCACCATCCAAATAATTAGTCACGGCCTAAATAAACCATATAATAACTCATAATACACATATTCCAAATTCTGTTAAGTCTTATGGTTATTTTGTAAATTCTCATAAAGTCTAGGTCTTATTCGAGTCTCGGCCTCTTCCCCCACTCTGCCCAAAATGGATTATACGCCTATGCAATATGCATATATGGAATAGTGGGCCCCACTTGAACAATACATGATCAAACATGATTTATATGGTCACCCAGTGCCCTCCCTACATTAAGTCCCATGGTTCTGATTAATCATCAGGCATCCTTACTGGGCCCCGCAGTCTCAACAAATTCATAAATAAGCCTTATGGTTAACAAAATTGAAGTTCCTGGATAACTGGTCAGATGGAGACCAGGCCACATGGGATTACCACCATTTTGATCGTCCCTGAGCCTACTTCAAGACGTGGGGTCCTAATCTATGATTGACTTAGTTAGTGGGTCCCACCATAGATGTCGACCTTCAGCCCTGTATTCATATTCACGCCTGGGATTCATTACACCTCTTGAACAGTGGGACCCAATGGTTCCCAACCAAGATGTCCAACTACACAAGGGTCGCCCAAGGGTCCCACACTTGATGGTAGGAGTTGATTTTCAATCAAGTGTACAGGTGGGTCCCAGAAGGCTCGACGACAAAGAGTTGTAGAATCCTGCAACAGTCGCCTCTATTCCATCATACCAATTGGATGAGGGCCTAGATGGGGCCCACTCCTCATGGGTCCAAGTTCCCTAGGGTCAACCAATGGTCTCCTACAGGATGTGGGGTCCTGATCTCAGATCAGATCCACGTGTGGGTCCCACAACTTCCTATAGTCAATACTTGCCATTGACGACATGCTTTTGGATCATATTTCTTATACAATTTCACCACATCTCAAGAAGAAAACATGAGTTAACAACTCCAGGGAAGTTATATACTTCACAGTTGAGATTTATAAGACTCACAAAAGAGTTTCTATGAAATCCATGGATTACAAACCATCACTGTATATACAGTATTCACAATTCAACAGTAACATACGCTATCAGTCTTCTGATTAAAGCATCTAGATGTTTAGGAAGATCCACTTACCTTTGGTAAACAAGTGTCGCCTTTGCAATATGTGAACGCGAATAAGACATCAACCTTCTTCTCCTTCTCCTAAATTGCAGCCCAAAAACTCTTCTCACAATTTTCTCCAAAGAATAGAATACCATAATACTGTCATTGGTTTACTTATTTATATAATAGAGTCCTATTCCTATTCCTCTTCCTCTTTCTAATTTGTGTAGTCATATTACTCCTACTCTTTCTAAAACTCTTCACTTGAAACAACTCTAATTTCTATAATAAGCAACACTTTCCATAATAAGCAACACTTCTAATTTCATAATACATAATCAACTAGGGTATTACCTGGGCCAAACTAATCCTGGGCCCATGTAATTCAGGATATTACACATTCCGACTTCGAAATGCGTCACTTTGTACCATACATGAGAGAATTTGCTTCCTTTCTCATGGGGTACCTTCTGTTTGTGTGGGGCTCACTTTTTTTGCATCCAGACTCCAAACTCTAGTCACACAGAAATGGAGATGAGAGGGGAATGATGTGGAAGAGGGATGAGAGTCGGATCCCTCTAAATCTGGGATTCATTCACCATTTCCATGCGGACTCTGGATCCTCTGTCGCAGACTGTGATCAACGGAGTAGGGGAGGTAGGTGACGGGTGGCAGAGGAGAAAGACTAGAGGAGGGATCTAGGAAGAAGGGTCTAAGGGCGTTTTGGGTATTTGGGAAAAAATAGAGAAGAAAACCACCGGAAAATCCCAAATCTTGCCGGATGTCCTGATTTGAAAGAAATATGGAAAACTTAAGCACTATTTTGAAATATAAGTATTTTTTTTATCCTGATTTGAAATCTGGGTAAACCTTGAGCCCCATTTTGAAAATTTCCCAAAAATAGTATATGACATCGTTTGTAATGATGTTTTAACCTTTATTTATTTATAAATTAGGTTTTCTGACCAAAAAAAAAAACTTTGTATAAGGTTTTGGGTTTGCAAGAATGTTTTGCGGAATGTTTCATTCGTATGGAAATTGGAAAGCCACATAGTATGCAGATCTTTGCATTTTGTGCCATTTTAGTTTTGCAAGTTGTTGGGAACTAGAGGCTAGCTAATGTATTTAGTGATCGTTGATAACATTTTTATACATGGGGATCTCATATAAGGCCAAATATATTGATGTCATTTTGCAATTATATACTATCCTGCAATATTAGAAGATGAGTTATATTGGCCATTGCTTGTTGTACTAGGCCATAGCTTGTTTAGAGTTTGAGGGACAGTCAGTTATTTAAGCTGACTCTAGATTGATGGGATAATGATGAAAACGGTGGTGGTGGGGACTGGGGATGTTGATTCATATATGATTTAAATCTGAAAATATCATGAACTTATTTTTTTTTCATTTGCCAACATCTATTTTTTTTTATGATATTTTCATGATTTCTATAAGAAATTTAATTTTTTTAAACTATCATTTTAAGCTGTACTTAATTTCTTGTTTTGTTATATCTTATTTATAATGTAATGCAAAATTGCTCAAAATGAATTATTTTGGTAATCCTTAAGTGTCCTTTTTCTTTTGAATATAATTCTAGTTTTAGCAGAACTTTAGTATCATGTTGTTTCAAGCTTATAACAATTAATATGTGAACACACCAGTTTTATCCAGTTCACACAGATTCACTTTTGAGCTTCCATAAATGTCCAACTCTAAATAGCCACCAGTGACATCATCCACTTAACAAGTCATTTGACAATACTTCCATCAATTCTTCTTCATTGTGGCATCTACAGTCCACATGACAAGGAAGTTTTCACAAATAAAAGCCCATAGCATGAGGAGATGCAACTTTGAAGTGTTTTCAAGTGAATTTCATGGAAAGTTGGTTCTAAAAGGTTATTATAAGAACCTGATATCTGGGCTATACAATTTTTTTCAACCTTGTGTTTTGTTAATGAATCTAAAGATTAGTCACCCCAATAAGATGCTTAATTTGCTTGTATTTATTGTTATGCTGATGAAATGACTTATTCCCATTCCAAGAAATGGAGATGAGTGAATTCTTGTTTTAGGCTATTGCTCTATTCTGCCTTGATAGATAGTTCAAGCTTGTCTTTTTTAGTAGTTTTTTGTTTATTTTTTAGACAGTCTGCTGCATTGATAAACCTAAATGAGCATGCGCCTCTTAATATGGTTACATTGATAAGTTTTCAATACCTACCCAGAAGGATTAGCCTTCTAATGAGAATTTTAAATTTTACTGCTCCTATGAGGAAAATGGCTTATGCTACCTGTAAGGGTTGTGGTGTATTTTTCAAGGAGGCTTCCATGAAGTGGGCTTTGTCTACTGAGTGAGTGAGGATCGGGCCTTAAACATTTCCTGTTGGAGATGTAGTGTGTGATTGTGGCAATTGCTTCTGTTTTCAGTGATAAGCCACCGGGACTTAAAATATTCTTAGGATGCTTTTGTTCAGTTGCTTTATATGTCCGAGTTGTTTGAAAATGCTTTGTCAGATAGCAATCTGCCCTCCCCACCAAAAAAAAAGAAAAAAGATAGCAATCTGCCCCTTGCAACACTGAAAATGTTAATTAAATATCCCTAGGCTCTATGAATCTTTGGTTTTTAGTGTGGAAATGGTCTCAACCACGTGTATGTGCACTGACATGTGAAATACACACCTTCCTCAAGCACAAACTTGTAAATATTTGCTTAATTTATGTATTGCAAGATGTTTCAAACATTATGAATGACCCAAACTTGATGATTTACTTGAAATTCTAAGAAATTGGTGGATAACGGCATATGTGCTGGTGGATCTTTTCTGAATGCGACCATTCAATGAAAATAAATAAATAGAAGTCAGCTGTATGGGTGCTAAAGGCTAGTAGTTACTGTTGGGTCTTGTTTTATTTTTGCAGCCGGCAAACAGGTGCTTTGAATCGCATAATTGACCGTGGTAGCCGTGCAATCAATTTTATTCTTACGGCAATGGTATTTAATGTTGTGCCAACAGTTTTAGAGGTAAGATCCTATGATCTTACAAGTTCTTTGTGGTAATATGGTTATTACTGAAACATTCATCCGTAATTTGATTTCCCCCCTTTTGATCTTGGAATCCATTCCACCACATCTCTCTCTCTCTCTCTCTCTCTCTCTCTCTCTCTCTCTCACACATAATCTGGATTTTAAGATATTGTGCCTTTAGATATCTATGGTATCAGGTATCCTGGCATACAAATATGGAACGTCTTTTGCTTGGATCACATCCCTATCAGTTGCCACATATGTTGCTTTCACGTTGATTGTGACGCAGGTAAGAGCTCATTTGTCATCTTTACCCAATTCATTTGTGAAACCTATTTGCTTTTGGTGAATACATTGGCTAATAACAAAAAAAAAAAAAAAAGAAGGTATAAATTGAAGTGTTCTTGTGTATGTCAAGAACTTCAATGGAAGTTTAGTGTGCTATATTTTTGGAAAGTTAGTGATGCTTTTGAGGCTAAAGTTTATATGAAGGTTTTATCTGAAAGTTTTCCCTGCTTCCTTTCTAGTGGCGGACTAAGTTTAGGCAGGCCATGAATAAAGCTGATAATGATGCAAGTTCAAGAGCAATTGATTCACTAATCAATTACGAGGTGAGTTTGGACCAGATGTTTTGTTCACTTTTGCTTCCATTTCTTATTAACTTTTGATACTAAAATATTTGGATGCTGTTTTTCACAAACAAATGAAACAGTATCCACCTAGAGCAATAATGCGAATTTTTTTGGAATAGTACTAGAGTGAGAATGTGATGAAACCGTTTTTCATTTCATTCACATTTGTGGACAGTATCATCCTGTGGTATAGGACAGGCGACCTGCTTCCTTGGATGATAATACACTGATGCATACAGTGCCTTGTCCTTGTTTTGAGTGCTATCTGAAAGGGTCCTTGATAATTTGCACTTCTTTTGTCATTTAACTTTTCTTTGTATTTCCCAGACTGTCAAGTACTTCAACAACGAATCTTATGAAGTACAGAAATATGATGAATATTTAAAGAGTAAGTTGCTGAGATACTGGGTTAGTTCTTTTTGTTTTAATTTTGATATTTACTCCATTACTCATTTGATTGTGATTATGAGTAAAATTCTTGCATGATTTGTTCATGCACTAGGGCAAAGCTCTGTGTGTGGTTATGTAGTAGTAAAATTCTTTGCATGCCTATCTGCTGCGATCTGGTTTGTATTTTCTGTTTCACTAAAGTCTTTAGCTCCATGAATTTTCCGTGGAGTTCTTTGGATTTGAAAGTTACAATTAAGTTTGAAGTTGGTGTTTGGGTGCTATTGACTGATTTGTTAATGCATTATCTGATGGGTGTATTGGAGTCTGGAGATGTACTTCACCACCGTCTTTACCTTCATAACTTCATCAGAGGTGTTTTTATGATGTTTTGTGCAACGAGTGTGCTTTGGTAAGATCCCAAAAGAGAGTCTTGTGGTTTATTACAATATTTGGAATTTTGTGCGTACTATTTATTATGCTGAAAGTAATTTATTTTCACGCCAAGTTGTTTACTTGTAAAAACAACAAATTTATTCATAAGTAATTGATGAAAAACTCATCTTAAAATACCATGATCCTTGTAACTACAACTGTAGAAATGGTACCTCCTCACCTCAACCCAGATCTTCAGGTATTATAAACAAACACTAAACTTGAACTCTCTCATCTTTATTTTTACTCTCACCCCACCTTCATCCATGACTGTTGGCAACACTCCCTTCTTCTTGCTCTCAATTGTCATGAGACTATCGAAGACAAATACTGGTCCACAAGAGAGGAGAGATGTAAGTGAATGGAAGAATACAGAGAAGAGACAGAAGAAATGAAGAGCAAGACAAGAAAAAAAGAAATGAATAGGGTGAGCCTCGAGCACCACCAGAGCCCTAGAGAGGCTATGAATAGCACTGTTTTAGCCATTTTGAGGGAAGGAGAGTCGGGGATTCATTCCTGTTTCCAGCAACTGGAAGTTTTGTAGGAAATTTGGAAGAAGGATTCAAGGATTAAGTTCCCTTCACACCAAAAGTTCACTTTCTTGCCATCTTTTCCCTATTTGTGCAATGGGTATTGGTGATTTTCAGGTCGACCGAGAGCTTTGGACTGATTCGGATTCTTTGTTATTTTTTGTTCTCTTGATTGTATATATCCATTGGGCAATGAAATTCACATCTCATTGATTGCATTTGTCTCTTTTATTTTGTGTAATTGGTGACTGTTTGACTGCTTTTCTTGCTTTCATGATCTTGTTGTCAGTTTCTTCTCCTTTTTCTGTAGGAGCACGCTTTGATCTTGTCTTCGCTTGTGTTTCAGTTCAAGGGTCTGTGATGGCTATCCTCACTGTTGTCATTTTCATTTTTTATGTGACTACACTTTCATCTCCTTTCTCTGTTCTCTTTGGTTTTGTTTGGTCACAGTGGTTGGGCTCTGATTCTGAATTGCTCGCAATTTAGCAGACAGACCTCTCCTTTTGCTGGATTGTCTTCTTATTCTCATCAACAATCGTTGCCAATCACTCCACAAATCAGCCCGTCTCTTTCTCAAAACCCTAACTTGATCTCTAGCATCATATAACCCTAATTCGAAGTTTAATTCTCTCAGTCCTCAGATGCTCTTATCTATCAACATTCAACAGTGTTGATAGAAGCCCTAATTCTATTATCTCCATAATTGGTAAAATTGTGACCTCAACCCTAGCCTTATTTCCACAGAAATTGGGACTTTTTAAACATTATGTTTAGATTTGATGTGTTTGAGTAATTAAAATTTCTAATTTCAAAGAGAGAATTTGAGGATTCAATACAAAATTAAGGTGGACTTCATGTGACTGCGGTTACTATGACTTCCCAATTTTGAAGACAAATTAGTGATTTTTTAAAGAATAATGATAGGAATGTGTGTTAGGTACTTAGATTACTATGAAGTATGAACTCCTAATTTTGAAGACTTAAATTTAGTTGGTTTTATTTTATTTTATTTTATTTTATAAAACAAAATTTAGGGATGGTGTGTAAACTGCAAAATAATCCCAAATTTTGGGATAAATATATATAGGGGAAGTTTCAAGTGCATTTATCCCTCACCATAGGGTGAGGGCACTTTTCCTTTTTGCACATGAAGACAAGGAAGTGTACCTCACCCTATGTACTTGAAAATTCCCATTTATGGAAGCATCCCTCACCCTATGGTGAGGGATGGATGCACTTGAAACTTCCCCATATATATATATATATATATATATATAAAAGTAGACCAATTTTTACAGATATTTACATATGGTTAGCTGCATAAAGTCAGGTATGGAGTCATGTCCAAGTCCTGCAATATCAATTGGAGTCAGGTTCTGGTCCATCAGGTAGGATATGTGTCAGATTTGGGTTTAGGACTTCTGATTCGGAATTAGGTCAAGGTCAAGGTCCAGGTCCAGGCAGGGTGTGATCTGAACCCACCTCCTTTACTCCCCTAATGAAGCTTTATCTCAAAGGGAGAAAAGGTTGACTTGTATGTAACCAAATCATTATCATGTGGCAACAACATTAATGAAAATGCATTTGCCACATCCATAGGGACATCATCGCTCAACACCTTTGTAGACGTACTGTTTTGGCATACAGTGTATCTTAGACATACCATAATTATGTTGAGGTGGCTTTTATTATGTTTAGATGAAGCGTCCACTAGAATTCCTGCCTTTTCTTCCATGTCATTCATCTCACATTCTCATGTGATGTCAGTCTGCTTCTAAATTGCACGAGTATGGGTATCTTTGTTGCTGATCTGACGTAGATAATATCATGTGATGTTAGAGTATGGCTATATATATATTGTATATTATGTTATGTTGGTAGATGCTGGATGTCCGAAGTACTTATAGATGTGGAATGCTGTTTGTCAGGGTATGAGGATGCTGCTTTGAAAACACAGAGTAGTCTCGCTTATTTAAACTTCGGCCAAAATGTGATATTTAGCACTGCTCTGTCAACTGCAATGGTGCTCTGCTCAAATGGCATTATGAGTGGAACGATGACAGTTGGGGATTTGGTATTTCTCTTTGGGCACACTTGCATGACTTTACCTTGTATATTTTTACAATTATTCAACACTCATATACGTCTCTACCCTTTCTGAAAACAAAACTTATACATTCGATCTCGTCTCTAAATTATCTCTGTACATGCCTGTAATTTATCTGGAACTGCAAACTGTTCCTTTGGGTTTTTGCATTCCGATTCATCATCTGTGCAATAGTTTTCTGCGCTCTTGGCAATGCATCCCAAGTCGTTGGAGATAATTGATCCTTTTCTTCTAGATATAGTTCAGAAGAGCTTCTATTAGTAAATGAGTAAATTCATTATGTGATAAGCTTGAGCATGTGTGCCCACTGTGGAATCTGTGGCTGCCACATCTGCTATTTTTATGGTGGCAATGTGACTCCACCCCTCCCTTTCAACAGGGACTTCATTCATTTGCAGACTTGCAGTTGCTTTTTCACTTCCTCTAGTTGCACCAATCACAGGACGGCAGAGAAAAACCTGCTTTTGGATTCTATCTGCTACACAAACAAAATTGATTAGCATTGGATGATAAATAACAATATTGTGAAAGTTGGATCTAGTTGCAAAATGATTAGAGCAGATATTGCAATATATATTCACGAGACTTGAAAGAGTAGGATTTTTAAAATTATAGTTATATGCAGGCATTTTGGTTGAACCATGCATTCTTTCTAGATTTGGTCATCTAATGGTACAGTTTGCACTCTTTTCGAAATTCCTAGAGTCGAAATAACAAGTGCTTCTGTGAAAATCTAAGGATATCATTTTTCTAAAATATGTAAAATATGTGTAATATGAATCATATGATAATATTTTCTTCTTATAATTTCAACATGAAACAGTCATTCTTAGGCCCTTAGTTCAATATTTTGCCTCTTGACCTTTTTCTTTCTGCCTCTTGACTTGCATCCAAATCTGATACAAGCAATGATTATTACGATCAAAGTTTTCAATATCGGAATCATATCGCAAATCGATCATACCCATGAATCGAATCAGATAGCGAATCGTATCGTGAATCGTTGGATTTTTTATTTTGCTAATAAAAATGAAAAATAATTAAAAATTAAAAGAAAATGAGAAATGTAATTATTCATAACCATCCATTTTTCCATTTATAGTAGTATAAATATTATAACAAGTAAGTCTATCATACAATCATATCAAGAACATCATGACATATATTATTACATATATATATATATATGAAATAAATGTTGTGTAAATAATTTAATAAGTTTAAAGTATCAATATATATATTTTAGTCTTTAAATCCAAATATAAAAATAAAATAAAATCCAAACCATCAATCTTACATGGTAAGATATCTCTTAAAGTTAAGAAAGTGTTCATGAGGGAAAAAAACCAAAATAGATTAAAAAAAGAAGATATAAACAAGCACCATACGTACTGTCGAATGCTTTAGTTAAATACATGTTCTTTATTCATCTTTAAAACCTTATCAAAGCCATAAAAAATTCTTACGAGGTTTCATTAACTACTAAATAACCTTTAAAAAATACAAGCGATAAAAGAAAGAGAATAAAGAAAGTGAAAAGGTAAAAGATTATTAATATTAGCTTATTGGCTATAGTCATTCTCGCTTCGTCGAATCGTTTGAATCGTAAGATTCAATGAAACGAGTATCGAATCGTAGGATTCACACCTGAATCCTAAGATTCATTTGTAAATGAGATTCATTACATGGATACAAATCGTTTTCCTTAAGATTCGGGATACGAATCGTAGGATTCTGATAACTATGATTACAATTAAACCATTTTTTGATTGATTGGCATGAAATGTCATTTGTGCTTGAAATGAGTAGACGGATACGAATTGAGCCCAAATGGACTATGTATTCTATCATCATCTTCATCAAGAGACGTGCCACATTGAGCCTCTATCTCCAAGGAATTTGGGGATATAACTCTGAGTGTAATTGAGTTGGATTAACTATCTATTTGTGATTGTAGTAGGGTTGGACCTCCCATAATGTCCTCTTTATCTTGCATTCTCTTTTTATTCAGTGGTTTTTTATGCATCACAATTCACAATTCACAACCCATTTGTGTTTATAGGCGCAAGTTGAAGACAGAACCTCGTCCGGTTCTAGCACCAGTCCAGTCCCAAATTGGCCCATAACAGCCATAACGGATTCAGAACCAACCAGCAGCAGGCCCACTGCTCACAGTCTGAAGCCCACAGTTCATTCAGAAACAGATTTACATTAGGAACTCATTCTTTCCTTTCTTTTTTTAATACAAGCTGCATTATGAATCTTTATATTAAGTAATTTGAGTTCGAGGCGAATTCTTTTGTGTAAAATAGCTTACGATTTTATCGTTTTAAAGATTTCTATATATATTCTGGAAAGGACTGCCATCAGGGAGAAATAGATAGTTTTTTTAATTTTTTTTTATGTTTGAATAAAATATCCCTTGGAGGAGTTGAAAGGGTTGGAATTTCATGAGTTTCCTTTCACAGCTCAGAACGGTACTGGTGTTGTGGTGTTTCAGTGGTTGTTTTCCTTCTGCTCTTATGATTCTGTGGTGTTCAAGGATACCCAAGCTACTAAACTTCGTTAGAAACTGCAGAACAGTTGATTGGAGTTCCGGACTTGCGGCCCTTCTACGATTTGGACTGGATTAATTCCTGTTGTTACCTTACGACCGAAACAGCTTCCTTGGTGCATGGCATTTGCAGAACTAAGATTGGTGGGATGAAAGTTTGTTCTTCTGAGATGGTAGGAAAGATGGTTTGATTAAAATTGAAAACCAATTAGTGCCCCAGTGTGGTAGATTCTGATGTCAAGAGCATTTATAGACAAAGTGGACTGCTTACAGAGGATTTCATAAACAGTGCTAGTGCAGGGTGGGCATAGTGGAGACAAGTTCGTATAATGTTGTGTGATCATTTATTACCATTGTCATTAAAGGGACATTTAAAGATTGGCCTGCACTGTTATATGGAGCTGAGTGTTGGGCAATAGAGAAATGTTTAGATGACAGCATGTGCGTTGTAGATGCATACCGTGTAACAAATTGTGAAGATAAAATTAGGAAGGGGTAAACAGTATGTACATTGGAGATGCACATCCTAAGATGGAGGGGTAACAAAGGGTGAAAATAAAATTAGGAAGGGGTAAACAAGGCAACTTTTGGGCAACTCCAATAGAATATAAAATCAACTATTTTTTATTATTTTGGTTGCTTTCTAGTATTAAATTTATATGTGAAGAGAATTCACGTGAGTTTTTGTATAGTCGTGAATATCCATAGACAGCTACATGCAATGCTTTCGAAGATCCTTATCTGTACCTTGCTCTTTGATTTGTGTAATTGCTAGTTTAGATTGCTAGTATTATTTACTACACCTCCTGGAATATATACCCTACATATTTGGTGAACATTCAATCGGGCCATCTTGTGCGAAATTGGGCTTGGCTGGTATAAGTGGGGTTATTATCGATTATAATATAAGGGTGGACTGAAATGAAATCTATACATGCTTCATGCCTTCCATTGTAGTAGTTTTTCAAGGCTGTAGTTTGCAAGCTACATTGCCTTATTGATGTCCTTGATGAAGTTAAATGTCATATGCTAGTGTCAAACTGTACTTTGTAAGACTGCAGTTTCTTTTGTCACTCAAAAGAAAAGCGAAGGATCGCATTTTCTTTAGAATGCAAAATAAAGAACTTACCTAACTGTACTGATCAATTATAAAAGAAGTAGCTTGTTTAATTGAACTGTTTTAGTATAAGAAACTATTCTGATTCTGAATGGATTGTTGGAACTGAGCAGGTTATGGTGAATGGGCTTCTCTTTCAGCTATCTCTACCTCTCAATTTCCTTGGAAGTGTGTATCGTGAGACTAGACAGAGTCTTATTGATATGAAGTCCATGTTTCAATTGCTTGAGGTATCATTGTTGATATTTTGTTCATGTGTTTTTGACATGTTACAGTATTCTTCTTGCTTGCTAATTTCATGTTGAACACAGGGAAACTAGAAAAAAGAACCCCTGAGGCATGGGCACAGAAATATTAACTAATGGTTCAAATATAAAAATTATAAACCTTGAAGAATTAAATATTTGGAAAAATTTAGACTCAAAAGAAATTTGAGAAAATAGAGAAGAGGTTCAGTTTATATTAGAAAATTATATTTATCTATAAATAAAAATAATTAATCTTCCACTTAAAATTTTGAAAAAGCAAATAAAATGTGATAAAAAAGCAATCTTACACTTAAATTTTTTAAAAAGCTAATAAAATGTGAAACGCAGCAAAAAAAGATGAGGAGAAAAATAGACTGCCAAATGGCACTGCTAGGATAACATTGCAATATTTCAGTAATCTTTTATGTGGGAATGAAATTTAGTAATATTTATTTGTTGATATTCTACTTTAAGATGTATCCAAATTGGTCTCAATGTAGGAAATCCCAAATTAGTAATTACAACAGACCATATGCGACTATATTCTTACAATTATGGTTCAAAATTGTGGCTGCTGCGCTATTGTGAAAATAACGGTGCTACAATTTAAAACTTAGTAGAGCCAAACACTGTTTTTCCTATTTCTTTTCCTCAATAGCCTTTTCTAAAGTTGTCTATATCCTTAAATGGTTCCAAATTACTTTAAATAACACAAGATTGGTTGCTACACAAGATTCAAAAAAAAAAATATCACTTAAAAAATTCACACTGCTATGCTGCTACGTATTGCCACAATCGTTACGTGTTGCCCCATTGGCCGCCATGCCCACCACAACCGCTATTGTGATCTTTGCTTATTATTAATGCCATTGATATTATCATTGATGTAGGTAACTAGTAGCTTCCTATGGCTTTAATCATTTGTTTCTTTGTTACTACTCCTACCACTAAAATTTGATTATGCTTTTCCGGAATACTTTTTGTAGGAGAGGCCTGAAATAAGAGATAAAGATGATGCAAAACCTTTGAAGTTAAGTGAAGGGAGCATTCAATTTGACAATGTCCACTTTGGGTAGGTACTGCTCTCTCTCCTTCTCTAATGTGTAACTACTGCCCCCCCCCTCTCTCTCTCTCTCTCTCTAAAGTGTTGCTACTGCCCTCTTTCTGACAGTTGTGCTTGTATTTTTTGAAAATTCTGGTTTTTTGATGTTCAACTCATTGAATCTTTCTTGCAAACATTGTAATTTTATAGTAATTAGTGTAATTCTTAACGCAATTTTCAAACTCTTTAATAATAATATATTTGAGTTCTTCCATCTCCACAGTTATTAAGATTTTATGAAAAAAAAAAAACACCCTGATAGATAAGTAGGTATACAAAATGATTTCGAATTTTATCCTTCCAAGTGTTTTCATATGGTTAGGATAATAAGTGGTCTATTTTAATTGCACCACGTTCTGCTTGGGTTATACTGAGAAGGAATATGTTTTGTTGTTCAAGTCTCCATCTTAAGAGAGAGCTGACACGTGTCAGCCGCCCTGACTTACATCCTTATCCAATTTGCACATGGATTCTGCAACCTTTTGATTGGGTCCATAAGAAGACAAAGGCTCACATTGAACTTGTGGGGTTCATGGATTAACACAGGCCCAATCACATTTTGGTATTTCTATGTTCTACTTGTCTAATCTAATAAATGTGGCGATTTTCCTTACCATTTTGTTTAATTTATCAAAAAGTTTATTTGTGAGGGTCAAATGATAAGAAGTGGCTACTAGTGTGTTGGCAGAGTATTCATTCCAAAGTTGGGCCTGTTATATACATATCGTGGGCTTCCTATTGGGTGGGGCTAAGCGAGGTCTGAAGAGCTAATGGATTTGGTTATTGGAAAATCTGGAAAGAAACTTTCCACATAGAAAAGGCACTATTTATCTTTGTGGGCACCTTATCAAGGCGAGTTGTCAAATTTGCCGATCTATTACATGTCTCTCGTCAAAATGCGTAAGATGGTGTCAGATTGGATCATGTATGGAGAAGTTTTCTACCGCAGGAACATAGTGGTGAGATTAATGAAATGGGTGTTAGGGCCAAAGTCATATATGCCCACGCCCACGCTTGTATTGTCAATTCCGTGTCAAATGAGTCCAAAACCTTGCCTCTTAGTGTCTCTCAAGGAAGATCAAGTTCGAAGGCATAGATTTGGAAGGCCCGGAATAAAAAAAAAAAAAAGAACTCCTTATGTGTGCCAACCTATTCAGGTAAATGGGACCCCAAATCAACCAAGAAATGGCCCTAGGACCCTTAGATTAATTAGTAGATTCATCAGGGTTTAACTGGCATTTTTTTAGCAAGTTTTATGGCTCAAAACTGTGTAGGGGTCGGCTAACCGCCATGGCTCGCGGTCAGAATAACTGGATGATAAAAATACAGGTGACTGTCTGCAGTCCTCGGTCAGCTGGTGGCTAACCGCCAATATGGACCCTAGGTTAATCGCCAGGTCACTGACAGCCCAAATGGTGACCGTTGAAACTAGCTGTTTTCTAACCGTTGGTGGTTGGCGGTTAACCGTGGATTTGATGGAGGTTAACCGCCAGTGCCGTTGGAGAGCTGTCTATATATGTTTGAGCTCATTTCAATGGTTATCTCTTGGTTTTTTTGAGACCTCTTTTCCCAAACTTGAGCCCTTATGGTAAAACCATCAAAGAGCTCCCATAATCCTCTATATGCAATTTCTCTCTATCTCTATATGCATCCTTCTCCTTCACTCATGTTTTATGCTAGATAGTTATATTCTTTATAGAATTGACACCACACACACTCTTTAACATCTATTCACACTCGAGCACATTTGTTATACAATCATATTTACTTTGTTGTGAATTACAAGTGAATTTGTGAAAATATTTGTTTGACCTAGTTGGGAATAGAAGTGGATAAATTTGTTTATTGGAGTAAGAAATTTTAATTAGTTCTAGCCCCTAGCCCGCCCGCTGCCCCCCTGCCCTGCTATAGGACATATATTGGTCTGGCTTGGACTTTCAATGGGGTGAGGTCATTAAACCAAAACAGAGTTTAGGATTGAGGGGCTGCCGAAACAGGGTGAATTGAGTTTCTCCATGGGTGGTTCATATTAGGTATTTGTTTTTGGGATGCGGTGTAATGGTCTTTCACCTTTTTCCCCGTTTTGGAGAATTTGTTTGTATTGTTGTATTTCTAGTCATTCCAATTATTGGTCATTTCAATAATGAGAAGGGGGTGTGAATAGCTTTTGGATTGAAAAATTTTGGTGCTTAAAAAAACCCCATTGGACATGTTTTGCATATCTATGGTTGTGACGTGTGATTCTAAGCACAATAAGGTTGAATTGTCAAATGTGTTTTGCCCATCATATCTTCTTTTTATCTGGTAGCTTAACTAGAACCTATCGCCTTGTGGTTGGGCATCTTCCAACGGTGCCACGGGCTCTCTCTCTCTCTCTCATATCAGTTCTTACCCATATTTTGGTGTTTAACAGTTTCTGTTTTTTCTTAATTTCTTTTCTTGTTGCTTTTGAGATGATTGGCGTCGTCAAATCCATATAGCCGACCCCACCTAGTGGGAAAAGGCTTGGTTTGGTTTGGTTTGGTTGCTTTTGAGATCTTTATGTTCATTCACATTTATAAATTTTTCTAAGAAGATGATTCTTTTTAAAAGCATTTGTTACTTTGGTTTAGATGCTTTATGTATTATTGCTAAAGTTCATCTTATATTGGTGGATATTATTAACTTTTGGGCATCTTTTTTTATATTTAAAGTCTTTAGCGTGTTTTTTTTTCTTGGCTTTATTTCAGGCTTTTATTATGCTTCCATTCCCAGTTTTATTGATTTGTGAACATAATTTATTTTGTTTCTTTTTCCTTTTTCAGATACCTGAGAGAGCGAAAGATAATTGATGGAATATCTTTTGTTGTATCAGCGGGAAGCAGTGTTGCCATTGTTGGTACGAGTGGCAGCGGTAAGGTTTCAATGATTTTAATGTATATTCTAGATAAATATGATATAAAGAAACTACCTTGCTCTCTCTCTCTCTCTCTCTCTCTCTCTCTCTCTCTCTCTCGTTTCCTTTGTGACATACTTGACGAATGAGCGAATGACAAACTTAATGTTGGAGGGAAGTCTAAAATAGGTGTCTCCTCATGCCATCTGTCTACAGAGGATATTCTTCTTCATTTATTAGCTTTTAAACATTCTAAAATTAAAGACATATAGTTCATATTGATTTTAAATGATTGATACATAGTAGAACACGTTGGTGAAATAATGTTTTCATTTGGAGAAAACTTTTGTGATCCTACCTAGTTTTTTTTTTTTTCCTTGAGAATTTCCTGATCCAAGCACTTTTTTACCGCCATGTCTCACTTAACGACTGCCCATGCCTGCTCCCAAATGTCTGCCTGGTGCCTGGTGGTTTATTATTTGATTGGGCTCCATTTTTATGTTCTCCCTCATGGTACTGACATTCCAGTATAGGATGTGCTCCTATTGTACTTCATATCTTTGAATATTCGAGATCCCTTTGATTTATGGACTACTCTTTGTTCTCTGACTGTTTCACTTGTGGCATGCCTTTTCTTTTAGGGTCTATTAAGTTAATATCTTCAATGGTAGTTCTACAAGTTTATTGGGAATTATGCTTGCTATAGGGTCTTGTGTGAACATTGTTATGTGATGGATCAATGCTTCTTGTCATGAAGCATTGAATCCAAGATTTTGATACAATTCACTGTTACTGACAACTGGTGAGGTGCAGTTTTGAAAAACCACATTCTGCTTAATGATACATGAGTTCAGCACTATGTAACTTGGAACACATTCACACTTGAGGTCATGACTTTTAAGGCCATTCTTGCTGAAACAATCTATTTTCATGACTTTTTAAGCTTCGTCTTTGTGTGGAACTGATAAGCTCCACAGAGTGAAGTAGTGCCACTAATGGATATTTAATGTCATCTCATGCAGGAAAATCAACCATACTAAGATTACTCTACAGATTTTTTGATGTCCAGTCTGGATCTGTAAGCTGCATCTCTTATCCATTTTGTGTGTGTGTGTAAATATGACTTGTGCAAATGACGCTTATTGGTGTAACCTTCTAGTATTATGATATTTCCTATTATCATTTTGATTATCTAGGTGGTTTTTTCGTATTTCCATTTTTCAAATTATTATTTATATTTTCTTTGTTTTTGTTATGCAAAAACGAAACTGACTGAAGACATTAGGTACCGTCACATATGTAATGAGGTTGAATGTCCTACCGGCCCCTTTATTTCCCATTTACTTGGAGGACCTAACCTGAAAACTCTTGAGTATGAATCATCTTTTTAGACCCCATGTGAGACCCCAATGCACTAGGGTAATCCCTTTAGGCAAGACCAGGTCAAGTGATTCTGTGAGCCAAGAAAGGGGAATCCGCATGGGTAAGGGTGGAGTGATTCAGTAGTGCACCGTTAGGCTTTGTCCAAGTCCCACATCAGAAATATCCGTCTTAACCTTGAGCTTATAAGTCAAACCCCGTGTTAACTCAACATGATGCATTTTAAAGACGTGCGGTCCTGGATCCCATAAGAACTCCAGAGTTAAGCGTGCCCGGGCGAAAGCAGCACCGGGATGGGTGACCGCCTAGGAAGTTCTCGTGCGCGCACGGGGGCCAAAGTGGATAATATCATGTTAAGTTGGGCGGGGTTGTGACAGACCAAATCTTTAGTACTTTTGTAATTTTGTCTTTTGGATGTTGACATTTTATGTTTTTTAATGTACATCATCTCTCTACTTAATGCAAATATCACCATTTGAAAACAGAATAGCAACTTGAGTTGAATTATGTAATTTAATTGGGTCATTGCATGGTTTGGACAGCTATGGCCATGGGAAATAGCCAGCAAAGCTTTGTAACAATGAGCATACAACTAAATCAATTGTTGGCTTATGCTCAACAAACTCAACTGTCATCGTTATGGTTTTCTTAACTTTTAAATTGTTTTCTGACAGATAAAAATAGATGATCAAGATATACGAGATGTGACACTTGAGAGTCTCCGCAAGTCTATTGGTGTTGTACCACAAGATACTGTAAGTGTAAATTGCAGTGGTGTAAACTACTGCTATGTTATCTGCTTTTTGTTTGTTGTGTTCTTTAAAGTGTTATTCCCTTCTCTGTTCTCCAGTCATGCTAGGGCTTTAGGGAAATTTTTTTCTGAAAAAGGTTAGTGCTTGTATCACCAAATTTTCGTTTTCAATCATTTTGAGCAGGTACTTTTCAACGATACAATATTCCATAACATACATTATGGTTGTTTAACAGCTACTGAGGAGGAGGTAGTTGGATGAATTTCTACTTTTCCTTGTTTTCTAATTTTCTGTTTATGAAATATACCTGGGCTTGTACTTTTTTCTTTTTGAACATTCAGGTATATGATGCTGCTCGGCGTGCAGCTATTCATGATACTATCATGCATTTTCCAGAGAAATATTTGACTATAGTTGGAGAGAGAGGACTTAAGGTGAGATTATTGTGTTTTCGACTTTCACTTCACACACTTCTTAGACTTCAAAAATATTAATATATGTCAATGATTTTCTTCATATGTTTTTTTTTTTCCATCAGTGTTTTATTTGTTACTATTGTTTTTGTTCTAGATGGAAAATGGATGCATTATGAATAAATAATTTACTAATTTTCTTATTTTTTTTATTTCTATTATTATTTTTTCTGTTTACAAAAATGAAAAACCCGATGATTCACTATACAATTTGATTCAACCTTTGTACAATTTGCGATATGATTTTGATTTTCATGACACTGGACATAGTTTTATTTCGCTAGGAGCAGTGGGAAAGACCATCCTCATTTTCACATGTGAATCTCAATGGATCAGACGGTTAACCATTTTCCTCAAAGAAGGCATGACATTGGACCCTGTAGCTGTTTTTAGCCTTACAAAGAGGATGAACAATTCGAATCGTGATTCCGGGGGCCACAGAAGTCCAGAGAACTAGATTTTTTAGTCTGGAGTTTTTCATAATTTTCTGAAAAATATATGATAAATCAACAACTAAAACTTGATCCCCAACCGTTTTTAGTGTTATAAAGAGGATGAATAGTTTGGATCATGAAATAGGCCCGCAAGAATAAAAATTTGAAAAAATGGGAATGCCTCAAAACCACATGGAAAAGCGGTTGTTTCATCCAGTTGTTCACCCTTATTCTCAGATTTCTCAATATCCATGATGAATCAAAACCCTGAAATTTGATTCCCTAGCAATTCTTGAACTTCCAAAGAGGATGAACAGTTCATATCATGAAAATGGAGCCCACAAAAATTCAGAATGGCAGATAGGGTCTGGGATTTTTCGTAAATATCTCAAAATTCGTGATGGATCAATGGATGAAATTTGACCACATGGCTTGAGGGCTGTTTTTATGTTCTAAAAGTATGAACGGTACAATTCTTGATTTAGGGGCCTACACAATTCAAAAAATTAAAAAGAAAAAAAAAACAGATTGGTAGTGGAGGACGTGTTTATCAAGTCATTCACATTGGATCAATCCAATGGTCGTATGCTTTTTGAAGATATCTTGAAATCCACGAAGAGTTAAGATCTAAAATTTCAGCCCCAAGCCGCTTTGGGCCTTCTAAAGAGGATAAATGTTTTAGATTGTGAAAATGGGCCCCACAAAAGTCTAGAACGGCAGGTTTTAGGGTTTGGACTTTTTTGCAATTATCTCAAAATCCGTGATGAATCAATGGTTGAAATTTGACCCCTAGCTAAACTATTAAGGAGTACGAACGGTTTAAATTTTGATTAGGGGACTCACAAGTGAAAAAAAATTGATTGCCTTATGGAGATGTGATTTTACTGTAGCACCACCTTTTCGCCTCTCTTTTTCACATCAGCTGCGATTTTGTGTCACACCTATCCAGGTCTGAGAATCTTGAGCCTAAAAAGCACATTCACACTTCATTTATGCACGTGATGATGCGTAAATGTGTGCAGCCAAACATAACCTGACGTGTAACCATTGTACACATTTCATTTACTAGCCATTTTCACACCAACCAAACAACCCCTTGTGGAAGAATTTATTCTAGAGACATGCTTTCTAAAAATTTGGGGGCATCGCTTATTTCGCTTATTCCAAATAAGAAGGGAGATATTGGCGTTGAAGATTATAGATCCATTTAGTCTTATTGGGAGTATTTATAAGATTTTGGTGAAGGCACTGGTGGGAAGACTTCAGAAGGTTTTGTCCTGTATCATCTCCAACAAGCAAGGAGCTTTTGTGACAGGGAGACAGAATTTGGATGGGGTAATTATAGCAAATGAATGTGTGCTTTCAGGGAACAAAAATAGGCTTCTAGACTATGACACATAGTTGTCAAGTTCGTTTCGGACACCGTTTCGGTTTGGTTCCAAAATGAAACATCTCGGGTTATTCGGTCATTTCGCTTTCCAATTCGGAAATTTGTTTCGGAAAATATAAGAAAATTACATATATATATATATTAAAAATATATAGAAAATTTCATTCTACCAAAAATTTAATTTGCAAAAGATAAGGTTCAAATACATCCCCTCAAATATCACAAAATAAAGCAAAAAGTCAGCTAACTATGCATCATTGTAATAATGATTATCATCTTCATTTGCTCCCAAATCCTCTCCTATAGGGCCACCTATTTCATCACCCCCATCAAAATCAGGGAGACCCTCTTGCACTTGTGCCGGGGTTGCTCTATAGTCGTCCAACCGTCGACATCCTCTATGGTCAAGAGAGGTGCTTCTTTAGCAACCCAATCCGCCAAAATATTAATATTCTCCAAACTTATTGGGTCAGAAGCAGCATTCCCAGTCCTTTTGAGCATATCCCTACAATTTACATAAGTTAATATTTTGGTATGGCAATTAATAATTTGCAAAAGAATCACGTACGATTAACATTTGATATACCTTTCACGGAGCTTCAAATTATAATGCACAAAAACTAGATCATTCAGCCTCTGATGTTCTAGCCTATTTCTCTTAGGAGAATGAATATGTTCGAAGATACTCCAATTTCTTTCACAACCACTAGCACTAATGCATTGGCTCAAAATTCGAATTGCCAATTTTTTTAACTTAGGGGTACCACTTCCAAACTGATCCCACCATTTATTTGTAAAAAATTATGTAAAATATTAACTTATATTTTATAAACTGCAGTCATATAATAAGTTAATGAAAAATAAAAAACTTCATTTTACCTGGAGACATTTTCTCTCGATTTCGTATTGTTGCTGCAGAACCGAAGTCAAAACGTGAATCTTTATAGGCATCACATTGTTTGAAAATCATGTCTTGAGTATCAAAATCAAGAACTAATTTCTCTATGTCATTATTCAGACCCCTCATGACTTCACTATGCTTAGAAAAAGTAGGACTAAAGAAAAATGCTGGATTCAAATAGTATGCTGCAGCGTGTAGTGCACTGTGAAGTTGATTTTCCCACCTGCGATCGATAATCTTCCAGTATAGCTAGTAGTGTTTCTTATTTTTAAACCTCTTTTGAATCACCTCTTTTGCTCGGTCCATTGCCTCGTACACATAACCCATTGCAGGCTTCTCTTCACTGTCCGCTAGACGTAGAACTACCACCAAAAGCTTCACTAACCTTCAATATATGCTCAACATCCTTCCAAAATGTGTTAGAGTATGATGTCAGTGATCTCCATGCCA
The DNA here is from genome assembly GCA_038049695.1 of Cinnamomum chago. NCBI lineage: Eukaryota > Viridiplantae > Streptophyta > Magnoliopsida > Laurales > Lauraceae > Cinnamomum > Cinnamomum chago. The sequence continues at coordinate 113,194,933 of CP142453.1, read as the reverse complement.
ACCGGTGTACTTGAAGCATTAGATTCAACCCAAGCGGTACTTGTAAACATTTGCCTAAGCTCTTTTCTGTATTTAAAAAGGCACTGCAAGCTAATAAAATTGGTAGCAAATCTTGTGATGGCTGGTCGGATTAATTCTCTCCCATTTGTATATTCTCTTCTCATTAAATTCAACACTGATAAATGATTGTAAATGAACTTTGTGATTTTCCTTGCTGTCTCAATTGTGGATGCATTAACTGGAAACAAGTGGGGCTTTGCCATGTCCTCTAACATCAGATCTATGCAATGGGCTGCACAAGCTGTCCAATAAAAAGTCCCATATTTTTCAGCCACTCTTTTTCCCGCTACTTTGTAAGTGGCATCATTGTCAGTAATAAATTGGACAATATTGTTAGGCCCAACAAGTAATTTCATCAAAAAATTTAAATAGTGCATCTGAATTTTTTATAATTGGACTTGGATCAACCGACTTCAGGAACATTACCCCTTTTGGGCAATACACAAGAAAGTTAATCAATGTTCTTTGCCTTTCATCTGTCCACCCATCAACCATGACAGAGCACCCAGTTTCACTCCAACATGATTTATAATGCTTCATGAAAGCATTAACTTCTAGTACAATTTTTCCCAAAATCTTTCCACGAAGGTCATGATATGATGGCATCTTGTAACCTGGCCCCACTGCTGCGATTCCATCAACCATTGCTTGACAAAATTTTGATCTTGCTGCATTAAATGGGAGATTTGCATCAAACCAAAAACGGCCAACAGCCAAATCAGCTGCATCGTTCAGTTCCTTTGTTGCCCATGCTGATTTGATGCCTGGCTGAGATCCAGGACTTGTTCGTGGTGCAAAGAAATTCGACATTGGAGGTTGAGAAGTGTTTGACACACCCCTTCTTTTGTTTTGAGTAGATATTTGAGAGACCTTCTCTTTACCCTTTCTACTTGTTGTGGTGGGGGTAATTGGATTTGTAAATGGTTCTACTTCTTCTACCTCAACATCATCTTCATCTGCTTTACCCCTTGGAGTTCCATAAGGGTTTCCAATCTCCTCATTTAATTGCCTTTTCTTTGCTCTATCCTTTTTACCTTCTAAAACAAGTCTTTCCATTTGCCATTTGACATCACCTGACACATTTTTACAAGGTGCAATATCTCCTTTCACCCCCCCAAGGTGTTCTTTAAGTCTAGTGATTCTACCACCTTTTATGACTTTGTTACAAAAACGACATATTACATGTTTGTTGTTGGTTGGATCCACACAACCATAAGCCCATGCAGGATCATCAGATCTAATGCTCGTAGCGGCAGATAATATGGGTGTACTATTGCTCATTTTCAAATCAAAGAATCAATCTTCCAAATCTGATCCAATAGCAACGCGCAAATGATAGACAAGTACAATAGTAAGTTTAATGTTTCAATTATTAATAGGTGTCATCAAGCAATTACAAAATTGGGCAGAATTAAAAATAAGTGGGCCTCACTCTCTGTAAATCAGAAGGATCTCTTTTTATAATTTTTAAATGGTTTCATTCAAAGCCCATCGTGCAAATCAGTAATTTAGCAAATAAAAGGTGGGCCTCAAATCAATTTTTTAAATGGTTTCATTCAAAGGCCCATTGTGCAAATCAGTTTAAGCAAATAAAAGGTGGGCCTCAAATCAGTTTTTTAAATGGTTTCATTCAAAGGCCCATTGTGCAAATTAGTTTCAGTAAATAAAAGGGGGGCCTCAAATCAATTTCAGTTTCAGCATACAAAATGGGTGGCCCTATGATCATCGGGTTAAAGAAATGAAGACAACTGTACAATGCCAATCATCAGACTCAATGTTTATATTGTAAAAAAAAATCAGATTCCATATCATCAGTAAACTGAGATTAAATGAAAATTGCAAAAAAAATGGCCAAGTTATCTATGCCATATCATCATTAATTATTAACACCATTATTTGAGCCAAAAAAAAAAAAAAAGCTGGGGCCTCACGTTATATGAGCCATAAGAAGAGAAAAAAATGAGAATACAATGGGCCACACTTTCTGGCACCATCACAATTGCATTAGGACCATTATTTTATCGTTTCAGCAAATAAAATGGGTGTGCTGGACCACACCATAAAAGGCATCCCTAGATTTCGCCCAACATGCCCTTAAAAAACGAAACTTGCAGAGAAAGTAAAAACTCATTGATGTTGCAGTGTAAATGGCGTGGCTCTGAAATGGAAGAAGAGGGAGAGATCGATGCATACCTGAGGATACGCGAGAAGAAATCAGGCAAAGCACGCAAAGGAGAAATCAACCAAAGCTCTTCGCAAAGAAATCTAATCGACAGCCTTTGGGAGGAGTAATCCACTCGACTGATCTCGGCCCCAATCGGACAGCCTTTGGTGGACGAATGATTTCAATATATTGAAAGGAGAATAGGATAATAGAAGATCTTGCTGTTGATACATGCATCTTTGAGCCCAGTTTATACATTGAAGGGGATCTTGAAACCTGCATGCCGTCGATAGAGAAGAAGACGAGGCGTTTCTGCTCGAAAATAGGTATTTCGAATTTATTTCGTTTTTAGATTCACTCAACTACATTAATTTTTTTTTTCATTCTATAACGGTCTTCCCCTTAATTCGTCTGAATCTGTCGATTCGGGTGATATTCGTCCGAATTTGTGTTTCTTCTCTACGAAACCCTATATTTCGGCGAACAGTAACGAATTATTAACCGAACATCTCAATGCGAGATGTTCAGTTCGGCAACGGTTTCGAAACGAAAGAAATCGGAGATTTCGTCCGAATCGAAACGAACTTGACAACTATGCTATGACACCCAGATACGGCATTTCACCCATGGTACCCATGCCGATACGGTCTGATACGGATATGGTTCGGGATATGGTGCATAAATTTAGGATACGACTTTCCTGGATTTATGGGAAAAAAAGTGGAATTGGTTGAAACAACGAATTTCGTCCCAAATCTCCTAATCGCCTTTGACTGATATTGTTATGACGTTAAAAAGAAAAAAAAAATCCTAACCCTTTTCCTCATTTCGTGTGATCAAGAGAAGGAAAAGGGGGTCCTCTGTCCTTAAAAAAAGGTTTGTAAGGGAAGATGGTGAAGGAGAAGAAGGAAAAGGAGAAGGAGAAGAAAGAAAAAGGAAAAATAAAAGAAGAATAAACAGAGCTACCTGCGTCCTAGGGGGTTGCTATTGTTGTTGCCTCTACTGCCGCCACTGCTTGCCGCTCAAATCCTCTACCACCGTTGCTTGCTGCTCACATCCGCCCCCACCGCTGCTTGCAGCACACGTCGTCGTCGTCGTCCTCCTTCCTTCCTTTCTTTCGTTTCTTTTTCCTGCCTTTCGTTGGAAAGAGGGAGAAGAAAGAGGGAAAAGGGTAGGGAAAAGGATCTCTTCAAAACAGAGACTTTATCGAGAAATGGCCTGTTATTAATGAGGTTGGGACTACGTCTGAGCTGCCCCTAGGGCAGATTTGGTTAAATGGGCTGGGCCCTTGGCATGGGTTAGGTTTCATAAAATTAGTATAGGGCCTGGGTCAAATCTTATAAATGGGCTGGGCTGGATACAAGTTTTATTTCTAAAATTTTCTAACTATGTTTGTATTTTTAATTTTTTTTCTATATAAATTATTTTTTTTATAAATATAATTTGTGATGCCGTACCCGTATCTGTGTCCCGACTTTTTGAAGTTGGCATATCGAACCCCCGCTCCCTGTGTCCGTGACCGTACCCATGTCCGTATTTGTGCATCATAGCTTCTAGGGCTTACTTGCATACTAGATTTGGAGAAGGCCTATGACAGAGTGGAGTGGAGCATTTTGGAGCATAACCTTTCTAGGATGGGGCTTGGATTGAAATGGAGGGCTTGGATTAAGGAATGTGTCTCATCAGCATGTTTCTCCATCATGGTAAATGAGTCACTAGACGGGTTCTTTCTGGGCCCGAAGAGGTCTAAGACAAGAGAACCCCTTTCCCCTTTTCTTTTTGTTATCATTGTAGAGGCTTTCAGCATAATGGTAAAGGCGGCAGTCGATGCAATTCTTATTAGATGCTTCAAGGCAAGGTTTAAAAAAAAAACAGACTCGAGACCCAACAAGGCCGGGGGCCGAGGCCGGGTCAACTCGGGCATGGGACTCGCCCAAGTCGGGGTTAGTCCATTGCAGACAGAAAAAAATGTAAAAGAAGAAAACAGAGAAAAAAGGAACCCCAGCCCCAACCCCAACCCCAGCTCACTGGTGATGTGAACACTGTGTAGGTGGGTTGGCTCATTCGGCTAAGATTGAGAGCAGAGAAAAGGGGAGAAAAAGAAAGAAGAAGAAGAGAGAAGAATAGCAACATACTAGACCAGGCTCCTAGTACCAGCAATGCAGACTTGAGTTGCAGCAACATCAAAGATACTCATGGCGGAGATCGTCTTCGATTGAGGGAGGAGATTGGAGGTGGAGTTGCTTACCCGTGGTGGCGAGGCGGCGGAGTCCCCATCCCTTTTTCCCCTTCTCTCTCCCTCTCGCCCTTCATGCCGATAGAGGCGCAAAACCTTTTTCTTAACCAAGCTTCGAGGTGAATGAAAATGCTCCTCCCATTTTGCAGTTTGCAAATGATACACTAATTTTTTTGTGAAACTAGTGAAGATCAAATCAAGAATGTGAAAGCTACTCTGATTTGGTATGAAGTGGTGTCAAAGTTTGAAAATAAAATTTTCAAGAGTGAGGTAATTGGGTTTAAGAGTAGAGGAGGCCTTGTTGCAATGTTACGTGGGGGTATTGAAGGATGGGTCAACTAACAAATTATTGTGCTACCCAGTGGTGGAGAGAGTTGAAAGTAAGTTGTCTTCATGGAAAGCTAATTATTTATCTATTGGAGGAAGGGTGACTTATTAAATTAGTTTTGGCAAATCTTCCTATGTATTATATGTCCATTTTTAAGTGCTTGTTCTCAATTGTTAGTTCTATAGAGAAATTAAAATGAGACTTCCTATGGCATGAGAGAAGTATTGAGAAGATGTTTCACTTGGTGGATTGGGCATAAGTCAAAGCTAGAAGGGGTTTGGGCATTAGACCTTAAAGGTTGATGAATCAAGCTTTGTTAGGTAAGTGGTTAGGGATGAATCGAAAGGCTCGTGAAGGCAGCCACAATTAGCTAAATACGGTGGCTCTATGGATGGTTGGGAGGTCCAGGGGGCCTTTTATAAAGGTTTGGCCATGTGTAGGGAGATCATCTCCGTTGAGGAAGATTTCAAGATAAACACTAAGTATTGGGTAGGTTCGGGGAAAAGCATTCTTTTCTAGTATAATTCCTCGATTGGTGATGGTTTGTTGGCAGCTCAATTCTCAGCATGGATCAAAATCTCGGCCGATATGAACCTGTATCGGCCCATATCGGGACGATATTTTGCCGCGATACTAGACTCAGTATCGCAAGGCAAAATATCCCCAAAATCTCGGCCGATATGGTCAAAATATCGATTTGACCGATATCGACCGAGATGGAGTAATGGTCAAAAACCCTTTTTTTTTTTTCTTTTTTTGCAACTTTTTCCCTATTCCCCCATCTTCTTCTCCTCTCTTTAATCTCCTTAGAGCAGCCATGTCTCTATAGCTCATTCTCTTGATATTTCCAAATTCCAACACTCTTTCTTGAAGAAATCATTTTATTTGGCAAGAGAAAATCAACTTAACTCACTTATTTTTTCTATTTTGTGCTTTTTATTTTTTTAATTTCAGATAGAGCATAGAAATGAATGAAAAAATCATTGGCATGTCATTTTTGGGTTTGTGTTGTGTTCTTCACTTAGATCTACACACTTTCATGCTAGGTCTACTTATATACATGATTTTGGGTGTAGAAAAATGGTTTTTTTTTTTTAAGTCTTCTACTTAAAAAAAAAAAAATTGTTGGAGTATTTATGATACTAAATAGTAAATACTAATGGCTTATTAATAGTGTATAAATAATTGATATGTTATCTTTATTTTCTTATATTTTACACTAATAAATTGATCATCAGGCAACATAATGGTTGCATTATATGAAATACTGGAGAAGATAACGTACTGCGACACAGACAGGACTCATAACTTAAGGTGACCGATATTTTGATTTATTGTTGTTACTAATGGAAAAAAAAGAAAAAACATTGTTTTCCAATATTTTCTAATATTCTGGATTTTTTGGATATTTTTGCAAACTTTTTTGGATTAAAAAAAAATTCACACTGCAATGACTGCGATTGACCGATAACCGAGACTGATACGATGTCATATCGGTTTTTTGTCCCTTCCGATACCGCGACTGATACCGCAATTTTAAACCATGGTTATCAGAGTTGTTTAACTGTGCTTTGGAGAAGTAAGCGAGAGTGCACGGTTTCCTAGAGAGACCTGAGCCTGGGGGTTGCTTGTGGAGCCCTACCTTTAGAAGAAACTTTAGAAAGAACGAGGGGAATCAATTTACCTCTCCCCTTAATCTCCTGAATGGCATTTATATTTCGGAAGAAGGGCAAGATGCTCGAGTTTGGAGTGCTTCTAAATATGGCAGTTTCTCCGCATCGTCCTCCTTTTGGCAATATCTAGGATGACTGCGGCAAGGAACTCTATAGCTAGGATTTATAAAATAAAGGCCCCTTTCGCATTTGGGTGGCTTGCTCTCTGAAATGGGATCCTCACCATAGATAATTTAAGGCGAAGAAGTATGGTATTGGTGAATGCTTGCCCCGTGTGCTTTAGTGACAAGGAGTTGGTAGATAATCTTCTCCTAAAGCGTAGGTTTACGCAAAGGATGTGGAGTGCAATGCTTGGCTGGTTTGGATGCAACTGGGTCGTTCCTGAATACCTTTGTGATCTTTTTGAAGCTTGGACTGAAGTCTCCATATGGATCGCCTAACAGCAAGGAACTGTGGAAAAGCTGTCTTTTCCTTCTATTATTTGGGTAGTATGGAAAGGAGAGGAATGCTAGGTGTTTTCAAGGGGTGGGAGCAAGTTTTCAAGTTGTGATTGACAAGATAGAGTTTGTTGTCACTTATTGGGTGTTGAACAATCCTTTAAAAAGGGCTTAATTGGAAGGAAGTTGCCTTTTCTTTTGATAGGTCTTAGGCCTTCTTGTGGGCCCCAGGATCTTGGCGGTTTTGGCCTAGTGTGTGTTGTATGATGTGTCTTATGTTGTTCTCTTGTTTTCTCATTTCTGTGAGCCTCCGTTTGGGTGTTTTAAGCTTGTCAGTGTCCTCTTGTACTGCTGGCTTTTTTCAATGGAAGTAAACACTAACAAAAAAAACTAGTTTCATTTTGAAATGTGGATGATCACTGTTCAGATAAAAGTTCTGCTCTCATAGGATCCTAAAGTGAAAATCCACACAATATCAACCACAATGTATATATATGTATTTAGATTTATATATAACTCAAAAGGCAGTAAAAACACATTCAAATCAGCTCATTTAGTGCCTGGAATATGCGAGGAGTTTTCTTGCAGGAAATTTGCAAGTTTTAAATTTGTGGTCTTGGTTACATTGCACCATTTGCATATTTCAAATTTCGAATGGTTCTGCTTATAATTTTCTCAAAAGTCACGCTACAAGAGTAGAAAACATGCTGGGAGCATAGTGTTCTATCAGTTCTCCTAACTCTTTTTCATTGTAAAAATATATAATGTTGTACTGTTAAAAAAATTAAGTACATGTGTAACTTATCCAAAACCAGCTTTACTCTAATATAAATCACTATTGGACACTGATATGCTATTATCGCAGCCACTTATTATTAGGACGATTTTCTCGTGCGCACTGCGCATCGGCGCCATTCGTCACACTGGACCTGGTGAAATTCAGGGCAGGTCCTGCCTTCGGTGATGGTCTGGATCTGGGCTCCGACAGTAGCGCACATGCAGGAGAAAACTTTCCCTTATTCTTAATGCAAGAGGAAATTCCAAAATCTTCTTATGGCTTAACAGACCAAAATTTGAGCAAATAAAAGAATAGAATGCATTGGACTTCCCAATCACTATCCAATGAGTCTACCGGTATATGATAGTGTGGATTATATATATGGCTTTGGTAAGCCATGCAGTTATAGGGGTGTGGGATTGGTTCCCGGTTCTTTCTCATCTTACAAGTTTCTATCATATCCAAGTATTCATTGTGGATGCAAATTTGTCCAGATATTTTATGTAAAAATAGCAATGTCAAAATATGTAGGAAAAGAGAGAATTCTGCCTCACATCTTGTGATTGATTACGATATTAACCATGTGATACTGTGTTCATTTGTTACAGTTAAGTGGCGGAGAAAAGCAACGGGTAGCACTTGCTCGTGCATTTTTGAAGGCACCTTCCATTCTGTAAGTTATCTATTTCCTTTGTCCACTTCTGCAGTTGTCTCTTCAAATTTTATGTGGTATTAAGTCATTCTAATCTTGTGAGAATGTCAACCATGACAAATAATCAGGTCCCAATTCACACATGGAGAGACGTGTGTTAAGGGACGTGTGTGCTTGTACAAAAGTCGACACTAGTTTATTATCAGGATTTATGTTGATTGATTGTAACAAGATCATATTTTTGTAGATAGATAGGGACAGCTTGTCTGATTAATTGTAATTACCTTGATCATAGTGGATTGGATTCTAAAGGAATTCTTATATAAACACAGTTGACCCACATATTGGGTGGGTACGCTAGTTTTCTCTCAATCTTCTCTATGTTCCTTCACTATTAGTTACTCCATTATGTCAATTGGGACCTGATTATATTTGTCATGGTCCCTACTGTCTCTACAGGTGCTTGTGAACCAAGGATGAAAATAGCGGTAGCGGAGGGCGTAGTGGCCCGCCACCAAAACGCTACGAAGCGGGCGATACGTAGCGGCGTAGCGGTGCGATTTGAAAAAATCGCCAAAAAAAACTGAAAAAATTCCAGAAAATTGTAAAATAAAAGAAAATATTTTTTTTTTTTCTGCAAAAGTAACTAAGGTAAGGGGGCGTAGCGGTCCCCTCACTGTATGAGGTCTTGTATCGCTGTATAAATAGAAAATAATAGTAATGATCATTTTTTTCACATGTGTTCGTGTTGCTTAGTTATACTAACTTAGAAACTAATGAAAGGCTTATAAAAGAAAAAACTGTCATGAAGTCAAGACTTAAGAGTACCTAGAGAAAAAAATACATCTACCAAAGGGGGTGTCTAATAGGATGTACTTAGAGAAGAATCATTGAGAAGAACTCTATATCGATTGTAATTCGGCGAGATCATATGCTTTCTGGTGTTCTTTTAAACATAAAAGGGTAGAAGAGTTGTGTAGAAATGTTATTTGGAGAGAAGAAGAAAAGAAATAAGTCTTATTATGCATTTAAAAAAAAATGGAAAGTAGGAATTTTTCTCACTCCGTAGCGGTCGTAGTGGCCTGTATCAGCCCGTAGCGGTCGTCGCTACGGGTGCGACGGCCGATAAATCGGCCGTAGCGTAGCAGTGGCGGCCGCTATTTTCATCCATGTTGTGAACTATGATGCCCAAATATGGCATGGATACAGTAGTTATATGCCATGGACACAGCAGGGATACAGATTTTACACATAAAAAGAGAAGTATCAGATATGATGCAACACGATACGCTGCTCCAGAGGCAGACCCAGGATTTTCGTTAAGGTGGGGCGGAACTTTTGCTAGAATTTTTTCACATCAACAATAACAAAAGAAGTTGTTCACCCAACATAGGAAGTACCTGTCAAGATTCAAGAAGTTGTTCACATCAACATAGGAAGTACCTGTCAAGATTCAAGAAATTGTTCACCCACTAACACAACCCATATGACCATTACCTTCTATCAGAGGAGGATCCACTATGTAATGACATGGGGCGGAAGAAAGAAAAATAAATAAAAATAAATTTGAATTTGCTATCAGATTGAATTTGCATAAAGAAAAATAAATAAAGATTTTGGCACAATTTATATCAGATTATCATTAAAGTGAGGTAAAAAAGAAATTAGAAAAAGAAAAAGGATAAAACATCTTTGACCTGGGGCGTGGATCCTCTTGATGTGGGGAATGGGCCAAGGCCCAACACTATTTCAAGAGGAATGTGGAATTTGACCTGGGGCGACCGCCCCAGGTCATTATATACTCGGTCCGCCTCTGCGCTGCTCATTTTTTAAGTATCCGTGTATCATAGTTGTGAAGTTTTATGGTTAAGATCACTTTAAACTAATCTTGGTATTAAAGTAAAAGTACCCGGTGACAATCAAGCAGCTATATATATTTGTGAAACTCGTGTTTCTTGAAAGGACTAAACATATTGAGGTGGATTGCCTTCTCATTCATGAAAAGATAACATAAAAAGTCATTAATGGAGAATTTGTGAGATTGGAAGATCATTGGCAGATGTCAAGTCACTTGATTGGAAAAACTTGTTTAATATTCTTTGCAACCTGGGACTAATTCACATCTTTAGTCCATCTTGAGGGGAGCGTTGGGAAATTTGAGTAGAGTGGTCCCAATTTGGGTTACATCATACATGTAATAAGGGACCATATGGGTATTTTTTTTTTCTTTGTCATATATAAGTGCATTTTTTATACTTTGCTTTTACCATGCTTGAGCTAAATACTTGAGGGGATTCGTGTACCTTACCATTGCACACAAATCCTCTCAACTTCCGCAAGTCTTTTTGCCGTTCTTATAAATTCTTTTTCTTCTTTCTTGTAAAACCTTAGATTATCTGATCTTCTTATCTTTTATTCTCTTCTCTTGCCTTTCTTCTTTTCCCATTCTTCTGATCTGGATTTTTAATCAAGTTTTAGGGCTTCTTTGATTCCAAAAATCTATATATGTAATCCATGCTGGATATCCCATATACCATAACTGGGTGAATTTTCTATAATAAAATTCAGCCCTTGAAGCTCGTACTTTGTGCATGAATATTTATTACATTCTTCAATTCCATACATGTTTGTGATATTTATTGGCTTGTTTACTTTCTTGCTTCTTTTTGGTGTGATCTTGGCTCTACCCTTGATATTAGACCCCTATGTTCGGAGCTACAACCCTTTTACTTGATAGGGGCCTGCATCAAGGGGCAGAGGGGGAAGGTTGGATTGATGATAGGTGAGTCCCAGAAGCAGTTGAAATTGTCTCTCCTCATCCAAGATGTGGAACATACCTCCCCGTAGATTATTACCGTGTATAACTATCTGAATACGAGTATATGTGGGATATACCTCCCCATAGATTATTACTGTGTATAACTATCTGAATACAAGTATAGGATGATGAAGTGTATTCTCATACTTTCTAGAGTTCTAGGTGTAAATAGATTTACACATTTACGCTTGAGTTTATTTGGTAAAGCTGCAAAGCTTCATGAGCATTTTGTAATATTTTATTTTGTCATTTCTGCTTTTTAGGCTATGCGATGAAGCTACCAGTGCTCTTGATAGCACAACAGAAGCTGAGATACTCAATGCATTGAAATCTCTTGCGAACAATCGAACTGCAATCTTCATTGCTCATCGTTTAACAACTGCAATGCAGTGTGATGAGGTAATTTTATTTAATTGAACATCTTATGAGAACATATTTTTTTTAACTGATTAGTCTGAAATAATCTCAACCAGTGACAAAGCCTAAATAAGATATACTGGTTATTTTTATTCCCTTAGTGCATGGCGTGTTTACAAAGTTTTCTTTATTAAATGGTGCTAGCTTTTTAGTTTAAATAAGTCAAGAAATAGTCACCATGGCCTTTAATTTGAATAAAAATCAACCGCCTTCTATCCTTTTTTTTTTTTGTTTATGCTAATTCTGAATTATTGCACATTTCCATCCTACTATACATGCTTTTAGTAAACTTTGTTTTTTTATTATACATTTTCAGCAAGGCTATTTAGGGTTTGTTTGGCGAAGGTTTGCTTGTTTATACGGGTCCGTGGTGTGCCTGTAAACGAGTGTAGCTCCTTGACTTTGTATGGCTGAAGCCTCTCATGTGAATATATAAATGTGGAAAATTATCCTACGCACACCTCATGCATAGTTTGCACCCCTAGTGGGGCCCACCTGATGGTCCATCTGAATGGACCCAAAAAAAAAACCCCTACCCCTATAGTACATACGCCCCCTATGTTGCACTCATCCGAATGAATTGGACCATCGGATCGACTGAACACCCATCTGAATGGATTGGTCACATGGGCCTTGAATGATGGGGTTAGGATGGTCGGATGGGGTTGATTTTTTGTACATAGGAGGGCCCCAACCAGATCTTCAAATCCCCTCATGTCCCATCCCGAAGTGGGCCAGCATGGCCCATAAAGAGGTGCACATAAACTCCATGCCCACCTTACGCATAGGATAACTTACATGTGTGAGCGCGCGCGTGCTACTAAGAGGTACTACCATTTTTTTTTTTTAATGGCTCCTTGCATTAATGAAAGCAAGCAGTACTAGAGATGAGTACTGACAAGCAAAACAGAAAAACAGGAACGCACATTAAAGGAATAGGCCTAGAAACAAAACGACTAAGGCCTAGCACAAGAAAAAGCTAACCCCTTCCAATGAAAACATAATTTGATCTACGGAGTATCCTCTAAAAGCCAGTCTAACAGATACCTAGATTGCTCACGGATTTGCGTTAGCAACTACTAAGAGGTACTACTACTCACGGATTTGTGTTGAGAGGTGTACCAGAGTAGGGCATCCCTTGACAAATCCAACCTCCTCGCACTCACTAGCCCCCATGAATTAGCACTCACTCTAATTTGGCACTAAACTGAATAGTAATCACCATTTTTCATGGGGGCAGTGAGTGTGAGGGGGTTGGATTTGTCATGGATTGTTCCACGATTGTAAAAAAGGTGTGTGTATATCTTCTTTTTGTTATGTTTTTTGGTTTTTTTTCTTCATGAACACTTTCATAACTTATAGAGACATTTTAATGTGTAAGACTGATGGTTTGGATTTTATTTTTACTTTTCTAGTTTGATTTAAAGAAAATAAATATATATTGATACCTTAAACTTGTTTAACTATTTACACATCATTTGTCATGATGTTCTTGATATGACTGCATGATATTTACACATATCATTTGTCATGATGTTCCTGATATGATTGTATGAGACTTATTTGTTATTGTATTTATACTGCTATGAATGGATTATGAATAACTACTTTTTTCTTTTTTCTTTTTTAAAACTTTTGATTATTTTTCATTTTTATTACAAAAAAAAAAAAAAAAAAAAAACCCTATGATTTGCAATACAATTCATGATTCAATTTGATTCATGGGTATGAACGATTTACGATACAATTCCGACTTTCAAAACTATGGTTATGGCCTACAAATAACATAAAACATAATCATTATTTCTCAACTAAAGTGGAACAAATTAGTAAATGAAGGGGCTTCTTGTAAAAAAAAAGGAAAAAAAAATTTGCGTTGTTTTTCATGTTTGGCCGGAATCTCATTTTATCCTGTTTGGCTGAACATGCTGAAATTTAGTCTGAAACTGCCGAATAGTGCCGAACTATTCCAAAATCTCGAGAGAAATATCTGACATGGCTATTCTATTCAGTTGTCTTATCTACCAAACCAAATAGTTTCAAACTGTTTTGCTGAGACGGACTGAAATTGATTACTAAGTGATGTCACTAGTTGAGTTAATGAAACTGTTTTCCACAAATCCCAGAGGCCAAGGGTAGATTTGTAACTTCAAAGTCCTTAAACCATCCTTTTCAAAATACAAAAATAGAAGTATGTAAACCATGGAACATAGCTGTCAATCCCGGTCCGGTTCAGCTAAAATGGCCGAAAAAACTTAATTCAACCACAGTTCCAAACCAAAGAGATACAAAAAAAATTGGTTGGAAATTTGGTGCATTTCGGCTGTAATCGCTCTGAAATTAAAGAATTTGCCCGAAATGGATTTAATATTTCTTTTTTCTTTTTTTTTTTTGAAAAAGGAGATAGCAGGGGCCATTTGAAAAATATTCCCACTTGAGACCCCAACCATTCGTATCAGAAAGGGTGGACAAAATAGTCATCCAAATCAAAGCCATATCAATCTGCATATTGGTTTTACTGGATTTTGATGGTTGATCTATGTAAGTATGATGGTTTCGGAGGAGGGGAAGTTGTTATAGTTTTTGATAAGTTACACCTAGTTACCCCCCCTTTTTTTTTTATATTAACACCTTCCCCCTTCTAGCTACTACCATTTATTTTAGGACATGGCTTATATATTTTTCAAAGCCATTCCAATCTGCATGTTATTTCACTGGGTTTTGATGGTTGATCTATGTATGACATTCATGGCGTCATACATGCTCTGATTTTGTTTACTCATTGTTGGGATTTGGGATGTCTTTTCATTTCCGTAACTGTTAAGATGACTTGAACCCGTCACTTTTTCATGGTTGTGACAATGAGAAGCTTTCATATAGTGAAGGGATCTGGACCCCAACTGTAGACTCATTTTCTTAGGAATTTTTTTTCTCTGCTTTTGTTTTTTCAGATCATCGTTTTAGAGAGTGGCAAGGTTGTAGAACAGGGTCCCCATGAAGTTCTTTTGTCGAAGGCTGGGAGATATGCGCAGCTGTGGGGACAGCAGAACAACTCTGAAGGACTGGATGCGACCATTTAACTGGAAATGTGAACCTTCAAGTGTTTCAATTGGCTCAGTCCCTGTCCTTCGGTCATGGTAATTGAATCTTTGCTGTTCTTCTCAGCAAAATAAAAATTTTGGAGTTTTCAACATCTGGCATCAATTATAAATCTGCCTAAGCACTGTATATTATCTCTCTTCGAACAGTGGCAGCTGTACGACTGTATGTTGTGAACTTGAGGACTTGATCTCAATTTATTATTTATTCCATGGAAAGAGTGGGGGAAAAAAAAGAGGTGCTGCCAGATGAGTGGCTGCACTGCTGATTACCATTGGAGTGCCATGAAATTGTATGGTGTATATTGCAATTTAGTTGCTTCCAGACCTGTGGCGGATTTCCCACAGCATTGAATGGTGATGAGGCCTCATTAGCAGAGCAATCCTTTTCCCCCCACCTTTAGGTTTTTTTTTTTTTTTTTTTCAGTTTTTAAAGAGTGGGAAGCAATCATATGATTTAAAATAATCATGAGATATATGAATCTAAAGATGATGTAATATTCTTGAATGGTTCAGATTATTCTGATATTTCTTTGTACCATTAGAGATGGGTTCAATTCACTGGTTTATACAAGCATTCTTTTGCACTATTTTTTTTTTTTTAATGGGAAATTCTTGTTCACTATTGCGGCAGTCCTCATTCCAGATGCTGTGCAGATGGACTCATCAGGATTCATTTACACTTTGTGGTCTAAACAATTGTCTGAATCCAATAGCCAAGATCTGAGCAGGGATTTGAACTGTTGGGGTTCAATTAAACCCTTGCCCTGGTTGGGTTCCTGTCCTAGGTTTGGAGTGGTTAATTCAATCATTAGTGATATTACAAATAATGCAACATTTTATGAATTAATGATAGTATTTTATTCAGGCTTGCGTCAGGTTTATCATATCATTGCAGAAGGCAGGTTAGTTGGGTCTTTGTCCTTGGACCTTTTACTAAACTTAAGCCATCTGATATATACTTAGGAGCCACATCAAGGTGTTTATTTTTTTATGTGGCATCGTCTGACCTGGCCAATTTACAGCTCTGCTTCATATGTAAGCCTGCTTAATGAGGTAAACAAGGCCTTTCCACCTGTTAATCCCAAGATTTTGTTCAGGTAAATAACTGAACAATATCTTGTGGCTAGGCCTTGTTTTAGGTGTGCATACAACCAAAGAAGCATTCCCTCTTGTCACCTGTCATCGCCCTATTTGCTAACAGAGGCCGCCAAAAGAATTTCCTACCGTTGTTGGGATTTACTTTTCTCGTGGAAAGGATGAGGAACAATATATTTGTCATTAAAGGTGACAAAATTAATGTCTTTTGTGTATGTCACTGACCCTTAGCTTTTCATCCTTGATAAATGCTCATCTCCCTTGTAAATGGTAGGAAAACAACTAACATCCCAATGAGGTATGGATCAGGGAACTCTCTCAGGAGAGAGAGTGGCACATTGGATTAGTGTGCCCACCACAATGTGGGACCCAAATCTTGCCTCGGGCTGGGACCTAGGGGGACTGAAAGATGTCACTGGGCCCATCATCTTTGAAAAAAAAAATCAGCCTCAATACCAGACCCCATCATCTCCATTTGGACCTTACAAGTTTAACAATGAACAGTCCATTCAGATGTGTGCAGTCGATCCGACAGTGAAGTTCATTCGGATGGGTGCGAACCCCTGGGGGACATGTGAAATTCAAGGGGTGTGGTCTAGCCCGATGGACCAGCATGTAGGTCCCACCCCCGGTGCGTAACATGCACACATGATAACCATTATATATATATTTATATATAGGGAGGTGTTCTTGTGAGAGCAATTCTCACCTTACTATGAGAGATAAAGGTAGGGGCCTTCAGATTTAACTTGTTGGCATTGGATATGGATGTGAGGGTTCACACTCAATCTCTCATTTAAGGTTAGAGATATCTCTCATAAGAGCAGCTTATATATATGGAAGTTTCAAGTTGGTGAGGGACACTTCCATAATTGAGAATTTTCAATTACAAAAGTTACTTTTCAAGTACATAGGGTGTGGTACACTTGTCTTCATGTGCAAAAGGAGAAGTGTTCCTTACCCTATGGTGAGGAATATATGCACTTGAAACTTTCCATATATATATATATATATTATTCTTTTGATTGAATGGGTGAAGATTTGTGACATTGCAGAAAAGTTTTCTAGTTATATGGAGTGTACTGTTCTCTAAACCTGAGGCCCTTTCGCAATTCAAGGTAAAGCCTTTAAAGAGACAAGAAAAGAATTGGGTCTTATAACAAAAAAAGTACAACATTTCAAAAAGTATGCGATAGCTATCGAGTTTGCTATGTGGTGGTCACATAGAAAGGAGTTTCAAGTTGTTCACATTGACAATGATTCAAAATTCAGAGGCTTGCATGATGTGTGGCCCTCTAATGAGAGGAAATTTGTTTCTTAAATCTCACCTCCTATTGCATCCTTGAAATTCAATGTGGACGGGGAGGTGAGAGGTAAATCGGGTCCAACATGACTGGGAGTTCTTTGTAATTGCAAGGAGGAAGTTTTATTCTTGTTTTCCATGCACGTATTAGCCATTCTTGAAACTCTTCGACCACCTCAGGTTCTTTCTTGGAGGTTTTTGTGGAAAGTGATTTCCTCACTGCCATATCTTGGGCTAAACCATTGCAGGAGAGTCCTAGGAAGTTTCATTAATAAGATAAAAAGTTTTGAAGGGCGGTCTTCATCATATTAGGCGACCAGCTAATGGAATGGCGGATGTGCTAACAAAACAAGGGGTAGACAGAGTAGTTGTTTTTGTAGCATCTCTTTTGTCATTGTTGTCTATGTCCGGTATATCTCTTATTGGATGGTTTTATTTTCGTTTTGGATGGTTTTACTTTTGTTTGTATGAACTTTGATCTCTTAATATAATCTTACCGTTACTGATATAAACAAGGGAGTGTTTTACTTTGTACTACTTGGCTACAACATCTTATTAGACTACGTCTATTGTAACAGGGAACTTCATTTTTTTTCTCTTCTGTTGAGGGTTCTATACTACCATGCGTTTGAAAGCCAGTAACATGTACTTACAAATGCATTATTGTCAATCGAAAATCTCCCATTTGGCAGTTAACTTCAGTGTCTTGGGAATTAGCTTGTTTTTAATTGGATTTGGACCTACCCATTCTGCAAGATCCACTCTGGTTAGCCCATAATGTGGAAATGAATGGGGCTGATTTTGTGATCCTGTGGTCCTCACATCATTCATCATCATGTGTTTTGCACGCTCATCAATCTAGCTACGTACAACGCAACTTGTGTGAAATTCCTGCCAATGGCTTTTCTTCGAAATGTGGCTTGGATCAGACAAATGTGGGCCCAATGTGGGTCAGATGAAGTTGTCTTCCTGCATCTATTACCACTGGCTTCCATCTACCATTTAGCAACAAGCATTCACTAGCGGACCAAGGATTTTTATTTGAGGGATGCAGACCCTAATAGGTGGTTTGGTTTTGGGGGCAAACCAAGGGTTTTCATGTGGATTTTGAGAGTGGACTACAATTTTTATGGGATTTTTGGAAGTGGACCTGGAATAATTTTTCATAGACGTTTTAGAAGCACACCACATTTTGACAGGTGCGACCGCACCCGCATCCTTATACTTAGGTCCACCCCTAGCATAGTAGTATGGTCCTGGAGTTTATTATGTATCAATGGCATCTGCGAAGAGTCTCTGAAACGACACTCCTTGGTTACATGAGAATTAAAGCAAGATGTTGAAGTTTCTGATGAGAGGGCTCCCCAGATCATCTGCAAGAACCAATGCAAGAGCATAACGTTCAAAGAGGTAGTACAATCCTTAACATGAAGATATCATATCCTCTGGCCGCAGATTTATATATTTGATTAACACAGTTTGGCAACCTAGTTTGTTTATCTGTAGAAATGAAGATCATGACTAACTCAAAAATGGGAAGAAATTTAGGGACTACTACTTGATAAATGTACTATTATTCTTCATGGCGAATAGTTTGTCTATTGCTAAAGAACAATAAATATAAACTTAAACTAGGAAACTATTCAATTAATCTAACTCCGAATCATAATTACATTATAAATAAAATCTAATCCGATCCTAATCTAAGACAAACTTATCATTATCGTAACACATCATTCTATGCAAAGAATATTCTCTTTTAGGATCTTTTTTTTTGGAAAATGTAAGATTCTTTTAAAATCTTACCAGTGACAATTCCACAATTTAATCAATTGCTGTACATAGGTGGCTGAAGTACATCAACACTCTACTTGGAGTAGGAAATGTCATCAACTTATATTAGATGGCTATGGTCTTCATATTTGGGCTGCTTTCAAAGAGCCATCTATTTAAGTTAGGTTGCCTGCAACATTTAGTTCGAGCGAGGGGGAAGAGGAGCACAAGCTGAATCAGAGGCATGCAAAGTGGCTCTCAGTTTTGCAGGAATAGACCTGCATACTTAAGCACAAGTCTAGAACACAGAATCGGATATGTCAACACCTCAGAATCATGTATACAGTTCCTCATGGCTCCATCTTCCCTGACGACTCACCATTCATCAACAAAAGAGAACTGCAGTGCACCTGTCAAGTGTAACATTTCATAATAGACCATTCAATATATCATGTTTATCAGGACTCTAGTTGGATCCAATCTCAACTAGTAACCCTAAACCATATCCTGAGTATATAATAAGTCATATTCTACTTTACCTTAACATGAAGAACATGCAATTCAAACTCAAGCTGTTACTTGCAAAAGCTGCTCCTGAGTGCCAAACACCTTCCATAAGAACTTCTCAACAGCCAAAAGGAACTCTTCCACCCTTTCTTCATGAGGCAAGTGGCCACAGTTCTTGATTAGTTCGAAGTTGGATCCAGGTATGGCTTGCGATAACCGCTCAGCATTCCAAGAAGGGACTATCCGATCTTTGTCGCCCGTGATAATCAGAACTGGAATGGATTAGAAAACTACAACAATGTTAGTCAGGGTTTTAAATGTTAGAGACATCGTGAGATAGATTAGGTTAGTTAGGGATGTTAGTTTTGAATTTAACTTTGGAATGAGGTTAGATTTGAATTAGAATAGTTTACTCTTGTATAAATCTGGATGCTTTCCCTTACTGAAAGCTACTGTGAAACTTCTATGGAAATGTAGCTCCTTTAGACTTTCTATACTAAAAACCAGCGGGTTGATTTTTTCTTTCTAAATGTGACTCCAGCAGGTACATTTATGCATCAGTTTAGGCTGTGACACAATTATTCCAATTTCCATGTTTCGAATCAGTTTTTGCACTAGACTCCATTACAATCACCATTGCTTTGCTTTATTATTATTATTATTATTATTTTTTATCAAACTCAAGGACTAAGGTACAACACCTAAAACAACAGATAATCTAGCCCCGCCTGCCTAGCGCAGTTGATAAGGGACACAAAAGGCATCCTTTTGGGAGGCAGGGGAAGCATGTCTTAACCATGGTTAGAACATGGATATATTGGTCAGTTATCCAAAAAGTAAAGGTAAAGTTTGGTATAGTTCTGAGTTCTGACCAGTTACCCACCCTGCTCACCAGGGGCAGAGCATACGGGTCCTGACTCCTGATCCATTTAGGGCGAAAGAAAATATAAATAGATAAATCAGTCATAATAGTCAATCTTAAATATATTTGCCAAAACTGTAATATTACTCCATGTTACCACTGTAGTAAAACTCTATGTATAAAACATGGGCTGTACCAGCACATTTACCTTGAACAGAAGCTCCAGTAGCTTTTAAGAGAAATGCCAATCCTACTTACCTTAACTGTCTGAAATTGGAGCCATTCATCATGTGGGAAACGCCATGGATGTGGTATGGTCCAAAATTCAGGTTGCTCAAACAAACCTAACTGCTAGATTTGTTGGGTGTATATGATCTATAGATGAGCTAATGTCTCATGAGCAATTCATCTTTTTTTTAACCAAATCCAGCAGTTTTGGCATGGTCAAAAGATCATGGTTTAGTAATGATAAGAAAAATGGGCAATTTATCTTCATCTAATCAGAAACTGAATAATGTATAAAATGTTTAATGCCAAGCAGGGGCAGACCGCACCCGCGTGATTCAAGAAACCCATTAGATAATATCATAAAAATCTAAATTTTATTATTTAATGTCTTCACTTGACCATATAGCACACCGACAAATGAAAATCCTGGGTCTGCCATTGAATTGCCAAGGAAAGCACAAAGGCAGGATCCCTCTTTCATAAAAATTCTTAGTATGTGCATTGCAGGTCAGTAGACATTGATGTTCTAGCAGAAGTGAGAGGAAAGGAGATAAGATGGAACGCTTTCCAAGATCTTGGTTGTTGAAAAGTCGTGATTTTGTCATAGAGAAACCATATTACGTAGGCAAAATGTCTTAATTACATCTACAAAGCACCCACAAAAATTTCATGGCATTAAACATGGATGGTTGGATGCATTTTGTGACTATACCTGGACATGATATCTCAGTGAGTCTGTTTGCAAGTGGAGGCTTTGACTCAGATGCAGAATCTGTAACCATAGCTAATGTGTACTCTAAAAGGGCCTTGTCCCAACCTTTGACCCTCAAAGGCTGCATAGACAAAAAATGCACTGAGTTTAGTAATGACATGGGCCACAACAATAGCATTTGCTTCAAAGCCTGAATGACAAACTGTTACATACGGAAAAAGAGAAATGATGGCTACAAATTTTTTTACTTGCCTTCGTATAACCATCTAAGACATGGTCATTGAGTTGATTTGCATCACACCATGAGTTCCGAATAGCAGGAATACCGAACTTATCGATGATCATCCTCACCTGTAAACAATATTGGCAATCAACAATTCAATAAAGTGACAGCACATTAAGTTTTTTTCTTCTTTTTTAGAAGTTCCCCATACCAGTAAGTTAGTCCATCCAGATTTCTGGTGACAAAATCAGAGAAATTACTTATCACGTTCTGATGTTCTTGATCTAGATACAGTTTTTTTTTTCTTTTTTAATCATTACACACTTTTGAATATAATTACGTCTTAGTATAATGCACATCAAGGAAAAGTCAGCTTCTTTGGGTTTGTTTGAGTTAGATTCTTATAATACTGACATCATACCCAAGTATCACATTTTGGAAGCTGATTTTATGAGGCTAGATATTACTATTAAGACAATTAATGCTGAAGTTCATAGAGAGGAAAATTTAACCTCTCACTTTAATTGGTTGAGAGAAGGTCTGCAAATTGGGGACTGAGATGGTCAATTCGGTGGACAATGAAGAGAAAATATGTATATTATTTGTAGTTGTTACATTGAACCTATAAAAGAGAGGTAAGAGAAGGTGGTAACTGGTAACAACTAACGAGTGAAAGAACTATATATGATGATGACTAGTTCCCAGTTGGAGTTGAATATCACCTATTTATTGAGCATGTGTATATGGACAACTTCGCGCTAAGTAAACAACACAGCAAATAAGCCAGAGAAAATGTCTAAAAAGGAACCATAGAAAAAAAATCCCAAAGCATAATTCTCTAATACTGTATGGCCAACCTTTATAACATCTATATATCCTGGGGAATTTTAGGGGCATTGCCTAACCCAATAGAGTGTCAGGTAAGAAGTCTGGATTTGCAAATTACAATACAAGTGCTTCAGCAAATTGAGGTTTACCACTACAATAATTTCTGTCATGAAAAGTTTTTATGTTATAAGAAAGTGTTCCTGCTTACCAAAACGATAGCAAAGGTTGAGCGCAGGATTGCTGACAAGGCCTTCCTATACAAAGAGCTAACCATATCCATCATCCCTTTCATCATTTGCATTGCTACCTTTGCAATGTGCATGAAGAAGTTAGATAAAGCCTTCCAAATCCTAACAAATGGGTTCTCTGGAAAATTTGAATCAGAGATTCCATCCGCTATCTGTTTATCTTTTGTCATTTGATTTTTCCGTGTGGCCTTACGTGGAACAATTGGAGCCAATATCGCCGGGGCAATGAGGACCAAAGCAGCAACCCTCTCAGGAGCTTCAAAGTATGTATCAACTGCTACAAGGCAGCCAGCAGAGTGCCTGATATCTCAGTTTTTTTTTTTTTTTTTTCAGGTTGTCAGCAGAGGAGAAATTGCAGGAAACAGAAGGTCTATCTGCATGTGAATGGCAAAGTAATTCTTACCCAATTATAATTGCCTTCTCAGCGGCCAAAAGGTCAATGAAAGACAAGGTTGCAAGGACAGAAAACGCCATAGAATACGGATTCAAAGGTGCAGAATCCTCACTACTAGAGCTTGAATGCTCCATAAAAGTCACCCTGGATGTCAACCCAAAAGCAGGTCTGTCAAAAGAAAGTACTTTGGCACCTACCAACTGAGAGAGGGGCTTCATTACTCGATTCCATGAGAACACTGAGGCTCCAAAACCATGCAGTAAGACCATGGGCAATCCAATCTTCTTAGCAACACTAGTGGAAGGATGAGAAGAGTGAAGTTGTATTGAGTGATGAGCTAGTTGTTGTTGTTGTTCTTCTTCTTCTTCATGACAAATTTTGTGGTGTATCTGAACTCCTTTAAAATTGCAAAAGCAGCTGTCAGCATCAGCTAACATTTCTGGGTCCAATAATTCATCCTGATCTATGCCAGCTACACTCTGTCTTTTTTGCTTCCTTTCAGTGCCCAACAATTGCTCTGGATGACAATTCACCAAAAAAAAAAAAACAATTACTACAGGACAGTTTGGGTTGTTTGATTAATCTACATTGAATATTATCAAGGGCATAAAAGTGAATAATAATCTTGATTGCTGACCCTTGTTAAGCACTTTAGACTAATGAAATTGGGCAACAAAGGACATCAAGATTATCCACCAATGTGTCTTAATTTTGTTGCCACATAGATAATATGATACTGAAATTACAAGGACAATCAAATAAATCTCATTATCTCCCTCAAATGATTACTCACCCTTGACAGTAAATTAAATCCAAGGAATGTTATCTACACGTTTTATGCCTCCACCCCTTCTTACCATGAATTCCAAGGAATTCAAAGCACAGCATGGAATTGGATTGACCAACATGGTCAGTCACCACTCACCCAGTTTTATATCCTTGTTATGTCCATCGGGTTCACGCCCGACCCAACCCAATATCTAGTGTCAACTCGGGTTGGGATAGACCCAACCCTACCTTATCCTCTGCAGTCATCGTCGTCGGGTGGTGGTGATGGTGGTGGAATACAAAAGAGAGAGAGAGAGAGTTGCTTTGCATACCAGAGTAGTCGGCTCCGGATCCACTAACAGAACCAGCACCAGCAGCAGCAGCAGCAGCTCGGGGAGTTGGACTCATGCTCGATCTCCTCCAAAACTTGAATTTGGTGGGGAAGAAAAGATTGGAGTTTGAAGGTTCAATCTTTGGTTGCGTCAAGCTGCGAGTGAGGGGATGGCAGATGGAGGAGTAGAAGGAGCAGTACATAATGAGGTTGGAAAGTAAAAGGATGAGAGAGAGAGAGAAGCAAAAAAGATAACAAAAGGGAAGGGGAATGAATGTGGGGGCGTTGCGAGAATCGAACTCGCGACCTCTCGCACCCAAAGCGAGAATCATACCACTAGACCAAACGCCCCTTGTTATGATGTTTGTTAAGTAGTAATATTATAAACATACTAAAAACACTTGAGCCCAACTCCTCCCAACTTTAATACTTAACCCCATGATTTTGGTTTTATTTCTTTCTCAACTCCCATATGACAGCCTAGACCTTCCTTTGTATTAGGCTGTCTACCTAGTTTTTTTTTTTTTTTTTTTTTTTTTTTTCTTTTGTTAAATCCCCTATGCTAATGCCTAGTTTTAGAGGTTTTTTTTTATTATTATTATTGTAGTTTACAAAATAAAATATAAACATACAATATATTGTTATCATAATATAGTTTCTTTTTTTTTAGTGTTTGATTTACTTCCTTGGAGTTGCCTCCACATGCTCCTTTCTTTATTGGGAGTGCATTAAGTTTAAGCTCACCACTATTTGCTGGCTAACTAAGGAAAGACTAATGGAATTCCTTATGAGTGCAATAAAAGCAATTCAATGAGATAGGGTATGAGTCCTAGGTACCCCACATGATCTGATTTATTTCTTTCTTTGATTGGGTACTCCAATCTCTACTTATTACTATAGTATCTAGGGTTTGAGCCCTAGGCACCCTACAGGAACCGGTGTTTCGATCATCTTTGGGGACAAAGTATCTTCTTGCAGGAGTGAATATTCTCTTGCAAGGATAGGGTCTCTAGTGGGTACTAGTGATCCCATTGACTATGCTTTATGATAATTTGTTCATGAATTTGGTTGATTTTATCCTTAGTAAACTCATTCATCTTGACGTTCTTACAAATACCTAAAATCGCTAATCCTAAAACAGTAATGGTTGAGTGTCGTTGGCACATTAACCACACGCATGCTTAAGGATTGATCACTTGCTCTTCAGGCGTAGAGTATCACTATAGACTCTTATCCAATATAGCAACTGGAAGAAAAAAAAAAGTTAAACGAACCACAAGTATAAGAGGGACAACCTAAACAAGCAAATGGAGAACATTTTGGGTGTTCTTTGGATATAGTTTGAAAATTATAGTTAACAATTCAAAGTAAAATAAAATATGATGGATATATACAAAAATAACAAATTGTTCTTTCACTTAATTTTAATCCCTGCGGTATATTTTTATGAATTGATATTTATTTAATAAGTGTAAATGAGTAACTTAAAAAAAATACTAGGAAGTGTTTTAAAAAAGGGAAATATGTGAAAAGAAACAGGAAGAGTGATAAAAATTAAGCAAAACTGAAAGGGATATAGATTTTAATTACTTTTACCAATTATTATATGAGAATCAACTATCTTAAGTTTCCATTTTTTTCTAATTCATTCTTCTTTACTAGAGTTCCCCTTAAAGTGCATATTAGCACTTTAAAAACTCGAATCAATTTTTTTATTTCTTTCATGTGGTTCCAAAATAATACCACAAACTTAGCAAAAGTAGCCAATACCTTGAAACTTTTGTCGTACAATTAGAAAAATCCCCCTTTTCCTAATGATATCAGCATAATACTAGCCTGACCGCCAGCGCTTAGAGCACGGACATATAAATGCATAATTTTTTTTTTAAATTCATCATAGTAGTAGTGATGAATTAATTGTTTTAAAATATAGTTAGTTTTATGAATTAATTGTAATTAAGATTTTATTGGATGTCAAAGTCCAAGTTTAGAAAATAATAAAGTAATAAAAGAATATAAATTTTATAAGAAGTAAGAAATTAATACAAACTTTATGTGATATTATAAAAACTCAATGATCTTGCTAAGTTGCCATCAATCTGAGTATAATCCTACTTCCGCAATTATCGCTCTCAATTTTTCTATTTCAATAATAAAATGAAAATCATCTCCCATGTATCCACCCAAGCCTTCTCGCCATCTTCATGAACTCTTCATTAATTTGCATGATCAAATTGCTTTTGGAAGAGATCACACCAGATTTGATCTAGTAGACCACTGGCACATACAGACTCAATACAAGCGGGTTGCAATAGGAATGGATTTACATACTAATGTCGATCCCCAAGAAGACATGATCGTTTCCGCAAAATACATGCCACTATTTATTTTTTTAGAGATCAAAGGATTTTTATTTTTTATGCCAACAAGCACAAATACTTTCCATGAAAGCATATGTGATTGTGGGTTAAATCAAGCTAAATATGCTAATCAACTGCTAGAAAGAACCCAAATGCAAGATTGCAAGCCAATTTCCACATCCATGATAACAAAGTTGTTCTTCTCATCTCATAATGATAATCCGTTCAAACATCCAGAGCTTTACCGGAGGTGGTCTTCTGTACCTAACAATTACCAGGCATGACATATCGTACAGTGTTAATCATGTGTGTCAATTCATACACAATCCAACCAATTTTCATTTTCAATTAGTGAAACTATTAAGATTATACTAGAATATCTAATCTTCTATTTTTAGAATATGTATATTCTGATTTGGTCAATGGTATAATTGCCATATTATAGCCATATTTATAGCTTGTACGCATAACTGTAGCCTAACATAATTGCCATATTATAGCCATATTTATAGCTTGTACGCATAACTGTAGCCAGACTTTAGTTTGTAATATTGTATATATATTACCTACGGGTGAATCAATAGAATCAAGGAAAACCAATTCTTTCATGGTATCAGAGCCCTAGCAGCCTAGCAAGCTCTTACCCATTTTTTTTCTACGATTTCTTCAGCCATCATAATCAGCCTCTCTCTCAGATTCTTCTCATTATGGCCGACGATGGGAAAATAGATCCCCACTCTCCCTATTATCTTGGGTCTGGAGATCAACCCGGGAATATGATCACCCACGTGATCCTCTCTAATGACAATTATATTGCATGGGCACGTGCAATTAAGTTGTCTTTGAAAGCTCGCCGAAAGTTTGTGTTTGTTGATGGGACATTCACCAAACCGACGGAGAAGAAGAAACAACTCGATTGGGACACTGTCAATTCTATGCTTGTCTCATGGATCACGCGGACTCTTGATCCAAAATTGGCGGCCTCCATTCCTTTTCATGATGAAGCCAAACGACTTTGGGATTATCTTGAGAAGCGGTTTTGCGTGGCCAATGGTCCTCGTCTTCAACAATTGAGGGCCGATATTACCAACTGTAAGCAAACTTCGAATATGTCAATTGATGATTATTATACCCGTTTGATGGGATTGTATGATGAATTGGATCGTCTCAAGCCTCTCCATGCGTGTGCCTGTGGTAATTGTACTTGTGATGTTGCTGGTCGATTCGCTGCGGATCGAGAGGAGGAGAAACTCCATCAATTTCTCATTGGCATTAACGATGAGTTATATGCAACGGTACGTTCTAATTTGTTGTCCACTTCTCCTTTACCTGATCTAGATCGTGTGTATCAAGCATGTCTTCAGGAAGAAAAGTCTTGGGGTATTGCTCGAGATAGAGCGGACAAGGAGGAAATCCATGCGTTTGCTCTACAAACTGCACGACCCAAGGCTCGTTTTACCCGTCCCGATAAATCAAAATTGTATTGTTCTGTTTGTAAGCGATCGGGTCATGATGACAATACTTGTTTCAAAACGCATGGATATCCGGATTGGTGGGAAGATCGGAACCGTGGAGTCCAAGGCAGTGCACGTCCCAATGCACAACCACCTCCTGCGGCTCCTCCGACTGCTCCTCGTGGTCGGCACAAAACCGTGGCCACCACGGTCGTGGCTGCCAATGCTGTGGCTGGTGGGGGGACCGATTCAGTGGCCTCCTCTCATGGGTCCTCTGACATTTCTTTGCCTGACTTAAAACCGGAGCAGGTTCAGATTTTATTGAATATGATAAATAATCGCCAACATGATCAGATGATGGGTGAGTTTTCTTCTTTTTCCTGGATTATTGATACTGGTGCTTCTCACCATGTTACTGGGACTGAATCATGTTTGACGGACACTCATCATATTTCGCAATGTTCAGTTGGGTTACCTAACGGCGCACATGCCATTGCTACTAAGGCTGGCCGCGTTTTGTTGACTGATGGGTTGATACTTGAACATGTTTTATTTGTACCACAGTTACATTGCAACTTAATCTTGGTGTCACAATTAATTGATGATTCTAAATGTCTTTTACAATTCACTGATTCATTATGTGCTATACAGGACCTACGCTCGGGGAGTCTGATTGGAGCCGGTGAACGTAAGGATGGACTCTATTATTTTCGGTGGATTCCTACAGTGTGTGCGGTAACGGTTCCAGAGATTTCAGAATTTGAGTTGTGGCATCGTCGTCTGGGGCATCCGTCAGATAGAGTCGTCAAGTTAGTTCCGGCTATTTCTTCCAGTACTTCTAGAAAGAAATTGAATAAAGCATGTGAAGTTTGTCCTCAAGCAAAGCAAAAACGTGATAGTTTTCCTGTTAGTGATAGTAAAGCTAGTCGAATCTTTGAACTTATTCATTGTGATTTATCGGGCTCAAATAAGATACCCTCTTCGTGTGGAGCACATTATTTTTTGACTTTGGTGGATGATTTTTCAAGAGCTGTATGGGTTTATTTATTGCGTTCAAAAACACAAGTTTATCAAGTTTTTTGTTCATTTTTTGCTATGATTGCCCGCCAGTTTGAAACACATGTCAAATTAGTACGGAGTGATAATGGTACGGAGTTTAAATGTATGTTGGATTATTTTGATACACATGGAATTATTTTTCAAACCTCTTGTGTTGGGACTCCTCAACAAAATGGTCGTGTGGAACGAAAACATCAACATATTCTTAATGTGGGTCGTGCTTTGATGTTTCAAGGCAATCTTCCTATTACTTTTTGGGGAGAATGTGTGCTTGGTGCAGTATATCTCATTAACAGAACTCCTTCTGGTTTGCTCCACAATAAAACTCCCTTTGAAATTCTCTTTGGCCAGGCACCTGAGTTTGATGAACTTAAGGTTTTTGGTTGTTTAGCTTTTGCCCACAATCAAAAGGCCAAAGGTAGTAAATTTGCTCCTCGAAGTAGGAAGTGTGTCTTTATTGGTTATCCACATGGGAAGAAAGGGTGGAAATTATATGACCTTCAGACAGGTGACATCTTTGTTTCCAGAGATGTAAAGTTTCATGAAAATGAATTTCCTTACGAGACTGTTTCTACTTCTCAAGTGCCAGCTTCTTTCTCGTCGCCACCTGATTCTAATGTGGGGATTGATGTTGATTTTTTGGAAGACTTGGAGTCTGCTTTGGTTGATGATCATGCAGCCCATGCGATTGGGACTGACATTGTGCTGAATCCCACATCGCCTCCTGTGTCCCCTGCACTTCTGTCTCCTCCTGCCTCCACCGATGACTTAGGGTGCGGGTTGCAGGATAAGCGTCCCTCCGTTCTTCTTCGTGACTTTGTTACCCACACTGTACAATCTTCGAGTCCATCTGAGTGTTCATCGTCTTCTACTAGCTCCTCAGGTACTCCTTATCCTATAGCACACTATGTGAATTGTAATAAGTTTTCTCCACGACACCGTGTTTTTCTTGCAGCGATCACTGAAGGCATTGAGCCTCGTTCTTTTAAAGAAGCTATGCAAGATGGAGGTTGGAGCGAGGCTATGCAGAAAGAAATTGCTGCTTTAGAAGCTAATGGCACCTGGGACATGGCAATTTTACCTCCTCATAAAAAGGCTCTTGGTTCTAAATGGGTATACAAAATCAAATATCATGCGGATGGGCAAGTAGAGCGTCTTAAGGCTCGTCTGGTTATTTTTGGCAATCATCAAGTTGAGGGGGTTGATTATAATGAAACTTTTGCTCCAGTTGCGAAAATGGTCACTGTTCGTGCCTTCTTAGCAATTGCAGCGGTCAAGAATTGGGTTTTGCATCAGATGGATGTTCATAATGCGTTTCTTCATGGTGATCTTGATGAAGAAGTTTACATGAAACTTCCTCCTGGCTTCAACGTTCGCACTCCTGGTTTAGTGTGTCGTCTCAAGAAGTCTTTGTATGGTCTACGACAGGCTCCGCGGTGCTGGTATGCTAAGTTAGCTGCTTCTTTGAAGACTTATGGTTTCCTTCAGTCTTATTCAGATTATTCTCTGTTTACTCTGCATCATGGATCAGTACAACTTAATGTTCTTGTGTATGTTGATGATCTCATTATTTCTGGTAATGATGCTTCCGCTGTTGACCATTTCAAGGCCTATTTGCACGAGTGTTTCCATATGAAAGATTTGGGTGCCTTGAAGTATTTTCTTGTTATTGAGGTTGCTCGTAATTCAAAGGGCATCTTCTTGTGTCAACGAAAATACACTCTTGATATTATTGCTGAAACTGGCTTATTGGGGTCTCGTCCCGTTGGCTTTCCCATGGAGCAGAATCACACATTGGCTCTCGCCAAAGGCCCTTTGCTCGCCGATCCTGAAAAGTATAGACGACTTGTGGGTCGTCTCATTTACTTAACCTCCACCCGTCCTGACTTGGTTTATACAGTTCATATCTTGGCTCAGTTTATGCAACACCCTCGTCAGGATCATTGGGATGCTGCGCTTCATACTGTTCGCTACTTAAAAGGGTGTCCGGGTCAAGGCATTCTTCTTCGCACTGATTGTGAGTTATCTCTGACAGGTTGGTGCGATTCAGATTGTGCTACGTGTCCTTTGACTAGACGGTCTCTTACTGGTTGGATAGTGTTTCTTGGATCTTCTCCGATTTCTTGGAAGACCAAGAAACAACATACGGTGTCCCGGTCTTCTGCTGAAGCCGAGTATCGTTCCATGGCTGCCGTCACTTCAGAGTTGAAATGGCTCAAAGCTTTGCTTGTGAGTTTGGGTGTCACACATTCGCCAGCCATGCGCTTATACTGTGATAGTCAGTCGACACTCTACATTGCTCAAAATCCTGTCTTCCATGAGCGTACGAAGCATATTGAAGTTGATTGTCATTATGTGCGTGATGCCATTCGTGACGGTATTATTTCTACGTCTCATATGTCTACTGATGATCAGCTTGCCGACATCTTCACCAAGGCTCTTGGCAAGCGCAAGTTTTTGTATCTCCTTAGCAAGTTGGGCATTTGTGATCTCCATGCTCCAACTTGAGGGGGGGTATTAAGATTATACTAGAATATCTAATCTTCTATTTTTAGAATATGTATATTCTGATTTGGTCAATGGTATAATTGCCATATTATAGCCATATTTATAGCTTGTACGCATAACTGTAGCCTGACATAATTGCCATATTATAGCCATATTTATAGCTTGTACGCATAACTGTAGCCAGACTTTAGTTTGTAATATTGTATATATATTACCTACGGGTGAATCAATAGAATCAAGGAAAACCAATTCTTTCAGAAACACATGTTGGGTTATGTTGTGGCATTATTACACATGGTATTCACTTGCTCTCTAACCAATCATTTGAGCTATATATCTACCATCTTTGATGCGGATTGGGCTGGATGCCCCCTCACTAGATCAGATGATCCACAACTGGCTACTGCACTTTCCTTGGCACTAATTGTATCTCTTGGAGCTCTACAAAGCAACCCATTGTGGCCAGTGCTTCCACTGCCGTGGAAATCACTTGGCTTTGGCTAACATACAACCTACGTGATGTTGGGCTCCATCAGCCACCCACTCTTTTCTGTTATAACAGAGCTCTACTTATGAGTATGACTGTTAATCCAATATTCTTCTATGCCCACACAAAGTACATAGAATTTGACTTCCATTTTGTTCGGAAAAAGGTGGGACTTTGGGTTGTTGATAATCGATTTGTCTCATCCTCCAATCTAGTAGTGGACATTTTTATTAAGCCACTCTCGCATGGTCCTTTTGAGTTGCTATGAGTCAAACTGGGTCTTTGGCCTGAACCCGTCCCAGTTTGAGAGGGCGTATTGAAGATAACAGCAACATCAGCTAAACAGAAAAATCTATTTGTTTATAAGCTCTCGATATTCTGGGTATTTCCACAGTAGACTCAGTGCAACATTCTCTGAATCCGAATGGGTTCACTTCAGATATTTTCTAAAGTTCTTATCTCGATCTGTAACAGCCTTTCTTTACGTCTTTCCTACAAACAATCTCTCTGCATATACATTTATATATAATACAATCGAGAAAGGAACTCAGAACATGATCATTTTTAAAGTCAAAACTCTGTCTTCTCAAAACTTTCTTTAGTACCTGCTCAACTCATTTGACCATGAGTTACTATGTGCTCAATTCCATGCAAAGCAACGAGCTCTAAGGATGTTTTATATGTATACATTAGTTATCAGGTGGTGCCCAAGTATTTCTTAGGAGAAAAGCGTCCCTCCTAGTTGAGTTTGTTGGGATGCATGACATGATCATGGAAGTTCATTGGATGAAAAGATCTATATAAGAACTACCTATATGAAAAATTTTGACTCCAAATGATCATCTTAACCTTTTAATCCATGATCCTAAAATTTAATGGTTTAGAGGCATCATTGTATTATAATTGTAGTCCAACGGTGAGGAAAAGTTGGATGAGTATCAAATTTGGACATGTGACTATTGATTGGGAGGTAGTGTGTGTGAAAAGGACTAAATTGACTAAAAGCGGGCCCATTGACCAAAAGAAAAGGGGCTAAATAAAGCATTTTTAAAGTGGGGCATTTAGGAGAATCCCACTATCTATATATATAATCAGTGATCATCTAGTACCAGAATCTGATAAAAAGGATTCAACGCAATGGTAAGCATAAAATTTCTTTAAGCAGGAAGTAGATACCCAAAAAAAGATCAAAAAGAAGAAGAAAACAACTAAAAAAACATTATTGAAACACAAATTGGTGCCCAAAAATGCAGAAAATAATTATATGCCCCAAATTGGTTATACTTGGACCCATACCTGCCAAACTTCACATCGAGCCATGGATCTCACCCGACACATATATTTGAATAATTCTACCCAATGGTCCAACATATTGTTCCTATCAATGCCGAACCTTTTTTTGTCTTCAATGAAGACATCCATGCAATGGAATGTTCATAGCCATCTTAAGTCACCAGGTTACTTTTCAATAACTTGCTTATGGCGTGTCTTAACTACTAATTACATGTTGTAATTCAGTCAATAGAATTATACATATAAACATCATTTCATTATCTTAGGAAACAAAAACCACAGCTGTGAAATGGGCAATTCATTGGCATGTATATGCCCTCATTCATCAAAGGGAGGTGTCCTTGTAATGAAAGAGAATGGAGATTTCATCAAGTTCAGGAGAAGGGTCCTTGTAAAAGAGGTTGAAGGAGCCTATCCGGGTTATAAGATAATCCGGTGTGGGTCGGACCGCATGGTCTTGCCGGAATCCGATGAGCTCGATAGCAGTCGGCTCTACTTCCTCATACCAGAAAAGCTAGCAAGGTGCAACTACACATATGAGAATTTTGTGCACATGGCCGGGTCAAAAGGGCTGTTACCATGCTCAGATGGATTGATATCGATGAAGGCGAGGAAGGAGATCGATCAGATGGCGAAGGAGATTGATCAGATGGCGATGGATGCTTCAAGTGTCATCAATGGACAAGTTATGGTGGGTCAGATGTTATTGTTCGAGGAGTCTGAATTGAGAAAATCTGCATGGAAGCCATACTTGCAAACAATACCAGAGGTTGTTTCACCCTGATTGCTTTTATAGATCATTTTCTTGTAAAACTCAGTGAGTCCACTCAAGTCTTGGGACGAGTTAACTCTATAGAATTTGATGTTGAGTCACATTCACATGTGAAAAACTGAAAAAAAAAATGTCCATTTGGTTCTTCATGATTTGACTCTAATGTGTCATATTAATTTCATGTCCTTTTTTTTTTTTAGCCACTTGAAAGTAGGGATGATGTTGATATAGGTCCAGCTGGGCTGAAGCTTGTCAAGTCCAGGTCCATGCACCTACCAGGCCTATCATTTAGGTCTGGATCCATCCCCCAATGATGAAGGTCGGGCCCAGGTCAACCCCATCTGCCCTCATCTAAATA
Organism: Cinnamomum chago; assembly: GCA_038049695.1. Taxonomy (NCBI): domain Eukaryota; kingdom Viridiplantae; phylum Streptophyta; class Magnoliopsida; order Laurales; family Lauraceae; genus Cinnamomum; species Cinnamomum chago. The sequence continues at coordinate 113,160,706 of CP142453.1, read as the reverse complement.
TGTTGGGTTAATCTGGGACCTTTGAGCAGACATTGGCCAAAGCCCAGCCCTTTTAATTAGCTCTCGAGACAAGATAATTAGTCTGGGTCCAGCCCATAGGCTCATCAGAGCCCATATCCAGCCCAATCTGGGCCGGCCACTGGTCGTGTTAGGAACCTAGCATTAGAGCATATATTTTATTTAACCCTAATTCAAACCAAAGCCTATAAATGAGTAGCTAAAAAATAAAATGGTTGGGCAGGGCTAAAGCCTGGCGTATATATTTATTGCGCTAAAAGTCAGTCCCAGACCCCGCCAACGGGCCTGAATATCATCCCATAGCCCAGCTCATTTTACACCATACACTAGAACGAAGTTTATTTTGAGTAGGGTTTTTAATAGGTGGAGTCCACTATAGAGTTCCAATTGAATTTCTCTAATTTCAAACCTCAGAGGATCCAAACCACAGTTTAGAAGTTTTCATGGACCCCCTTTAACCCTTCTTTTCTGAAAACCCTTTCTTAAAAATCCATAAATTTTCATTCTGTAAAAAAATTGTGGTTCCCACTTATTTGTAGGATGTTTTGGACATATATAAATCTCTCCATCTGATGCAACTAGAAGCAGAATTTAGTCCTCAAAATTGGTTAAATTTAGGATTATGAACGGTTTCCAAATTCATGCTTCAAAAACTAGGTTTCCTCTATTAAAACCGAAGACCTGGATTAAGAAAAAAGGAAGACCCAGATAAAACATTCCAAACTGATAATATTCTTCTGGGTGTTAGCCCTGGACTTCTTTCGACCTATCAAAAGAAGAGGAATAGCGCTTGGGTGAGGAAAGGAGACCTCGGACAAGGTAAGAGGGCCATTGGATGAGGGAAGGAGTCATGTGTGAGGGAAGGTTGCTGCCGAAGGTTCTCGGTTCAAGGTGAGAAGTGACCACGCTATTCTCTTCAAAAGAAGAGTTGCATATATGCATTCCCATTCTTTATCTAAATCTTCTAAATTAATGCTATTTAGGGTGTTTTAAAGAAAAAAATATATACTTCACTCGAAACCAATACAGATGATTGAAAAGATGTTTCTTCTTTAGGTATAAAAAGAGATTTAACGGTGTTTCAATACAAAATTAAATAGGGTCTTTACCACTCGGGTAAGGACCGGCTGTTCTAACATGGAAGTCTAGTGTTCAAACCTTGGGTAGGCCACTAGGCTTACATTTTAAATATGCAATATATAAATATGGGAGATGCTCTTATGATAATTACTCTCACAATGCTATAAGAGTAAGAGATGGGGCTCTCACATTTAGGCCGTAGGCATTGAAAGTGGATTTAGGGGCCTCACACTCACGGTAATGTGAGAGTAAGGGGTGGGGCCCCTTGCATTTAGGCTGTTGGCATTGGAAGGGGATGTAGGGGCCTCATCTTTACTCTCACAGTACCGTAAGAGTTACTCTCACGGGAGCATTTCTTTATAAATATAATGCATATTGGCTCCACTCACGCATGTCCCTGTGCTAGGAGCACCTCATGCATGATAAGGTGCGCAGGACAAGCGAACCATACTATGCTTATACAGACCATCTCGTGCAGATGCATTTCTATCAAAGGGGGTAGGGTAGATGAGACAGTATCTATCTGGTGGCAATGTTCTCATACGAGCAGACTACATATTGCTAATAGGGGTGTAACAGTTCGGTTTATCGGTCAATTTGAAAAAACCGTTAACCGAACCGTAACCGCGGTTTTCTGTCTTTTAAAACCGTAACCGTATACACAAAAACCATGGAAAACCGTAACCGCGGTTAACTGTATTAAACGGTTCGGTTACGGTTAATAACCGTGGAATGCAATCCTCACATAAGGGGATAAATGTGAATGATTGAAGGAAAAATGACACATAAGGAGCAATTGAATAAGGTAAGAAATATTTCATTTAACCCCCTTATTTTTTTTCTTTTATTTGTAAATGGTACGGTTAACCGCATATGGTTAACCGAACCGTGCGGTTTTTGGATTTCATTAACCGTAACCGTAACCGAACCGTAAAATACGGTTGTTAACCGCGGTTCTGTTCGGTTTGGTTAGACGGTTTTCTGGTTTTTTTTTTACACCCCTAGTTGCTAATATGCAGTCCAACTTATCTGCACAACTTAAATAAATGTCTATCAGTAAAAGGATGGCACATGTAGGGATGAAAGTGGGCCGGACCGGGACGAGCCGCGCTTTGACAGGCCCTAGGCTTGGTCCTAATATTTTTCAGTAGGCCCTAGCTCGGCCCGAGCTCGAGAGTGCCTCAAAAACCCTGGCTCGGGCTCGGCTCTTATTAAGTTATAAGGCCCTAGGGCCGGCCCTTTGAACCCAGCTAATGATATAGCACTAGCTGAAAGAAAATATTTTCAGGAGAAAAAAATCCTGTAGGAATTCAAAGAAATCTACATATACAAACCAGAACAAAAAATGGTCAAATTCATGCATTCATCCCATATTTCCATTCTCATAATTTGGATTGCAGCAATAAAATTAACTAAAATAAGAAAGACTCCATAAAAGCAAAGGGAGCCCAGTTCCAACACTCCATAATAGTTTAATGTTAATGTAGATGAGCATTATCAAACTCTAACAATAATACAAATCAAGTTAAACTCCAATAGCATCATAGAATAAAATAAAGTATTCGGCTAGCATCATAAAATAAAGTCTTCAGCAAGCTATAACAACAACAATAGAGCATTGTTAATAAATAATAATAACAACAAAGAAAAGGTTGTTCGAGAGTTACAAGACTTAAAAAAATGTCTTCCAGACCATTAATATACACGAATCATCAAGGTTGTTTAGGGATTATTTATATTGGATTAAAATTAGGGTTTAAGGTTTAGTGCTTAGGTTTAGGATTTATGGATTATTTATTGCTTAGGGTTTAGTGTTTAGGGATTATTTATATTAGATTAAAACTAAGGTTTAGGATTTATGGATTATTTAGTATAATAGATTCATATATGTATTATATACTGTATAGTGTACACATATATATAATATATGGATTAATATATGTAGACTCTATGACGTACTGCTTAGGTTTAGGATTTATTGATTATCTAGTGTTTAGGGTTTAGAGATTATTTATATTGATTAAAAGTAAGGTTTATGATTTATGGATTATGTTATATCATATATGTATTATATATTGCATAGTGTACATATATATAATATATGTATTAATATATGTAGGCCCTAGGGCTTACGAGTCGGGCTTCATCAAGCCCGAGCTCGGCCCCTTTAAGCAAACGGGCCTCTTACTAGGCCCTAGCTCGGCTCTTTTGTCTTTTGAGCCGAGCTCGGCCGAGCCTATGACGGGCCATCCGCGGGCGGCCCTAGGATGGCCCGGCCCACTTTCACCCCTAGGCACATGGAAAGGTCCACTGATGGACATGGGGCACCTGAAAAATTAGCCCCACTAGATTATCACAGCCCTTTAGTTTAATAGCATCTTAACAGTAGAATTTTATGAGATTCAATTGAATGGTGAGTGAAGATTTAATGAGTGTGAAATTGGTCCAAAGGACATATCATGAGACGATAAGAGCATCAAAAGGACTGCACTGATCAAATGTGGGCCTGGGTGACCCATAGAGCTAGATTGCTCATCCAGTCCACTCATAGGAGAGAACATTCTCCCTCTTCACAGATAAGGTCATGCGGAAAAAAAAAAAAATTCAGCCCATCAAATTATCTTACCCCCTTGATTTAACAATCTCCAATTTTAACAGTCCTTTAACCACTTCTTGAGATTCAATCTAAGGAGCAAAAGCTCAATAAGTTTAAAATTGGACATGGTGCTAGATCATGGAGAAATAATTGTATGAAAGGAGCAGCACCGATCAAGAGTGGGCTCCAGTGGGCCCTATGAAACTAGACTGTATACCACTCCCCATGGTATAAGAAAATTCTCCTTATGCCTATAACAGCACCGGTGTTCTGTCTCAAGCGCAGAGTCAGCTTGGGAATGCGGATTTCAACCCAAATTTGGGCCTATCAGCACACACTGCTTGCACCCGTATTCCCTATTTAAAGCCATTAAGCACTGAGACCCTTGGATTATCTAAGGATAGGATCATTTGATCATGCAGATAAAAGGCACACCCCTTCTCCCATCCAGAACTCCTGGTTTGTAAGAAGATGGTCCCCACACGAGATGGGTGTTCTGAAGCCACCCAAAATATCCCAGAACAAAAGGCAGGAGATGGTCAGACTTCAGCTGTCATGAATTGATTTTAAAAATGGAGAAACAGTTTGCAGAGGTATGCAGCCCAAAACAAAAAAAAAAGAGTGTACTTTCACAGCTACACCAATTACCAACACAAAGAAATGAGCTCATACCTGTATTAAATACACTTCACATCTCAGTATACATGGTACTTGCTGGGAATTTTTTTAGTGGAAAACAGCAGAAAAGCATGGCTCTACATATACAACTGGGAAAACTGTACTTGTCACCCTCTTTTCTCCTTATTCCAAGGTGGGTAGTGTTGCATTTGTTGGCTCTCCTCAAACCCCCTTCTCTCCTTTTCTTAATAAATTACATTAACAGCTATATGGGCACTGTTGGATTCCCAATAAATTCTATAAACTACACACCCTAACGTCGACATTAAACAGCACTTCAAGTTCCAAGCCATACTGTTTGAATAAAATAAAGACTGAGGGAGACCAGGGAGTGTATGTGTGCTTATGTTATCAGCCGCACTGTCATGTACATGTAGGCACACGTGACATAAATTGCTGTGGGAAGCAAAGCTAGTTGGTGAGGTTTTCCTCGTCTCAAGTAAAATATAGAAGATGTTTTCACTTCAGTATTTGGGGTACCGCACTTGTTTCCCTAGCTAGGCTTTCTGGGTCTTTATCATATGCTTCTCTTTTGATAGTCCTGTTTATTCTTCATTTATCAAAAGATGTCTCTACTAACTGCGATTTTAACTGTCCAAATAATCTTACTGGGTAAAGGCACTTTTCACCTAGTGCTCAAGGCTCTAGCAGAATGAGTGTGGGAGGATACTGAAGTAGATGAGACTACTAGTTTCAATATTTGAGCAACAAGAAAGGAAACCTGAATTAAGAATTTCAATAAAAAAAAAAACACAATTTTCTCAGTTGGGCATGTTGAAGCCTAGGGAAAATCAGTCATTTAGAATGTCGTTTAACTTGATAATGCTGGGATACATAGAAAGAATTACTCAGGTCCTAAATTCCCACTTTGAAGAAAACATGGTTTCCTTCTTTTCAGTGGGGTTACGGCTCAATGAAAAGCACTCATTTAGGAAGCCATTTTTTTTTTTTTTGGCGTAAAGGTTGGTCCCCATGAGAGATGGAGAAAGCACCTAGCCCATTTGGATCCTCAGAACTTGGTCGGCTGTAATCTAGTTGGGTGTACTTCTAACAACCTGAAACTTAAATTACCTTGAGCTAAAAACAGGTTATCCAAACACATGAACCATCATTCAATGCATTGACGTACTGTTGGAAATAGCATTACAGCAACATTATCTCAACCGTAAAAACATAGTTATCAGAAGTCTGAGCTGTGAATGAATTGGCAAGATGATATGGAAAAAAAAATGGATAATGAAATACTAGATATATAATATGTAGACCATTTTGAAGTGTACCCAGATGTTAATAATTAGCGAGTTTGTAGATTTCTTCAACCTTGAACACACAACAGTAAAACACTTTTAACTTTAGCCTCTGGCAAGGTTAAGAGTGTTGAGTATGAAATCACAATCACTGACAACCAACTTGGAAACATATATGCGAAACAATGTACATGATGTCCTTGTTAGGTTCAATTTCAAACGGGTGCATACATAAACGGAAAAGAAAATTAAGAGAACCATATCAAATAAGGAACTGGATAAGTTGGCTTTGAACTAGCATTTTCCAGTCTCTGCAGCTTATCTACCATTCAAATAAGAGAACTTGAAACATGAAAGAGTGCCTTTCAAAAACGAGCATTGCCTTCCTAAGTGTGTAGATGCACAGCTGCTGCATCCAATACCATGGTTTGATGAAACAGACAATTGATCTTTATGAAACCACCTCTATAATTTGACGCCTCCAAAGATCAATGGAAATTAAAGCTACCATCTGCCAGTCTGGAACATCATCATATGAAAAAGTTCAGATTATCTTCCATGGTTCCTTTGAAGACCACCATCTCAGCGCAAGACCCAGCAAGTCAGCCAAGTACATATGAATCCACAGAGTGACGAGTTGATGCACTTGCAGAGTCACAAATGAGTGTTGTATGATTGTATCTCCAATAGAATCTTCAACTTTCCCATTAAGGAGACAAGATACTAAAAGACGAATTTATTTAGTAGAACAAAAATGAGATTAGCTGAGAACTAGCAACTTCAAGTGCAGCATGCTCAAAAGAGAAGAAAGAAAGAAATTTTAAGAATTATCATTCCCACCAATGAATAATGCAGAAAAAAGAAATCCCCCAATCACCTTGATGAGATAGGGAGTTCAAATGCATCCCTTGTCAGCCTGCAAAATGGTGTTGACCCAGTTCCAGGCACACTAATATATGGTCATAATCACCCCTACATTGTAGTAGTCTGGTATATTTCCCAATCCAATGTCCCTAAACTTCAAGAACTTTATGGTTATAATCAACAGAACATGCTGGTACCGCAGGAATTTCCTATGGAATGTACACAGGGCCTCAGAAGTAGTTCAACTTACCAGTGCAACAGCATATGCATAAGAATATGATGCAAAGGTTTCCAGCTATAGATAACAAGTGAGAACAGAACATTATTGAGAGAGAATGATGAGGTTTTATAAAAAAAAGAAACTAGGACAAAGTAGCATCGCACTGGAGAGTCAGGATATGAAAAGAAAAGATTAGATCTTTGTCCGAAAAGATAAATTGAAGAGCTCATGCAATTTCCAAGGGAGATCCCAATTGATGAAACTTAAGCCAACTTCATTATTAGTTATAAAACACACACACCAATGAAAAGAAGTAGTAATCAAGAGATTTCCCACTATACGTTGACTGCTGAAGCTTCAGCTTCCACATTGGAAAGAAACAAGGAAAAGAAAAATCTGTGCACATGCATCCAGGCACACAGAATAACATTTGCATGAAGACACACCCACAGAGGGAGAATAATGCACTCTGGATTATAGAAGTACATGTAATCAGCTTCTGTTTATCTCAAATTATATTCAACATATACACTAAAAGGAAACAAAAGGTAGAAAAGGAAACATGAAAAGATCAGCTTTGATACACCAACCAGAAGTAATTCAGATATTCTACAGAACAGAACTCAAATATAACCGAGATTTAACAATAAAGAAGACTATAACAAATTAAACAGAAAACCTTCCGGAAATGCAATGAGCAGCTTTCTGAACTAAACCAGACATATTATTTACAAGGAGAACTAAAAGGTCGAGATAAAAGATGGTTGCATGGATAAAGATTATGCTTTTTTCTATCCATAATCATCCACACATTAATGAACTGTTAGATGATTAAAATTATTCGATCAAACAAGTTCAAGCTCCCAACAGCACAAGTAGCGTGCTTGTTGTGCACTGAATGGATCTTGGGATTATCTTCATGAGGGCTGTGCTAATTTTTTCTACCCTAAATCAATAATTCAATGGCCAATGAAGATTAAAATTCAAGCACTACTAAAATTTTGAACTGCATGATTGGAATCAAAAGAACTCTTAAAGAAAAGAAACAATACAAACATTATCACTTCTTTTTAGTATAATGCAAGGAAAAAGGAAATATACTATCTGCTAATTTGAGGACTGTATTAAAGAATGATAGCATAGGTCAATTTCTAAATGATGAAGGAATGTAAAGGAACAAATCAGACCATCCCAGAACGTTTTGGCCTTGCTACATTGGTAATGTAATGACCAACAGGAGAAAAATAAATAAAGAAATTCAAGCAGTACAAAAATTTTAACTGCATGACTCGAATCCAAGGAAAAAGTAACCATACAAACAATTTCACTGTTTTTTCATAGAATAAGGGAAAAAAGAAAGACACAATTCCATTAATCGATGAAGGATTTTCAGAAAATAGCATAGCTCAGTAGCTAAATGGAGAAAGAAAATGAACAAAGACCATCCAAGAAACCATGCAACAGACTTTCAATTGATAGAACAGGTGAAGACAACTGAAAATGTACACTACTTTGTACCGCTGTTAGAAGAGAAATGGCTGATTCTTCAAAGTTAAAAAAGAGATAAGAATAATCTGAGGAAAAATATAAGATGTGAATTGTGATTACATTTATAGGAAAAAAAAAACACTAAGAGGAGAGAAATAGCATATTAATGCATGATCAAAATGACTACATATAACACCCATTTAAATATAGTAGTAGTAGTAGTACCAGTAGCAGCAGTAGTTTCAGAGGAAAGGAAAGAAGGAGCTCCCTTCAGTCCAAGCATAGAGGGGAAAGGATGAGATTTTATCTCCCGCATCATTCACACATCCACAAAGTAGCAATAATCACATCCCTTTCTACCGAGTGTTTGAATGAATGAGTCGGCAGCTAATTCAACCCCTAAAGCCGCCCATGAGTGGACTGAAGGAAGCTCTTTCAAACCATTTCTTCAAAACAAAATCCTTCCAAACTAGTAATCAAAGGTCAAGAGAACTATTACAAAAGATAACCTAAAGGGGGAATCTTTGATTTTACTTTGTGTTTGTGACTGTGTGTGTTGTGTGTGACTGTGTGTGTATACAAAAAAAAAAAAAAGTTTATGCATTTAATTATGAAGATTCACAATCATCTAAAAAATTCCATACTTCATTAAAAAAAAACATATCATTTGGACTTTAAACATCACTACCCAACAATTATTGAAAAGTTTATCATGGTTGGTGCAATGAAAATTACAAGAGTAAACTGTTTTACGAAGTCTTGAAAATAAATAACAAAAATAGGGCAGTAAATTATATAATAATTGAATTTCAGAGAAAAAACAACAATGATGTTCTGTTGGTCTGCATCTTGTTATTTCTTTTTAACAGTCCGATTCTTGTGATCATAGCAACCCAATTAGGAATCAAATAATTACATAAAAGAACTTTTAATTAAGCATATATCAAGTAATATGAAGAAACTCAATGAACTGCCGAAAATTTTAAATAATACCTGCCTCTGTATCCTGTTGTTTCTTTTATTACTCTTGTTCTTGTGACCATAGCAATCCAATTAGGAAAAAATAATTACAGAAAAGAATTTTTTAATTAAGCAAGCATCAGGTAACAATAAATGCTCAAAATTTTAAAATACTTCTTCCACTATTTTCATTGCCTGATAGTAACAAAAAGGGCTACTTCGATGTATTTCTCAATGCAGTTAAACCTACAATAATAAGTTACACATGAACGAAAGAACACATAAAAGTTAACAGTTTATATTCCCCATTTTCTAGTCAAACTTGTAGGAATTTTACTTCTAACATTCATTCTAAGAAAGCACTATAGCATGACATTTTCCAATACTCAAAACCACAAAACTACAAGCCATTTCTTAATTGCAATCAATATCCCCAACCAACAATAGGTTCAACATGCTTTGATTCGTCATTAAAATAAACACCTAAAAAGCATCTATAACCAACTTCTAAAACACCTTGAGGATATGAGTCCAACCCTAATCAAGGAATACTATACCAATTCCAATTCAAAATGGAAATTAATAATAAGAAAAAGAAGCAGTTTACTCATAAGTTAGACCATAAGCAGATAACAGCTCCAGTACATTTAATCATTGAAAAATTGTATGCATTGGATCTAATCAAGCATTATTACTTCAATCAAAACCATCTACCTTGGCACTTAAGAAAATGAAAAACAAAATGCAGCAGAAGAAACCCATTAAACAACCACTCCCCCCACCCCACTCCCCCCTCCCCCCCCCCCCCCCCCCCCAACACGCACACACACAAAAAAAAAAAAAGTGCCCATACACTGACACCATCAAAGAAGATAGATGGATGGAAAAAGAACACTTCAATTAGGAGGAAGGTCACAGTTTGCTCCTCAAATCTTACACTGGAGTTAGGGAGAAAATCGACAATGACCAAGCTCTCTAAACCAAACCAACGTAAAACCATTGAACAACAACAATAGCAAAATCAAACAAAGCAAAAGGTAGCCGTACAAAAAGAAAATATGTATAAATGTAGAGAGAGAGAGAGAGAGAGAGAGAGAGGTGTTACTATCTCATGGTACATCGAGGCCGCAATATGTATATACTGTTAAAAACCCTAACTTTTTGTCAGGACATTAACATGGTTGGTTTCCATTCATAGAAACCCTAATCCCTAACTCTCACATTCCCTAACTCTCTCATTTATAGACATGAGAAAGAAAAAAGCATACGCCCAGGGGAAAAAAGGGTACGAATACATACGACGTATTTGAGAGAGAGAGAGAGAACCATGTAAAGAGCAGGAAAAAAGAAAGAACATAGATGAGAAAGATCTCTAGCAGAAGAGAGTATATATTCACCAAGTGCAGCTCCAATGAGAGCACACATTTCCATATACGAGAGGAAGGGGAAAAAAGAAAGAAAAAGAAAAGAAAAGGACAAAAAGGGGCCCAAAGGAGAAGAAAGAATCCATTTCAATACATTAAAGAGAGAGAGAGAGAGAGAGAAGGGTCCAAGACTCCATGTAGAAGAAGAAGAAGAAAGAAACCATTTCCACATATGAGAGAGAAGTCATGTAATACTTAAATAGAAATAGATAGAGAGAGGAACTGATTGAAAGAAGTGTCATTTTCATTGTGACAGTTAGAGACAAGAAAGCGACGGAGATATCTCTACAGATCTAAGAGAGAGAGGAAAGCAGAGAGAGACGGCAGCTGCAGTGAGGGTTTCAGGTTTTTGCTTTCCCAGTAGAATTTGTGCAGATGCAGAGAGCTTCTTGGCAAAGGGCATATGCACAAAACAAAAACGACTCAAACTAGGGAAAGGGAAAGCCTTGAATTGAATACACGTGACAGAGAGAGTAGAAGTGATGTTTGATATGATAGCTTGCCATTAGTTTGACAAGCCATGCAGAAAGGTTGGCCCACTCTGCATACGATCTGACCTCGATTCAGCTGTGCGGTGCCCCACGCTCTTCAACAAAGGACCCCGCATACAAGGTTAACTGTGCACATTGGAACTAATATTATTATTACTATTATTATTATTATTACTGTTACTTTTTTTTATAAAAATATATTTTTATTCTATGGGTGAGAAAATGATAAATTAAGGCTGGACAAAAAATTCCATTATCAACCTAAAATAAAATCAGATCATAAATCGGTTCGGTCAAAGGTTTGAAAATAATAAAAACCGTCTTGTATCAAACAGTTATCGCTTTGAACCCACAATTAACTTCGTAAATCAAACCGACCGTATGTATTAATTAACTTGAGTATTGAGTTTTGACTATTTTTGCCTTAGGGAAATGCTTGTATGTTCTACTTGCATGCTACATGTTTGATGAAAGTTCTACAAGTAGTGTGCATTATTAGATTTTTAGTAGTGCTACCGTGGGGTTTGGTTTGACCTAAGAGAAAGCGAACTATAAAGAGACTCATCTCAATTAGTTTAAAATTGGGGTTACATTCCACTCGAATCTATCTTGTTGACAAAAACAAAACAAAACAAAACAAAAAAAAAAAAACTAATTTCTTTTGTGTTGAATTCATTGTTCTAGATCGAGCAATGTAGTCTAGTCCAGGTTTTATGCAGAGAATATATGTACGTGCCTGACCATTTTATTGGTGTATTTTACCAGAAGATTTGAACTACTTCAGCTCATTGGCTTGAAAAGTTGGCTTAACTTTACTTGGTCCATTCAATCACGCGACCGGATGATGGATGGAAGGAGTTCATCCATCGTTTGATGTATGCTTCCTTCGTTGAAACAAATTATGAAATATATTTTAGTGTTCATTACAGCTTCTCCTCATTCCATTTGATGAACCAAGTTTGAATTGCAAATTTTTTATGAAAAAAATATAAAAATATAAAAATTCAGTTCGATTCAAGCACATGGCCGGTTCGATTCGGTTTGGTAAAATAGAAAACCAATTGATTCAGTTTGGTTGATAGTTTTCTCTCTAAATCGATCCGAGCCACCCATGTGCATCTCTATAATAAATTATCTTGGTCCTAAACTAACCTAATTTATACTGCATGCTTCACTTTGCTTGTATATTTCCCATTTGCATAGGCTACTTCTATTATCCATCACCCTGCAAAGTATATACCTCAACCTCATCCTCCATCCAAATACACTACCCCTCGGCACTCTCTCGCAATGCCAGAGGCGATCCCTGACACCTTGGGTGAGAAGTGATACCTCTACACCATGTCATCTTTCACTTCTCATAAATTGGAGATATATCTGATAAGGGGTTTTTCATGAAAATACGCTATGATATATTTACATTATAGACATTATCTTTTTAATTTTTGTTTCACGAAGTAACTCTTGCGTGCGGGCGCATGAGTATATATGATGAAAAGAAACTACTGGCCAATACACTCATGGTTGAATAGTGTTTGCACATTAGTTTTACACATGTCTAAAGATCCCTATGAGTGAAAAGTTTCATTCCTATACCAATATTGAAAGAAATTAAATATATTTATATGTGAAGTGGAAAAACCTCGAGTGAGCACCGTGTGCCCTAGTGGGGCTCACTTGGTGATCCATTCAAGTGGAGCATAAGATAGGGACACCCCTAGTAGCGCGCCAATTTCGATACTTTGACAATTTTGATAAGGGGGTGGAATGTAACGCCCCGGAGTCCCACATCGACTATAGAGAGGAAAGTGAATGGGGTTATATGTAGAGTTTACACCCTTACCTTGCATGAGGTCTTTTAAAACCGTGCGGCCCCGGAAAAACGTAAAAACTCCGAAGTTAAGCGTGCTCGGGTGGGAGCAGTACTAGGATGGGTGACCTCCTGGGAAGTCCTCGCGCGTGCACGCGGGCCAAAGCGGACAATATCATGCATGTGTGAAGGGTGTGGCGTTACAAATGGTATCAGAGCCGACTCTCAACTAGTTCGAGTGTGGCTCCCCTGCCGTGGGCGGGTCTCCATGTGGGCGGGCCAAGAGGGCTGGCAGACTACAGGGACCGGCAGGCTACTGCACAGGGACGTGCAACCCTAAGGGGGGTGGAATGTGATGCCCCGGAGTCCCATATCGACTATAGAGAGGAAAGTGAATGGGGTTATATGTAGAGTTTACACCCTTACCTTGCATGAGGCCTTTTGATGGGTTGAGGCCCATCGGAAGCAAAACCGTGAGGTCCATGGGCCAAAGTGGACAATATCATGTATGCGTGAAGGGTGAGGCGTTACACTCCTAATAGTCACTGATCCCTAAGTTTGGCACCCATCTAAATGGGTTGGACCGTTGGATTAACCATGTTTTCATTTTAGACGTTAAAAATTCATCGGTTGTTGATCAAGTGATTGGGATAATGAATTAAGCCTCCATCACCATATACAGTTAGTGGAATTCCAAATGACGTGTCATGTATATTCGAATCATTGGGATTCTATTAGCTAGCATTCTAAAATACGTTTTTATCATACAAAATTCTCAAATATCAAGCATTTGATGAATGTTCAACCGCCTTGAGCATCCTAGAATTCAACTTAACCGGGGACAACATGTAGGCCATGTTTCTTTAGTGGAATTTCTGTCAGGAATTCTTGGACATGATGCGCCAAGTTGTCTCTTGAATTTTTTGAATTCTATATTTCTTCACTATCATTTTTGGATTCCAACCACATGAAAGTTCTCTTTTAATATTTGGGAATCCAGGAATTTCACTCCCTTTGCATTTTTATGGAATTCCTAGATGCTTAAGCATACAGGAATTCAACTATGTCTAGGAACTCAGAAACTCCCCAGACAGTAATTCCTTGAATTCCAGCGAAAAAACAAGCCCTTAAAATCTCCAAATACTCTAGACAAGAAATCATGAAATGGTTGCAACAAAGCATGCCCTCAGTTGAGGTTTTTTTTATGAAAAAATAATTATCCTAATTAGGTTGGAGCTGAGTTTCATTTTGATTGTTTCATGTGATCTCAATGTTGAGCCAGTTCCAATTAAAATGAAAATTGGTTTAATCTATTGAGAGAGAGAGAGAGAGAGAGCTTTGGCATTTTTAGTAGATTAAATTTATAAAGGTGGGGCGACCACCACATGTTATTCACACTCGTAGTCATGTTGGCGAGACGAGACGAGAGAGAGAGAGAGGAGCTTTGTCATTTTTAGTAGATTAAATTTATAAAGGTGGGACGACCACCACATGTTATTCACACTAATGCAGTCATGTTGGCGTATCCTCTTGTTTCATGTACTCGAATCCCTTCGTTGATTGACTCACTTTCTAACATGTATGTGGAGCCCATCTCTAAAATTATTGTGCACTTGTGTATTATGAGATCTCACGCTTTGCACATTTTGGCACTCCACCCGCTCCTATCATATTTCAATTTCCTCTCTCCCGCATAAATGGTTCAAAAGGGCACTATATTATTGCATAAAAATTAATTGTTCCCAAAAGATTCGTTTACAATGAAATTGACTACATTGAAATTTGTATTCAAATGGGCTCCAACAAGGAGCCTGCGGTCAAGAACTTTAACTTTTTTAGGATTTTCTTTTGATGGAACTTTAACTTTTTTAGGATTTTCTTTTTTTCTTTTTTCCTTTTCTTATGATTTATTTTACAAGGTTAATGGATGAAAAATAATTTGATGGTGAATATATATATATATATATATTTCCAATCTTTCCTTGATCCATTTTTATCAAAAGGGAAAATAATTTGACAGTCTTTTTTGGAAGAGCTTTTCGTATATACCACCTAAGATTTGTAGAATTTGTAAATAGGCTCCTGAGGTTTTAGTATTTGTAAATATGACATTGTTTTTTTTTTTTTTTCAATACCTTTCATATCCCCAAAAACAATATTTCTAATAAAAATGAACAACCACAATGAGATTTGTGTTAGATTTTTATATAAATGATAGCTTTGCCCCTTACATCAAACAAACAAGAATGAGTATATTATGATTTACAATAATATCATTATTTTATCTCAAGTCTCAATGGTTTCTCTCAATAACTCTCTTATGCACATGACCAGTAGTAGACCTAGGTACAAGGGCTTGAGGACTGAAGCCCTCACCCGTATATGAGAAAAGTTTAAAATCCACCCCTCCCCTTGCAAATTCTAAAACCTAATATATTATATATATATATATTTTCCCTTTCATCCAATATTTCTTTTATATAGAGCCAAACACCCCATACCCCATTGCAAATTCTAAAAATTAATATTTTTTTTTACATTTGTCCGTTCCCCCAATATTTCTTTTACACTCCTACACATGTAGTATAATTATGTACTTCATGTATTTTAAAACTTTCATGAATCCAACAATGGGTCATGTATGGAATGGATAGATCATAACTAGTTATAAGCACATGTGTTGATTGTCGTCATAATCAATTTAGCTTTAATTAATTGAGCATTATATTGATAAAAAATGAATTTATGTAGGGCTATTCTCTCTCACTAAAGTGAAATTGATAATGTTACATGCTTTATTTTAAAAAAAAATTAAAAAAATGAGTCCAAGCTTTTGAAATAATGCATATAAGGGTAAAAGAGATGGACAAAAGTATCATTTCACTAGAAAAACCTATGCTGACTGGAAGCCTATTTATTTTGGGGACACGAAAGATATTAAAATTAAAATACAGGGGCCTATTTGCAAATACTAAAACCTCAATGGCCTATTTACAAATCCTACAAACCTTAGGGGGTATATACAAAAAGTTCTTTTTCGATACACCTTTGTTTAGTTTTGACCACTTTCAGAAATAAGATAAAAAAAATGCCTAAGAATTGGGACCAGAAAAGAATTGGAGTGATTCACTTCCCTATCATAAAAAGAAGGGGAGATTTTCAAAATATGGCTCAACTTTTGGCTAGGTTTCAATTCAAGAAAAAAAAAACCCTCACATTTCAAAACATGACTTGAGTTTTACATTAACATTTCAAATTAGGACATCCCCGTGAGAATATGAATTATCCAGTGACTTTTCTCTCAAGTTTCTTCAAAATACCCAAAACACCCTTTAGGGCCCTTTCTTCTGCTTCCATCCTAAGATTTTAGTGGTGGGTATTCTTCTTTCCTAGTTCCTTCAAAACAGTAGAACATATTCATTGATTTTAAGAAACTAGTACCCAACCCCAACCCCAACCCCAACCCCAACCCATGTGATCTGCTAACAAAGGGATCACTGTATTTCCGGTTAAACCAGTCGTAGGTTTTCTTCTTTCCTACTCCCTTCAAAATACTTGGACAGATTCATTGATTTTAGGAAACCAGTACACGACCCTGGCCCATATAACCTACTAACAAACAAACTGTATTTCCAATTAAATCCATCCATTGCCAGCCCTGAATAATGCTTATAGTCCAGCCCTAGTAATTGTTAGTCCGAGTACATGCAGTAGTATTTCAGAATTCAGGAAACAGTTCCTCATAAACAACAGTAAAACAAAACTATATAATGTAAATTTACGAATGAAAATCACTTACTGTTTTTAGGCAGAAAAACAGTACTCTGCTGCTGGAGTTACGAATCTCAGAAATTTGCAGAAGAAGAATGATCAAGGCTAGTGTTTGACACTATGTACTTAAGACAAAATTCGCCCCCGCAATGGTGCTCACGAGCTTCTACAGCGTTTGTCTCACAGGATACAATGATCTGTCTCACAGCAGTTGCAGCACTACAAACCGTGTGACAGGCGAACCAGCAGTGCAACAGACTCTCTCTAGACACAGATGATGACTCGAAAATGCAATGCAGCAGCAGTGATTGAATGAATAAAATTGCATGGACAAGATGCTTTATATAAGTCTACTCCAGGACTCTTCAAGGGGAGTTGCATCTGTTCAGAACCGTGACTGTTTAGTGAACAGATGCTATAAAATTTCTCCAAAAATTAAATGGATAGTGGGTTGAGCCAAGGCCAACTCGCGCGTGAAGCCCAGGCCCGACCCGGTGCTAGGCGAGGCGGCGCGCGTGTGGTGGTGACTCTACCTTGATCTAGGTCCTCCCTCCCCCACAAAAGTGAGGTGCCCCTTGGGGCTCATCTTATACTACCAAGGTAAGTATATTTATGCCCAAAGAATGTTTTGCTCCCAAGCAATGTGGGAAGCAAGTTCACCACTTCCTTTTGTTTCCATGTTTAACATGTTCAAGTAGTGGTGTTTAGGAGGCAATTTCTCATTCACTCCTAAATGGATTAAAGCAACTCAATAGATGTCCATAATCTACTCATGGAGTATATTACATTCTCATGTATTCCCACCCAAAATGATAAGTGGGTCACACTTAGTTTTTGATTCAAAGTTGACAAAAAACTAGTGTAGCTCTTAGCCATTTTTCCAATAGTAATTATTCCCAAAAATGAATATCAGTATGATGAGGTGATTTCTTCCCTACCATAGGTTCACTTCAAGACGTAATCTCTTATCTTGCAATCGACATGGGTCATTGCTGTACTTGGATCCTTATCAGCATCTTCATGAAGGCAGCCCAAATCCATCATGTTAGTTGTCCGATTACGGAAATGCATGAAATTGTCCATTTCTATATCGATCATGTCTCTTGGGATAAAGCTACAATGCTAATGTTGATAGTGATGATGATGCAGAATTTTTGAATTCTCAGTCTAGATATACAAATCCACCAATGAAACCCATCAACAAAACCCAAGCTGCTCAAGTTTGAAGTTTCCCCAACGTATATGATCAAACTCAATCTTTATGCACTGTGACAAGTCAGATCCTTACTCGAGGCATTTATGTGAGGGCTGCCAAATGTCAATACTTGCCTCTCAAAATAAACTTCTTCCCTTGAGAGAAAACCCTTCTGTTCCTCATCATATCCCACATGAAGCCTTTCAAGAGATGGTATAGAATCTCACTCAAAAAAATAAATAGAGATGGTATAGAAAGCTATTGTAATTGTAATTAGACAAACATAGAAAGTAGGTTGATTAAAAAGTGAAAAGCAGCATCTCAAAATCTATCATATAAATGTGATTCGTTAGTAATGGAGTTGATAACATCTAGTGCACATTCTTTTACCAGAATTTCTGATGGGAGGTTACGTACGCTATTAACTTTTTGTGAGATCTGGCGGGCCTAGGTTAATGTGGCAGATCTAACTGTAATTCCATGTGTCCATCACCCTGCCAAAGAACACCCATGAAATAGGGGACTCTATATGTGCCACATTAGAAACGTTCAAGTATAAGTCCAGAGCTTGAGCTTAAATACCCATGGTTATTTCCGCTTCAATATCTAGCTTTTATGGTGGACAAAGCCCGTGGTGTTACAAATGCCATCAGCCAAATTTTTTTTTTTTTCCGATAGGGAGAGTGAGATCCAGCGGGCTGGGCAAAGTGACAGATCCGGTTGATATCCGATGTCCCAAAATAACTAACCCTTAAACGGGTAGCAATTATTATTTCATTTCACTAGAGGTGAACATTGTTTTTGAGACGTCACTCTTTCATGTTAAGGAACTGCCACAGTTGTATGAAATATGTTTGCCCCCTTATTCAATTTTAAATGCTTTCAATCTTGTTCTAGTTTTGTTTCAGTCATAAAATAAAAAAAAATTCAAAATGGGCTATGACCTCCATTTTTTTGGCATAAAATAAATTCAAGTAAATTAGATATAATGATCAATAAAAGAAGATTTTTAAACCTCGCCCAATAAATTTTTAGTGCAAGGCATCAGACTATATAAAGTATTTCCGCTGCCTCTACTAACGTCTCAAGGTTTTGATATCAACGGTTAGCTAAAGAAATTCAAGATAGTATTAGAGCCAACCGGTCGCGGGTTCATATCCTAGGAGGAACTACTCGGTGCAAAAAAAAAAAAAATGCAGTCAAATATGCGCCCACCGGATTCCACCTAAGGGGGAGTATTGAGGAGTGGGCTCCACGCCTTGAGGTTTTGCCGTTTTGGTATCAACTCTTAGCTAAAGAAATTCAAGAGACTGTTTGCTCTATTGAAGTAAGGATCATCTTTAGATTGGTCACATATAAAATGAAGGATTAAAATTAAAAAGCCAATGAGCCAAGAGTTGGTATGTTCTAGTGTTTTGAAGGATTCACAAATTCTACAAACCTTAGGGGTTTGCAAGTGATTAATGTGATGATGGTATGCTCCACTTGGATTAAAGTGAGACTTCCTTCAATGATTAGAATGTGGAGAGCTTATTTATTTGAAGTTAAGACAGCAGGTACCGCTGAGCAGGGGTCCTCATTCCACTTAAACTATCATCATCATGAAAAACAAGTGCCTAGCAAAAGAATTAGGAAATTTTGAGAAATTCTGTTGGGAAATATACAAATTCTATACAAATGGTGTCTCCAAGCATGATTTACAAAATACTCAAGCCTCAAGTCCAACCTAGTATTTTGAAAGTTGAAATTTAGAGAATTGAAAGAGGCAAAACTAACGGTTTTGAAATTTTGAAATCTTATCAATCAAATAATAGATAGTTCTAAATGCTTTAGAGACAACAATATATTTCCAACGGACATTATATTCTTGTCGGCAATTCCTTTGATGTAGAATGTGTGAGGGAACAATTTCCAAAATATAAAGATCCTAAAAGGAATGAAGCCGAAAAAATAGCTCTAACTTCAAACGGTCATAATTTTTAATCCTAGCATTGCCTCACAACCCATAAGCACTTTTTTTTTTCAAAGCCATTAACGTGCTCTATGACATAGACTACTACCGAAATGTTGAAGGAGAAACGAGATTGTTTCAAAGGTAAAAATGCATGTTTTCATGAAAAACTTACTATTACAGTAACTTTTTTTATTCAGCTTATTTTATGAGTTATTGAGTCTGTTTGAATATGTAAGTTTTCATAGAAGTTCTTAAAAAGTAATTTAGAGTTAGTTCAAGGGTTTTCATATATGTAATCTAGATTTTTTTTTTACTATCCTCAGTAACTTTTACAGTTCACTATTTCAGGAAAGTTAGGATTTTAGGATGTTATATATATATATATTAGTTATCCTTGTGTTTCTCTTAAGGAATAGGATGATTTCATATTATTTATAGGATTTTTCCTTGATTCTTCTTTGTAGATTTAAAATTTTGTAAACAGATTGAATTAATATGATGCTATTCTTCATTTTTTTTTTAAATAAAATTTACACTTTTGGCTACACTATCCTCCAAACAGCAAGGCCCCTGATATGGGAAGAAAGGTGTAGACTTAGAAAAAATTAAACAAAACAAAACAAAAAAGTTGCAGACAGTCTACCCAGAAACACAGGATTCTTTCTCCCCATGTAATAAAATTGATCCATAGGCAGGATTGCACATGACAAACACAAGTTTGCCATATACATTGGCAGTGGAACCCACAATCAAGAAATGTTCAGTTGGCCATTTGACTGGGGGACAGTGCCACAGTGGAGGCACTGTAATTGGCGCAGTGCCACTGCCATGCTCTACACCATACAACATTCTCATGATGGATGGGTAACATGGTGGGCTACTGGGCTTGTAAGTTGTATCTGACCATGTACTGTGCCTTCAATGGTGGGAACTTTTGTGAAGGCTATGATGACTGTTTCCATGACTTTTTTCTGTGTATGCCACACTGTATTCCATTTTTTCTCTTTCATTCCTTTCGTACTAGTTGAATGATGAATGACTGGTATTGCTCGTACTATTTACTTTTTTGAATGATGAATCACACCTTCAATGGCTTTACTGTATCTGTTATATGTTTTCACTAGATAAGGATAAACAGTATGAGGAGCAGCTGCAGCAGCAGCTTGAGCTCAAACTTGCATGGCCTGGCCTGTACGAAAATGCAATTTGGATTAAGCTTGTTCGGGTTCAAACTTCGAACTCAAATTTGTACTTCAGTCCAGATTTTGATTCAGTCCTTTGTGGGGGCTTTACTTGTAGAGTTTGAGATGAGTAAATGTTATCTTAACGAAATAATAAAATATAAGTATGTTATGATGATATTTTATTTTTAGTTGTTTGTGATGTAATTTTTTTGATTTTTTTTATTGAAAAGTGAAGTTTTTTTTTTTTTTTTATCTTTTAGTGGAGAAATGAGGTTATTTTTTTACTTTTTTTTTAGAAATACAGTGGGAAATATGAATTAAAGTGTTTTTTGCGGGAATTTTTTTTGAGAAACGAGGCTTTACCTTTCTTGACTCTACAATTAGAATTGTCAAACAAGCCTTAGGCAGGCTTGGGTTTTTGTACTGGGAACCCGGATTATAATATGCTAATTTTTATGTGACTTGTTCTCTCATGTTGGGTCTACCTCCTTTTTTTTTTTTTTTTTATAACGTAGGTTCCAAGCTCTTTGGGCAAGAATAATTCCTATGGGCTCAGAAGAGAAAGCCGGGTAAGATTACCCTGTGACTCCAGTGTGGTAGTGCATGTTTGAACCCACAATCTGTTGGTGCAAACCGTGGTCTTAAGGCAACTGAGCTATCTCTCAGTGTTATGTTGGGTCTACCCGAGACCACAACAATCACGAGGAAGGTGGGGATCAAAGAATCAGGTGATACTTAGATGACTGCTAATCCTTAGATCATTTTAATTAATAGATCAATAGCTCTCAAATTTAATGATTTTAAAAGACATATTTTAGAACTTGAATCCAACGATGAGTAACATTCGAATGAGGTAAGTACGAGAATTTTTTGGATTGATGATAGGAAGTGGCAAATGCCTAAAAAGGAGGGTTTCCACATTTGCTCCCATGGGGACCATGCCGTGGGAGCATTTCTGATTTTATAGATTATTCATAGAGAAATACTTTTGTAAGAAATGCCCACACATTAGGATGTTGAAAACCAATCTTATTTTTTCACCAACCACTAGACCCCATTTTAACAACCCCCTCACCCCTCCCACCCAAAAATAATAATAATAACAATAATAATTATGATAATTATGAAAAAAACATATCTAATTGGCACTCACGGAATTTTTTTACTTGATATGAAAAAATTATATAAAATCATTAAATTTGAGGACCATAGACCAATGCCAAATATTCTAAGGCATTTCTAAACCCATGAATAAATTGGACAGGCTTAGACTTTGTTCATATTTTCTATCCCGCCTGCCAAACCTCCTTGCTTATTACATGTATATGTTAGCTCGAACTAGGTAGAGTTCTAGTGGACCCTTGTACTTTGTGGTTGGATTTGGGTCGAGAAATTCTTCCTGGTTATTAAATTGCTATCTTCATGATTGGGTTCAAACTTGCTAGTTGCTACCCAACCAGAGGTCCAGAACCCAACACTATTAATTAGTACATTTGCCACATTTAATTACATACATTCACAAGGATTTGGGTTCTGCAGTGAACCCAACACTACTAATACAATTTTCAACCCTAAGGAGGAGGAGGAGAAGAAGTGAAGAAGAGAAAAAATAAAGAAAAAAGAAAACATTCTTTGTACATTTGTCACCGTATGTATATATATATATATATATATATATATATATATATATATATATATAGTTGAGGAGAGCCTCAACTGCAATCGTGTGGGAAGTGGTGGGAGCGTGTGGAAACTAAAAGATAATAGGGTCAAACAGTGCTGCCCGCCCAAAATCGAATGAGTGAAATTTCGCCCAAAAGCCCAAAATCGAAACCCTCCCTCCCACCTTCCTCTCCAGCCGATCTCTCTCTCCCTCTCATCGGTTCTGCCCATGAGGATCTCTCCTTCTCTTCCTCCCGATCTCTCGCTCCCATCGATCCTTCTCTCCCTCCCGATCTGCTACGTCTCTGCTTCTGTCCTTCTCTCCCTGCAATCGCTCTCTCTCTCTCTCTCTCTCTCTCTCTCTCTCTCTCTCTCTCGCTCCCATCGGTTCCAGTCGTCGAGATCTCTCCCTCAATGCTGCGATCAGACATCCTCCATCGTCTCTGCTGCTGCGATCAGACATCCTCACTCACTCCCTGCGTCTCTGCTGCTGCGATCTCTCGCTCCCTCTCTCGTCGAGATCTCTCTCTCTCTCTCTCTCGCCAGAAGCTCTCCCTCTCATCACTGCACTCCCTCTCTCTCGCTGCTGCATTTCCTCTCAAAAGTCCTCTCTCCCGCTGGTCCTCTGCAGAGGGTTTCGAGGTGCTCTCATCTCTCCAGAGGGTTCCGAGGTGCTCTCATCCCTCGCCACTGCACTCTCGAATGTTGACCTTGCTGCAGCTGTGTCTGCCTGGCATCGTCTCCCCCACCTCCCTGAAGTCATCTCTCTGTTTGGATTTCTCTACAACGGACCAAGTCCCTCCCTCAGCAACTCTTCTACACAAAACAAAGTAAGAAAACACTTTTGGCTAAGGACTGTATCTTTAATTTGTTTTGGATCCGGGAATGTGAGATGGAAATTGCATTCTCTGCCCTAGTAGATTTTTTTTAGTAGAGCAACAAAAGTGCTCTCTCCCAGTAGATTTTTTTTTTCTGTTTTTCCAACTTTGCATTTGTTTCAGATCTGCTCCTTTACTTTTACTATTGCATTTCCAACCTTGGATGAGCCACTCCCTTTCTGATGTAAGACACCTCTCTGTCATCTTCCTCATGCATTTTTAATTGTTTTGTGATCCTGGCCATTGATTTGGTACCCCATTATGGACTGATTTTAATTATTTCATGATCCTGCCCATTGCACTAAAAATTCCAAATTCAAAAGGCTCAAATTATTTTCAAAATCATGGAGCCATTTTCAAATCTTATGAAAATATTCAACTATCCCCTTCCAGATCAGTTTTCATGTAACCCCAATTGAATTCGGCCTTCTTCATGGTTGCCACTTTAATGCATATATTTTGAGCTAATGGTCTGGATTGAGAGCTGAAAGCCAGATTGCCCCATTGCACTAATAATTAAAACAGAGCTAACTCATGCCTATTGCACTATAATTCCCACAGAAAACGGGGTAATTTATTTGGGGTTTTTGTCTTTTATTTAGTCATGGTTTTATAACTTATGAATTTGGGTTTGTTATTCATGAATATGATTTTATTATTTGTGATCCAGATTGCATATGGATATGACCTCCTCTTCATCACCAGCTGTCCATTACCCGGTTGTGGATGAAGCCATGACACCAAGATTGGGCATGCATTTTGCTGATTTAGATGAGGCATATAACTTTTACAATGCATATGGAAAACTCGCTGAATTTAGTATAAGAAAAGAATCTAGTAATAGAGGCAAAGATGGGGAAGTTGTATGGAAGCGATTTGTCTGTTCAAAGGAGGGTAAAACAGATGAGAAA
The DNA here is from genome assembly GCA_038049695.1 of Cinnamomum chago. Taxonomy (NCBI): domain Eukaryota; kingdom Viridiplantae; phylum Streptophyta; class Magnoliopsida; order Laurales; family Lauraceae; genus Cinnamomum; species Cinnamomum chago. The sequence continues at coordinate 113,136,275 of CP142453.1, read as the reverse complement.
CACTGGATTGATAAGGAACTCGTTCAAAGACGTCGAATGGAAACAAGATTCGATTGTAAGGCTAAGATGCAAGTGAAAATAGATAAGTCAGGTGGTTATGTGGTATCCAAGTTTGTACCACAACACTCTCATGCCTCCGCTACTCCTAGTAAGAGATTTATGCTGAGGTCGCATCATGAAGTGCTAGAATCAAAGCGGCAACTTATAAACACATATGATTCAGCAAACGTGCGAAACAAACAACAAATGCAAGTGTTTGCATCTCAATATGGGGGGCTAGACAAAATGGGATTTACAGATAAGGATGCCAAGAATCACCGTAGGGATGAAAAGGAAAAGAGAAGGGAAGGGGGCTAGATGGACAGTTGTTATTTCAACTTTTTGAAAACCGCAAAGAAATGGGAAATGGTTTCACATATACCATTGAGCGAGATGTAGAAAAGAAGATAACGTATGTGTTTTGGGCAAATGGATCATTTCGTACGGCTTACAAAGCATTTGGTGATGTGGTGACATTTGATACAACCTACAAGACAAACTGTTACGAACTTATTTTTGCCGCTTTTGTAGGTTGCAATCACCATGGGCAAACTACTTTATTCGGATGTGGGTTTCTTCCAAATGAAAAAACGGAGTTTTTTGAGTGGTTGTTTAACACCTGGCTTGAAGCCATGTCCTTTGGTCCACCAAAGGGTATTATAACAGATCAAGATCTGGCAATGACAAAAGCTATAAAGAATGTCATGCCAAATACCGTTCATCGGTATTGCCTATGGCACATTTTGGATAAGTTGCCTACGAATTTAGGAGGAGTTCATATTCACAATGAGGGTTTAATAGAGCAGATAAAAAAATGTGTTCATAACTCTGATACTACTGATCAATTCGTGAGTTTTTGGAATCAGATCATAACAGACAATAAGCTTATGGAGAATAATTGGTTGGCGGATATATTTAATATTCGTCATATGTGGGTTCCGGCATATTTAAAGGAAAAAAAATTTGGCGGCATGTCGACCACTCAAAGAAGTGAAAGCATGAATGCATTTGTGAAGCAGTATGTAGAGTGCAAGAATTCCCTCATTGATTTCATATTGCGTTTTGACGCTGGGGTTGAACGTCTAAAGTATCTTGAAAAGAAAGAGGATTTTGAGAATAACAATGGGAGGCCTAAAATGAAGACATGTTCACCAATGGAAAAGCAAATGGCCGAAGTATATACAAGAAACTTATTTTATAAGTTTCAAGATGAGTTATTCAACACCATGTCAGTTGCAGAAGTTATTGTATACGAGGATGATGTCACCTGTAAGTTCATCGTGAAAAATTATTCCGATGAGAAGCAAATTGATAGAGAGGTTTTATGGAAAAAAAACGAGAAACATGCATATTGTTCTTGCAAGAAGTTTGAATTTGAAGGCATCCCTTGTTGCCACATTTTGTGTGTCTTGAAGAGATGTTCTATACTATTTTTGCCCGAGTGTTACATTTTGAAGCGATGGACGAAGGGTGTTACAAAAGATGCATTTGTAGATGTTGAATCAGGTGGATCTGTCGGTGTTAACCAATGCTTGGCTCGACATAGTCACTTGTCATGTAAGTTTGCAGGGCTTATTGACATAGCTAGTCAATCTAGAGAAGGTTTTGATTTTTTAATCAGTGGTCATAAGGAATTGGAAATGAAATTAAGTCAGTTGACATTAAACAATCCATCAAATACAAGCATTGATAAAGGGAATGGACTTGTCGATAGTAATGTGGTTGAATACCATGAGCCGGCGCATGTTGTAACGAAAGGACGTGCGAAGAGACTTAAATCATCGAAGGAAAATGCAACAAAAGGGCATCTTTGTAAGGGTTGCAACAAGCGCGGTAGATCACATGACAAGCGAAATTGTCCGGTGTTGTTGAACAGGTAAACGATTTAATGCTAGTTTTCTTATTATCTCCCATGTTTCATATATAACTATTAATTAAAAAAAAATTCTTTCAGGTTAGTTGAGGATGATCTAGGGAAGTCAGTTGACTCTAACTTTGGAAGTAGAGAAAGCTCCGATGATGAACTTCTTTTTGTTTGTGGAACTAAAATACATCCATATTTCCATAGAATTTGAACCATCTTTCAAAATGGACGTTCCATGTATCCAAACAATCCCTAATTATCATGTTCAGTTGAATAAACTTTTGTTTTGAAATTTTTTTCCAACGCCAAAAACATCATTTTAATGTTGAGCGTACTTGGAAAACTTGTATCATATGAAGATGGTCATCATCTGATGTTATGCCATAACTTAATAATGCCCCCATTGTTTCATATCATTATTTGCATGTTTAAATCATCATTTTGTTGTAGGATATGCTCTTTAATTTGAAACCCCTCAACATGGATGGATTTATGTACATGGATGGATTTAATAAAACAAAACTTTATCCTCTATATAATACATATTTCGAAAGAAATAGTTTCTCTACAAACTTGTATGTCTGTCTTCTAGGCTTGGCAGGAATGGCACCTTGTGTACAGCTGACACAAGCATATTGTCCTCATAAAGGTTCCATAATCTTATTCAGTACAGGTTGTGAATTGTGATGATCATCAACCATCAATGAATTCTTTCCAACTGGGTAAAGATAGAAGGGCATGTTCTCACAAAATTCAGCCATGTTCAACAGAACAAACAAAAATTAAACTAAATAATTTATTTCTTATTTTTATGATGACGAATGTTGATGTTTTTATTTCCATCCATAACTTATCACAAGTTGCATGTCTATTGCAGCTCAATTACTATAATGCAGATATAAAGAGAATGCAGAGAATGAAGACATGAAGACTCTATTCATCTTCTTTGTAAGCTTATGAAGACTTTGTGCAGAGAATGAGACAGTAAAACTCCATTCATCTTCTTTGTTATGCCCACCTTTTGTTCCTGTACTTTTGATGAAGAAAAACATGGAAAAGCAAGAATTTTGTTTATGTTGTTTAATATGTCTGAGATTGACACGTTGATAAACATCAATAGGTTGATGAACAATACTTTTTAATGAATGAATGGATTTATTTCTTTCATATTGTGCAGAGATGGGTTTATGTGTGTGCAGTGTAATATTGTGCAGAGATGGGTTTATGCAGGGGCGGAGCCAGGATTTCATCTTGGGGGGGGGGGGCCAAAACTTGAATAAAATTTTATTTCACCAATTACTTTGCACCCAAAATGGACATAGGGGTAAAAACTCATGAGGTAAAAACTCAAGCAGAGAGTGAATATTTTGTGAACATCAACAAGTAAGGTTTTCTTTTGTTTTATAATTCTCTTACTTCTTACTGCAAAAGAAGACTCCCTTGCCAGAAGTGCCACTAGCATTACTTTCTCACAAATCACAATACCTTGTCTACTTTAAATACTGAGATGCACATCCACTTATTTTGTAAACACCAAATATGAATTAGAAGCTATTTTCTCCCCTGCTATACATAGTATACATACATACAACCGGGTGGGCCCTTTGGCATTTTGTAGAATTTCCAGAACACACTACCACATTCTCATGTAAGACCCACATGATATAAAATCCTTAATAACCAAACATCCTCCATCCCAACAATTTACATGCAACCGGGTGGGCCCAGGACTTGCCTTCGATGATTCGTGTGGCGTCCGTGTGAGGAGAATCGGTGCTTCCCTGGATGCTAGTAATGGCATGGTTAAACTTAAAACCCTAAACCCTACTACACATTGAGCCCCCGGCGAACAAAGATATTCAGCGAAAGTCCAATGAGGAGAATCGCAATCCCTTCTTCGTCTTCAGCACTCACACCATGGAAGAGTCGCTACTCTCGCAAAAACTCAAAGTCTCTTTGCTCAACTTCAAGCTGCTCTCCTCAAGATTCATTTCTCCGAGAGAAACCCATCTCAGAAACAGATTCTCCCAAGAAAATAGTTTGCGAATTACAATCTCCAGAGAAACCCACTTCAGAAAATGGATTTCCAGTGGAACCCATTTCAAAGAAACAGTTTTTACAGAAACCCACTTCAGAAACAGGGTCTTTTGACAAATCCGCTGTAGAAACAGCGTTTCCGGAGAAACCCATTTTGCAAACAGGTGTGCCTCAGGAACCCACTTCAGAAACAGAATCTCTGGTGAACTCCGTTTCAGAAACTGGTTGAAGAGACCATTTTGGTGTTTTCAAAAGGGTTTTCCAAAGGCTGGCCCCCCCGGGCCTCAACGTGGTTCCGCCCCTGGGTTTATGTGTGTGCAGTGTAATATGTTGCAGATATGTTTTTATGTGTGTGCAGTGTAATATTGTGCAGAGATGGGTTTATGTGTGCAGTGTAATATTGTGCAGGGTGATGGGTTTATGTGTGTGCAGTGTAATATCTTGTAAACAGGTCCTTAGTACTAATTACTCACAATCAAATTTTACATTGGACAATCGATATTGAGGTCCTGGAGGCTGTAGTATAGAATATGGAGATTTTATGGGCATGGCATTTACGCAGAGATCCTCTTGAAATTCTGGAATGGGTGGCTGGGATTTGCAAAAAACCTTGCTGAGTACCTCTGTTCGGGCCACTGGTTGACCCACTTCCGGATGGAATTTTTGGATGAAATTTGGGGTATGCGAAGACCATATCAAGGGCATAAAATCTGCTATATTTGGGCAAAGAACGATCGTGTTTGATCGGTTTTCAACTCAGTCGCAGAAAACTGCTGAAACCTTGCTGAGTACCCCTGTTCGGGCCACTGGTTGACCCACTTCCGGATGGAATTTTTGGATGAAATTTGGGGTATGTGAAGACCATATCGAGGGCTTAAAATCTGCTATATTTGGGCAAGGAACGATCGCGTTTGATCGGTTTTCAACTCGAGTACTTGTTCAACTCAGTCCAAAAAAATTGCTGAAACTAACAGCATGAGTTCTCCAATGTGAAAGACATTGGAAGCCCTCTACTAATGCTGAGGTCTTACATAATGATTTCGATGTCTCTTAATCTCTCTATACAAAATGAAGTCATTCTTACAAAATATAATTCTCTTTTTTTTTTTTTTAATTTTATTAAGTGCAGAGAATCTCTAAAACAAGATCTAGAGTTGCAAACACAGTCAAGTAGCTGACTCTATTAACTACTACTACTCATTTCCACATTTTATCTTAAAAAGATGACAAAAATAGTCATGATCCGTGAATGCACTTGAAAATGGTTATATTAGAGATAATACACGTGCGTCTGGACATCTCCATTAAAATAAACAAAAAAACAAAACAAAACCACAAAACAACAACTAATAGGGATAGCTATCCTTATGTTGCAACGTTTGATCCCCATACATATGCAACAAATACTAGAAACATCATCAATATAATCCTGCTAAAAATTGAGTGTTGTTTATGAGCTTCAACCATTTCTCTCAAAAGTTTGATTTCATTCTTAATCTCCTCCTTCATCTCTTGAATTGACTTTCTCATTTCATCTTCTCTACATTCGTTTTGCACACGGCCGAAACTTCGTCCCTGTGTAGATTCAGTTGCGAGCTCATCCATCCAAATAAGCAACCCGCAACCACTTTCTCCCTACACACAGATTCATAGCAAATGCAAAATTAATATTTGCGTGAAATTAAATATTAATTTAAGGAGCTGGAATCAATAGACACTTACTTGTAAATCTGGACATTTCCAAAATCTTCGTCCCGGATTTTGAGTTGTACGAGATGTCTTTAATATCATATACACATATCCACATGGGCACTTTGGAGCCCATTCTAAGTTTTGTATTGAAGACGATGCTGACGATTTAGAACTGCAACGTTAAAACCCCGTCTCAAGATCAAATCAACATACAATGGCATAAAGTTGTTTCATTCTTCAAATTAAGTACATGAAAGGTTTAATAACAGTAAACAACATACAATGACATCCACAACCACATGTATATACAAGAAGAAATTTATCCATTCGTATAGTTTATTGATCATCTATCCATGCTTCTCCACAACAACATGTCTAAGTATACTAAATCCATCCATATAAAACATTGTTCATCCACAGCCACAGCCATATACTTCCATTAATACCTAGAGATATCACTATCATTAAAAAGGCTCAAAAAAAAAAAGTTAAGAGTGGCTGCTATAATGCAGGATCAACGGATGGCATTTGGAGCACCTTTATCTTGAAGTATAAATTTTCTTATGCAAAAACACGGATGAAAATTTAATACAGATGGCCTACTTATAGTATTTCCAATTGAGAAATTAAACAAGGATGCTCCTCTCCTTTAGTTGGTGGGCTACTGTTTACAATCATGCCAATGATCTCTGTTTTAACTATTAAAACAGGTCTGAAACAAATGCAAAGTTGGAAAAAAAAAGGAGCAGAAACAAATGCAAAGTCCTAAGCAATGGTCAAAGAAAAGGAGCAGTTCTGAAACAAATGCAAAGTTGGAAAAAAAAAACACAATTTCCATCTCACATTCCCGGATCCAAAACAAATTAAAGAAACAGTCCTTAGCCAGAAGTGTTTTCTTACTCTGTTTTGTGTAGAAGAGTTGCTGAGGGAGGGGCTTGGTCCGTTGTAGAGAAATCCAAACAGAGAGATGACTTCAGGGAGGTGGGGGAGATGATGCCAGGCAGACACAGCTGCAGCAAGGTCAACGTCCGAGAGTGCAGTGGCGAGGGATGAGAGCACCTCGGAACCCTCTTGAGAGATGAGAGCACCTCGAAACCCTCTGCAGAGGACCAGCCGGAGAGACGACTTTTGAGAGGAAATGCAGCAGCAAGAGAGAGGGAGTGTAGTGATGAGAGGGAGAGCTTCTGGCGAGAGAGAGAGAGAGATCTCGACGAGAGAGGGAGCGAGAGATCGCAGCAGCAGAGACACAGGGAGTGAGTGAGGATGTCTAATCGCAACAGCAGAGACAAGGAAGGATGTCTAATCGCAGTAGTGAGGGAGAGATCTCGACGACTGGAACCGATGAGAGCGAGAGAGAGAGAGAGCGATTGCAGGGAGAGAAGGAGAGAAGCAGAGACGCAGCAGATCGGGAGGGAGAGAAGGACCGATGGGAGTGAGAGATTGGGAGGGAGAGAATGAGAGATCCTCGTGAGCATAACCGATGGGGGGGGGGGGGGAGAGAGAGAGAGAGAGAGAGAGAGAGAGAGAGAGAGAGAGAGAGAGAGAGAGAGAGAGAGAGAGATTGCAGAGAGATCGGCTGGAGAGGAAGGTGGGAGCGAGGGTTTCGATTTTGGGCTTTTAGGCGAAATTTCACTCATTCGATTTTGGGCGGGCAGCACTGTTTGACCCTATTATCTTTTAGTTTCCACAAGCTCCCACCACTTCCCACACGATTGCAACTGAGGCTCTCCTCAACTGAGGAGAGCCTCCCTATATATATATATATATATATATATATATATATATATATATATATATATATGGAGAATGTTCATGTGCATCCATCCCTCACCATAGGGTGAGGGACACTTACATAATTGGAGATATTTATGTGCAAAAGAGGAAAAACCATATATGGTCATACGCAAAAGAAAGTGGGATACCCTATGGTGAGGGATGGATGCACATGAATGCCCTCATTATTGGATATGGATGTAAGGTCCCCCACCTTATCTCTAGGTAAGAGCATCTCTCGTAGAAACATCTCTCATATATATATATATATATGTGTGCGCGCGCACGTGTTTTTTTTTTATGTAAGGGTAACACTGTTGATTTTAAGATTAGATCACTGCCATCCGAGTTGTTTAGTTTATTCATAGATGGGCTTCATTGTAGAGCCTCATGAATTTTTCGTGCGACAGAGCCGTAGAAGATCCAGACTCATTTAAAGTGGAACAGGCCAGTCCAGTTGATAATAATGAGATTTATCAATATTTCTTGTGTCTCTATGGTTGCATGATAATTATAAGCACATACAAGAGGTAGAGGGTTCAAGGACAAAAAAGATAATAATGAGATTTTTTATCTGTTCACAAATGGGCCCTCATCTTTCTGAAATCTTATTTTAAACGTTATTTTTATATAACTTTCACTCTTATAATGTCCATCAAATGTTTTTTAAATGAAACTAGTGAGCAAACCCAAACGATAATTTCAATTCCAGAATGGTAAAAGTATTGTAGGGCCTACTCTTCACAGGTTCCACTCAATGATGAAAATTTGGTGGGTTCAACACAAAATTTAGAACTCTTGAATGTAACCCAGCTTAAACAACCCCGAGGGATAGCTAAGTTAGTTTAAGACCATGGTTTGCATCATAAGGTTGTGGGTTTGAACTGTACTACTACACTGGGGTTATAGGGAAATTTTACCTGATTTTTTCTCTTGAGCCTGTAAGGATTATTGTAGCCCAATGAGTTGGAACCTGCATTATAAAAAAAATAAAAATTTTCAGGTTAAACTCATCTTGCCTTCCATCAAATAATTGGTTCAATAGAATAGGCATTAAAACCAATACTCAATGTTAGACGGTGAAGGTATCTAATAAATATTATCTTGAGGCCTTAATTCATCAAAATTGCACATGTTTTGGTTGGTTATGATTGACCCAATTGTATTTGTCCCATCATTGTTGTATCATTTTGAGTACCCCAATCATACTTTCATCATTAGGTGGACTGCACATAATTCCCCTCGATTGACGTGGGGCCCACTATACTCAGCAACATTTTGGTGGCCCCACCATACTTCCTCATCGAGAGGGTTGCATCAAAATCCCAAGATATATGCTTTGATCAATTTGTAGATTTAGATCATTTGAATGTCCCACTATATTTTTATCATTCGGTCAGTGTCAGACCCATCATATTTTAATGACTTGGTGGCTACTTTGCAGCTTCGATCATTTGAGATGGGTCCACCATGTTTTCCACCACTTAAGTGACCTTACTAGAATTTTGACCGCCACCACCATAGTTCCACAAGTTTGAAAGCTCCACCATATATATATGTTTAAAGAGTGATGAAGTAGGAGAGGAAGAGGTGAAATCAATAATAAAATTAAGGAGGGTATTAGGGTTATAAAGTAAAAAAAAAATCTACTCTTTCCCATTTTACCCCATTTGGGAGAGTAAAACCAGTTAGCATAAAGTTGGGTAAATCCCCTACTTTATAATTTAGGGGTGTTCATGGCCCGCGCTTAGGCATATCCAGGCCCGGGCCGACTTTAGAAACATTGGTCCAGGCCCAGACACGGCCCATAAAAGTTAGGTCCAAGCCCGCCCATTTAATCAATCGGGCTGGGCTGAATCGGGCTTTTCATCGCTTTTGTGGACATTAGAGCACTAATTAAATTAAATTACATTCATTTCTTACACAAACAGAATTGGGCAGGGCTATGGGCTTTCCATCACTTAATCCAAGCCCAGCCCAAAGCGGGCTAGGCCCAAATCAGGCTCGGGCTGGCTAGGCCCATGAGCACCGCATCAAAAGTTTGTTCTCACTTCCCTGTTTTCCGTTCAAACGCCTGTTAAAGTAAGACTTCATGTTTTATCACTTTTTTTCTTTTCTATTACTTCTTCCACATAATAGAATAAGTAAAGTTTACGTCACATCAATCAATTTTGTAATCTCCTTTTACTCTAATCCTGCTAAAGGAATAGGCCCGTGGGACTCACTATATCTTAATTTATAAAGGGATGATAAAGTTAAAAGTAGAAAAAGAAAAACAAGTATGATTTTTTTACAAATAATAGGGGATTGTTCAGTGAAAAGAGGGTAAAGTTTTCCCATGAGCAGATAACATATTGCTTATATGCAGACCGGCATGTGGAGTACATATATATATATATATATATATGGAAAGGTCTCTACATGGATAAAGATAAGAAAAAAGAAAAGAATCAGCCTCATCTAATCATCTTGGCGTTTGATTCAATCCAACAATGGATCAAGTGTTTGGATGGATGGTTAATTGAATTAAAGTGAGGTAAATCATCAAATCAAGAGAAAATAAAATATAAGAGGTTATGATGGTCTTTTATTTTTTAGTAGCTTCATAAGGAATCTTTTTTACTTTTTGTATAAAAGATTATGTTTTTTGTCATTTAGTGGAGAAATGAAGGGTTTTTTTTTTTTTTTTTTTACTTTTGTTTTTTTTAATAAAGGAGGGGAATTTGAATTTGTATACTTTTAATATGACCATTTGTCTTTTCTTATGTGAATAATGAAAGCTTTACCTCACCTCAATTCAATTCATCATCCATCCAAATATGCTGAGAGTTAAATCAGTCCTGCTACTAAATCATGGAGGGATGAGCGTGTGAAATGGTTTGCACTGATTTACACTGATCAAAGGCAGGCTCAAGTGGGCCCTATAAAGCTGGACTGCATATGTTGTTGCTTGTAGGATAACATTTCTCCATATAACAATAGATGATAAAGTAAAATACATTGGCATCAAAACTAATTTGTCTTCCTTCTTTTGAAAAGAAAAAAAAAAGAATCTATTGGCGCCTTCCCGTTGTTTTTTACTTAAAGAAAAATGGATTTATAGGTGGAATAGTAGCTATTAGGAGAGGTCTTGGCCGTTTGCATGATAAATATCAGCATATAGACCCCATCAGCATGATTAATGAAAAGCAGAAAAGTTTTTTAAGGCGGAAGTTAAGGAAATTGGAAAATCCTAAAACTTCTAATTTTTCTTAGGACCTATTTATTTGCATAAGAATACATAAGAATTGAATGCACTAGGTTGTTAAAAATAATGATTAACGGTGAATTTTCAAAAAACTTATATTAACATTTTCTTTTAGAAAAACTCAATGAAAAGAAGAAACTATTTGATGCTCATTTTTAAAAATTTACCGCTGATCAATCAACTAATACCCCCATTTCAGCCGGTATATGGGTAACTTAGTGGTGACCCGTGAGGCACCTTCCTTTTACATAAACAACCATATCAATCCCTAACTATTGGAGCCATGGTGAGCACTTGGGTGAGCCGCGTGTGTACTTACAAGAGAAAAAGAATGTAAGTCGTATGGCAAGGTCCAACTAATGTTATTAAGTCATTTATTCTCTATACAATAATAAAAAGGGCAGGTACTAGACTAGAGGTCTGCTCAGACACCCCTTCCTTGTTTACATATATAGCACGTTTATTATTGGTTGGTTTTACACGACTTTCTCTCCTGGGTTTGTTGGAATTATTATGACTTAAAGAGTTGGGACACCTTACGTCGTAAAAAACGGAAGAACAAGAAGTAAACATTGAGTTTTATCACAATAAATTTGCACAATATGTAGTTATCAATATTCCAGTAGCTAAAACCAGGTTCTAGGACCGATAAATTAGATTAATATGGAAATCACCTCTAATATGTGCTAACCAATTCATCCTCGTGCTTTCCTTGATTGACATGCATCAAGGTGAGCTCCAAAACAAGTAAGATTTTTGCATCATATTGTTTGGAGTGGACATACGAGATCAACTCATTGATTCACCACATTACCTATTGATTTGACAATTGGCATTGAGCAGTCAATTAATTGGGACACTCTTTGGGCCGGACTAATCCCTTCGGACCTAGGGAGCCGGGTAAATCTCTTGTGATCCCAGTGTGGTAGCGCAGTTTGAAATCTTCAACTTTCGAGAACAAATTGTGGACCTCTGGGGAGCAAACCGTGAATAAAAGCTAAATTTAGAAATTTTAATAATTATTTTACAACCTCAAAAGAATAAAAACAAAAGAATAAAAATAAAAATTATTTTTGGGGCTTTAAACTTTTATGTTTGGGTTCAGGGTAGCATTTTCAACCTGATTATTAAACATGCCAGGTTTGCATTGAGCTCATATGTGATTGGGCTTAACGTGCCCCTAACTCGGTTTAACATGTTGTGATCCAATGCCGTTGGCGTCGCATTCCATAGATGGCATGGGTCAGTTTTGGTATGGGTCAAGCTAAGCCCACACCTCCTGGGGACTGAGACTCACGAATGTACCCATTATGACCCACAGTCAGCTTCAAATATGTGATACCAAACTCACCTGGTGAAGAGTATGTATTGTGTTGCTTTTGTTTAATGCGAGTGTTGGGCTACTGCTTGAGGAGTGATATTTTTACTTGAGGACTCATGGATCGATCCTTGAGCATGTGTTCGGGACTAGGATGCCAACACCAATCAACCGTGAGTGTATTGGCAGATGTATTGAGTTGATTTTGATGCTTATTGTAATAACATATTCCCCCGAAGTACACCGGGTATCCTTTAAGTAACAGCTCGAACATGAACTCTGGCCGAGAGGGTTTTTTTCGATAAATAAACATGAATTCTTAGAGGTATGATATGGTATGGACACGAAGGTTTTGATAAATAAACATGAATTCTTTGGGCTGGACTTGGATATGTAATTAGGGCCTGATTAATAATTGGGCCGGGCTTGCATTTAATTGACAGAAAGCCCATAGCCTGACCCGTGTAAGAAATGCATGTAATTTAATTTAATTAGTGCTCAAATGCCACAAAAGTGATTAAAAAAAAAACCCTCGATTCGGCCTGGCCCAATTGATTAAATGGGCGGAGCCAGGCCTAACTTTATGGCTCGTGGTGGGCTTGGGCCGGGCCTGGATATGCCTTAGCCCGGCCCTGTGAACACCCCTAGACTGTCGAATCCTAACTAATTCAGACAGTGCTAGTGCATGTTTGGGAGGTTTAATTTTTTCCTCTATTATTCTATTTCTCTAAAATTGATAGAGGTTTGAAAAAATAGAGTGTTTAGCACCACCTTTCAGCTTCTACATATTTTAGAGAAGTAGAGGCAATAACTTTACTTTCCATGCCCCCCTTGATGAAGTAGTTGAGAAATAGAGGGAAAAAAGAAGAGGCGGAGCTACAGTGTTTATGCATAATCATGCTTAGTCCCTTTTTTTTTATGCATAATCACGCTCAATCTCTTTTTTCAAATTTTCTCCAAATCTGAGAGGCCCAATCAAGATCCAAACCATTGAAAATGTTCACAACGTCAAACACGACCATAGAATCAGATTTCAGCTGTTGAATCATCACCAATCTCAAAATAAAAATAACCATATATTGCATTTGTGCATGAGTAGTAAACTCATTTGTGATGGTTGGATGTCAATTTCAGCCTCTCCCATGCGATCATTGGCAAAGAATGTGTCCTTATCATAAGGGGCGTGTTAAAAAAAAAAAAAAACTGTGTGGTTTTTGAATCCTAGTCTCTAGAAAATGATATTAGTAATCTGTGCCATTCATGAAAACACAACGTGGCCAATTATGGCTCTTTGCTGTTCTCAAGCAGATAAAAATTTCCCCCATTTTTTTTTTTTTAAACCTGTTGTGTTGTTGACTCAAATCCGCTACCACGTGGTTGGGACAATAAGCACCTAACTAATTTTGGGAGTTTTACAACAAGAAAAAGAAAACTTGTTGAAACAGCATACTAACATTGCCTAAAACGAGAACAGCCACTTACCTCACCAGTAAGTGGTGGCAGTTCGCATTCAGATGTGTAGGGTTTGAATCATTGGTATGCTACCTCTTTTCACTTGTGTAGGCTTTCTTCTTGTTTGTGTGGGCTCTTTATCCACCTGCTTGTGTGGGTCGTCTTCCTGTGTGAGCGGGCTCTCTTGGGTCCTAGACTCCTTGACTGGATTACCAAAAAAAGTATTGCCTAAAACTACGTGTAAAAAAAAAAAACTCTGAAAAACCATCTAACCGACCAAGCCGAACCGAGCTGACGATTATTCCGTGTTTTATGGTTTCAGTTACAGTTATTAAAATCGGAAAACTGTGCTTTACCATGCAGCTTCTATTTTCAGTCTTGACTCATGGTTATTTAACAGAACCGAACTGTAAAATACGGTTCGGTTAACCGAGTAACTCCTTTCTCATCATGGAGTCCTAATTTAATTGAATTTAAATACTATTAGATTAGCAACTATTGCAAGATGCCAAAGATATCTCCATGAAAAGACTTACCATTATTATAGGAGTCCTTATGTGAGTTGGTCATCTAAAGTGGAGGACCCACATGGGCGTGTGGTCATTGGGCCTCACATAAGCATGCTACTATAACATTATCTAGCTTCACTAATAGAATCTGTGGCTCAAAAGAATGTTACATAGGCCAGTGTCTCATATGGCATTTTACATTTACTTGATTAATATTTAAAAATGACATCACTTCCGGCTCATGATAAGCTCACTTACGATTAATGATTAATGTGTTGTATCAATAGTTGTTAATTTTGTTTCAGACCCCATTTCAGTCAAGCCTCCAAAATGATGTGTTTCAGCCGAATCATAATTACAGTGATTTCGGAGTAATGTTTTCAATAAATAAATAAAATAAAAATGTACACATATGCTAGAAAAATAAAACAACAAAATATGAAATATAATTCATTATAATTAAATAATATTATAAAATTTAAGCACATTCCTTACCATAATAAAGTTTAAACATAATTCTTATAACAATAAAAGTTAACAACCTTTAAGATTAAAGTTTGGACAAACTCCCCACAACATTTCAGATATTTCGGTCAATTTAAGTAATTTGGGTCAATTTTATTTGAAACTCATATTTTTGACCGAAATTGACCGAAAGTCAAACCAAAAGGTTACAACATGCATTTCATTTTGGCTTCATGGACGAAACAAAAAATTTCGGTCATTTCAACCGAAGTGAAACGGAATTGATAATTTTGGTTGAACCCCTTGTATATAATAGTGACAATTCATAAAGAATAGAGTACTCCACAAAATTTATGAATCTTTTTATCAGTAATGAAACTTAAAGAGAGAGGGAAAATATAGATATAATACATAAACAAAACCTACAAAGAGGGAAGTATATAAAAGCGTTATACCACCACTCTCTAACAAGAATTCTAAAACAAAACAAAAATTAACATTAAGAGCTAGCCAAAGGAATGTTTCTGTCCACTCCTTGCTAACTAGAGTCTGCCAAGACATTGCCAAATGATTGACATGCTTGAAAACCACCTAAATCAAAGATGACAATCTAATCTCGTAAAGATCAAAGTAGTAAAATCCTTCTGCAAAACCAAGTAATAGCATAGAAGAATCACTCTCTACAATCAAACTTTTTTGAAAAGCATCGGAATAAATTTCCAAAGCCTCTAAAATGGCAAACACCTGTGCCTCATTAAAATCTCTAACTCCAATACGCTCAGAACAAAATATCAACACCTATCCTTTGTTACCTTAAGCATCCCTGCAATACCTACCAGCCCCAACTTGCCACCAGCCCAGGGTTTTAAAAACTATACTCCGACTCGGCAAGGGTCGAGTTGAGTCGAGTCGACCAAGTCAGGTTGATTCAGTCCCAATTTCTTCTTTTTTTTCTTTTGATACTATAAAAACATCTGCAGAAGGTAATAAATACTATCAAGCCTACTTTCATGTTGTTTGATGGTTGGATGAAATGATAGAATTGTACTAAGTATGGGTCCTGAATTTCGTTTTTAACCCTTTTCCTTTTTCCCCTTCTCTTTTGCAACTAGTGAGGCGAGGGAGGAAGAATGAGGAGGAGAAGTGCACGCAGCAATAAGACTGATTGTGTGCAAATATTTTATTTGTGAGCCAAATCCTCAAGGCTTTGACTTACGACTTGCTTGTGCATAATCCTTTTTTGCGGAATGAGAAATTCGCCTTGTAAGCAAAATCCATCGTAAATGGATACCACATAAATGGATTTTAACGGAAGTTACAAATTCATGTTTGTTGTAATTCTTCTTTCTAGATGAATTGGTTCTCATTAATTATGTTTGGTGTGGCTATGGATTCCTTGGTTTAGACCACTTCTTTTGCCCAACCGTGATTTTGAGTCCCAGCCATCACTTGAGTCCCACTTACATCTCTGCCCAACCACGTCTCTACCTAACAACCAATTGATTCCCACCACACAACCAATCCTAATCCATCATCATCTCCTCCTTATTATCATGATCACCCCCCTTATCAGTGGAGGTGTAAACCACCACCACCACCCAACCATCGTACCCCAAACTCATCAACCAACCACCCATTGAGTTAAAAACCACCGCCATCACCCAACTGTGTAAACCCATCTAATTGACCACCCAAAATTATCTAATCAACCATCATGATCATCCCTCGATCAAGCTCTCATCATTGGACTAATCCCTCTAGGCCCAGAAGGAAGAAGGGGGAACCGGGGGTTGATACCAAGACGTGTGACTTCGAAAAAGAGAGGAACCGTGGTCCTGACCACTCGACCAACCCTTTAAAGTTATTTAATCAACCATTAGCCATCATCAAAAGATGAAGTTGATCACACCTTTAAATTGACAGTTTGATAAAAAAAAATTGATAGAACTAACACACTTCAAACATTTTTACACACGTTTGCATTTAATCATTTTTACCGGGCGTGTGTGCATAAAAAAACAAGAAACAAAAACGACCTGTGTTGATGACGGGGCTCCACGTCCTTGTCTCTCGTCACCCTATAAAAGGCAGTTCGTTATACAAAATTCCAATCTCCTCTCTCGGCTCTCTCTCTCTCTCATTTCGCAGAGAGAGAAAGAAGCGAATCGTCTTCGTTGTTCATCTTCTTCAAATGGCGTATAGGAGAAGGCAATCGATTTCTAGGGCTTCTACATTCAAAGAAGACTTATGTTCCACTTCCAACGATTTCAATCCTAAGATATCTAGGGCTTCTACCTTCTTCAAAGAAGATTACCGTTCTAATCGCGATGACGATTCGCCATCTCCCTCTTCGTCTTCTTCTTCTCCCTTGCATTCATCTCTCGCCGCTCAAGCCATCCGAGCGTCTTCTGCTCGTCGAGGATCTCCTCTCTCCGCGCACAGCGAATCTGCTTATAGGGAATCGAATCGGCAGCGTTTCGATTCGGCGCAACAGGTCGGATTTTTGTTTTCGTTTGTGATTTCTTGATAAATGGATCTGGATTGGTGGAAAATTTGGGGTTTTTGGTGTTTGAATTTGGAAACTGTTGTGATGACTAGTTTTTGTAGATCAAATGATTGTTTTTATTTCTGCTGCATTGATGGAGATTCAGGGTGTATATATATGGTGGAATGGATGATTTCTGGTTGGAGTTTTGAATTGACAGAGATAAATTGGTGATGTTCTCTTCTTTTTTTTTCTTTTATTGAATTGGTGAGATTTTCGTTGTTTAGATGGAAAAGATGACAACTTTGTGAATAGGTTGAAATGATTGAATTGGTGGCAATTTGGATTCTTTGATTGGATAAATGATCATTGGGCGAATAGGTGAATATGATTATTATAAAAAAAATAAATTCATGCAAGTCAGTCGGGATTCTAAGATTCCTTTGGGGCAATGGATCAGTTGAACTTGTATTTCATGGAGTGGATGTGGATGTGGATTGGATCGGTGAGGATGATTTGATATAGAACTCTTTTGCAAATTGGTGGAATTTAAGGTTTTTATTTTGTTGGATTTGGATGACTTGTGGCTGAATTCTGTTGGGCAATCTGGTCCAGATGATTTATTCATTTTCTTTTTTTTTTTTCTGAATTAATTGGTTTCCGTTGAATAAACGGTGGAAGAAATTTTGTGGAATAGATGATTGGTGGACAGTGGTTGATCTATGTTTTTATGGTTAGTCCTTTTTTTCCCAAATCACTGGAAAAGTTTGGTGGGTGATTGACCCCTGGATGAATGGGTGAAGACATTTAATCAGATTTATCCTTTTCAATTGCGAATCTTAGGTTTTGTTGGTGCTCGGGAGCCGGGATTATTAATGGCTGACTTTCGAAAATGTTAGATTGATGCAGTGATAAAATTTGGATCTTATTTATTTATTTATTTGGTGTGTGTGTTTTGGGGCACCAGGGAGAGGGGTGGGGTGTTCTTTTTTATTTTTTAAGATTTTCTTGTAGTCATTATCTATTGGTGTGGAGTTGGATTCTTGGAAAATCCTGGATTCATGTATTTTGTGCAATGAGTTGAATCCAGCGGAGAATAACAGTTGGATTGGTGTCAATTTGGAATTCCTGCCAATCCACGGGTGCTAGGGCCTAGGGGTGGGTGTGAATCCAGCGGAGAATACCAGTTGGATTGGTGAGGATGTTCCCTAGTTTGTAGGTTTCAAATGGGGTTTACTTTTTGCCAACTAAAAGCTTTTTGTGAGTGTAGGATTCCAAACCATATGAGTACGGATCAACAAGCAGTCTAAGCGAGCCTAAATATGGATTCTGGGGTGTCTTAGCTAAAAAAGCCAAGTCGATTCTTGAGGATGACAATATAGCTGAGATATTGGAAACATCTGGCAGAACTAAGCCCCAAGTTGACACATCTACAGGTGACAAGGTGAGACCTGTGCAACTTTGATAATTTATAATGCTGATGGAAGTATGGAACATGCTGTTCTAGTAACATTATGCTCATTTTTTGCTCAAGTAATGGTTTATTCTCTCCTTGGGCTCCTGGTGTTCCACTTGAGGTTGTCTAATCTGATCAAAGCCAGACTTGGCTCCTGTGGAACTCCAGAAACTCATCCATCTGTTTCTTTAACTACTAAGATAACACTTCAACACAAATTTTCTTTAAATGTATGGGTCTGTCATAGACTTGGTCCATTGGAAAAGTCATACTTTCATCCCACTTCATGTAATTGCTAGTGTAGACAGATGTTTCAGTTTCTGCTGAGCTATGCAATAGATTAACTTTTATTTTCTCTTCTTTATTTCCTTATTGCAGTTTCACCAGTCATATCGATCACCTGAGACTGAGAGTCACCAGAAGGCAGGTAGCCCTAGGCTTCAGAAAGGTTTAGATGCAATCACTTATAGACTTAATTCTATTGGTGACACCAGCGGAAATGCATTAGAGGTAGATTTTTTGTTTTGTTTTCTTTCTTTTTTTTTTCTTTTGTCTAAAAACTAACAATTTTGAACTGTCAAAGTTCAAAACAAGCATGCAAACTGTTTCGTTCATTTCTTCTGTGGCATCAAATCAGGGTCCACCTATGATCAATATTTTGAAACTAAGAAGCTCTAAATTGTCAAATCTTATCATAAGATTACATGGGAGTGACACCTATATATAGGTGAGAGTTACCAATGACAAACAAAGCAATAAAAAAACCAAAGAAATCAAATCCAGTCAATATCTCCTGCGTGGTTCCTCAATTACTACCCAATCATACAGGGGAACCACAGACAATATTACTATTTATCTGAACATATCCTAACGGATGCAAACCCTCAGACATAACCTACCACAACCTTCACAAAATGGGGCCCACCTATGATCTATTCAACCTCTCACATCCACACCCAGTAGCCCCTCCATGTGACTCAGCAGGAGAGAGAGAGAGAGAGAGAGAGAGAGAGAGAGAGAGAGAGAGAGAGAGAGAGAGAGAGAGAGAGAGAGATTTACGTTAAGTCATTAATCAACCTCATTTGCTTGAAAAGTCAACACATTTGTTCATGTTCATTTAAAAACTACTGGTTGTGGACACAGAAAAAAGAAAAGGCAGTTGTCATATCAACTTTTCAACAGTTCTGTTGGAGCTTCATTTCTTATATATGCCTTTAATGATTTTTGTTTCGCACTTCTTCAGGCAGGTCGGACTAATGTGGAAACTAGAACTGCTGACGTCATCTCAGAAACTCGTAAGCTGCATATTAGGAGAAAAGGAAGCGGTCCTCATGATCAAAATCAAGACACTAATGGTTCTAGTCCACAGCAACCATCCCAGAATCAAGCAGATCAGGAAACTCAACTGAAGGCATCTCGCGACGTAAGGTGGCAAATGTGTATCACTGGATCATGAAGTGTTCTGCATGTATTAGCCAGCATCTCTAATTGCGTCTCTGTGCCAGTGATATAAATATTGTTTAGAATCTTGTTATTTTTACTTTACTGAGTGAGTTGGTTTGGCCAGGGACAAGTGACCACTGCTAAAATCATCAATTACTAGTTGATTGACAGTGCCTTCTCTAAGCAGGATCACTGATTTGATCTTTGACTTTGCAATTCTTTATACACTCAACTAGAGTTTCTGGAAGAGCTGATACTGAAGTATACTTTGATTGCCACTCAAAACGAGGTCCATCGTTTTGGTTGTTTTGTTTTGGGATTTTAGCAACGTTAGATTTTTGTCAAGGACCAAAACTCCTATATTAGCTGTGGATCGATGCTGCAGCTTTTCAGTATATCTCTCTTATACTGTATAACTTCTACTTTAATAAATGTTACCATCCAAAAAAGTAAGATATGCGTAAAAACTCAAATTTCTAAGCTTCATCTATCTACATTTTGGAAATTTTGGCATTTGGATTTTTTTCCTCATTTGGGGTAGAAGGTAGAAGGAATGATAACGGGATCTTGGCTGACTTTAGGTTGCAATGGCAATGGCTGCCAAAGCCAAGCTTCTACTGCGAGAGCTGAAAACCATGAAAGCGGACCTAGCTTTTGCGAAGGAACGTTGTGCGCAGCTAGAGGAGGAGAACAAAGTACTCAGGGAGTGTCATGAAAAGGGTGTTAGTCCAGAAGAGGATGACCTGGTATGCATATTCATTTCTGTTTCAATAAAGGTCCATGCTAAGGCCAGAGGCAGAATGATTGTTTCCTGCATGTGTGTGTACGGCACATGCAAGATCCTACTCATTCACCGGGCAGGCTGCCCCTGGCCCAAAAAAATTGATTTGTTTTTTTAGGTCAGACATGCACAGATAGATTGGATAGCTGGAAATTTTGACCTACACTTTACATACAATACTCAAATGGCAACCGCATGATAAGTGGCCAAGTTTTTTTTTGGTCTAGGCTATACACGGTGGGCTCCATTTTATAAATGGCTCAGTTATTGTGCACCTATAATATCAGAAGTAGCTTTCACATTCCTCATTCAACAATTATTTTATGAGACTCTGATTTTTATCTCCTTGGAATTGTTGTCTTACATAATTCATGAATGATATATTTTTTCCATAAAGAAAAAAATAAAAAGAAATTCATGAATGAAAACTTTATAGAACACTTGGAATAGGGGATAAGACTTACCTTATATGATGAGCATACATTTCTGTGTCTAAGGGACAAGGATGTATCAAAAGGAGGAGCAGTTCCATGAATGGGCCCAGGACAAGCACAAAATCTAGCTCCACTAGCAGATCCAGGTTTCATCCCATGATTATCAATTTTCCAGTGTAACCACTGGGATTTGTTCAAGATGATTTAGGATTAGAAAGTTGGCTTTTGGGTTGGTTTTCATGCTTGCAGGCATAAGTTATGGAAGAGACGAATTTTAACGTGAAACAATTGTTCATCATTTTCTTGCTTCTAGTTCCATCCAAATTTTTAGGGGATTCATCTGAGATTTTTCTATAAAAAAAAAGAGCCTTCAAGAGGCATGTCCTTGTTTAGAAATTTTCTCTGTATTAGGCAAGATCCTCCGTGTGCAGTTAGAAGATAGGTAACAGGGATTAGTGAGGTATATCTTCTGAAGACAAGGGCCTGTTTGTTTGCATATACTTAAATACATAGGAATTTACTGTCAAATCGGCTCCAATGTGGGATTATTAAAGAGGTGAGGGGTGAAGTATATGAGGCGGAGATGTAAAGGACTTGAGTTACTTGCAAGATGACTAGATATTCATTTTCCATTAAAGGGGAGATTATTTGATTGTCATTTTTGGACATTCACCTTTGTTTCTTCATTGTTAACCACGTTAGAAATACAAGTCGGAATTGGATTTCAATTACATGGGACAAATGGGCCCTGAATGATATTTGTACTAGATATTTATATCAGTGTGTGTTACTGGTAGTTACAGATTTTTTTATTTTTTTTTGTGTTCCAGACTGACCTTTCCTTTTCCAAGTTTGACAAATAACTGAAAGAGATTCATTGGTAGTTTTTTCTTTTTCTCTGGATGGTTCCTTTGGCAACAATTCTTTGAACTGATTCATTAACTTTGTGCAAGTATGGTACTAAATTAAATGAGTGTAGTCATGGTGTAGATTATTCCTCTTTTGTGCATGGTTGTTTTGGTAATAATTCACTTGTACAATCGCTGGTATAAAACCAGGTTTTCATTTTCGTTGTCTGAATCAACATTCTGCGCTGTTCCAGTTGACAATGAACGCCTTAATGGAACAACTCCAATGTTGTGAATCTAACATTGTAAAAAAATCATGGTCATATGTCAGATACGCCTTCAACTTGAGACGCTGCTAGCAGAGAAGTCTCGTTTGGCAAATGAGAATTCCATCTATGCCCGTGAGAACAGGTTCCTGCGGGAGGTCGTGGAGTACCACCAACTAACCATGCAAGATGTTATCTATGTAGATGAGGGCATTGCAGCGGTCACAGAGGTTTACCCAATTCCAAGCACAGAGGTCATCCTGGATGCCCGTCCTCCAATACCACCACATCCATCTGGCTCTGCTCAAAATCTAACAGTCTTGGACAACTCCGATCCCATTCCCACCACGCCCACATCACCACCAACAGCGGGCACAGATGTGGCTTCCCCCAACATCCAACTTCCATCAAGCGAAGACCGGAATAATCGTCAACACTATACAAATCCCTCGTCTACCGAGAATTTGATGTGATGATACCAACCCCTCTTCTCATGCTTCTTGCCCTTGCTTGTGCATGTGCCCGGAAAGCCACCCAACCGGCCTTCCATTTGTTGCCTGTAATTGTAACTGCATATATCCATGTCTCTGCTCCTTACAATTATTTTATTTCATTGATTATATTGAGATTCCAGGAAAATGATTCATGTGTTGTTTTGTTTTTGCTTGTCTTGATTCTGCTTCTCTTTCCAGCATATGATGAAAATTCACTCATCATCTAGTTGTGATATTGCATATAAGGAACGCTTTGTTTGCAACAACTACCTCTCAATTTCAGCTTTTTTAATGTGCTGCTGGCACCTTTTCACCTTATAGAATAGTTTTACCAGTTGGTTCCAGTTGTTGTTATCATCATCATCATCATCACAACACAATAAATGACAAACACAATAAAATGATTGAGCTATTTGTCAGTGGGTTTGTAAGGTTTAGGGTGAGTGTGGGGTTTTACATGTTGACCTGAATCGGCTTTGGGCTGCGTGGAGGTTTTTCGTTGCCACATTTTCTGCTCCATTTATGAATAATTTATGTAATATATTGTGTAGCACAACTAGTAGTAGATATTTGAAAGTTCTATTTTTAAAAGTAAAATAATAATAATAATAATATTTATTATTATTATTATTAAAAACCTGAGTCCCCCTTACTAGTGATGGAATTGGGAGATTCAGCTTTGGGTTTGGGTTTTTAGTCAAAAGTGGCACCACAGAACCAACCCATAGCCTCTCCCCACAGCTGATGAAATCAATGTTTATTTGTCGGCGTGGCGTGCATGGTGATATTTTGATCTCTCCCAATTCTTCCAAGGAGCAACATTGAGGATTTCACGCAACGCTTCTCAATTTCTATTCTTTGTGCAGAAAGAGAGTTATTAACTCCGAGCAAAACCATTCCATTCCCTATCTCTCTTATCTCTACTATAGAAAACTAAAAGAGGTTGGTAGGTGGGGATCGCTTTTCCATAACACCATGGAATTCCGTTGGAGAAATGCATCCTATAAATATCATTCTTTTCCATGGTGCGGTCCACGCTCACTGAACATGTCCAACTTGCCAAACAAAATATGGGCCTCATTTTCATAGCACTGTCTATAATTCCTCCCACGGCCCACAATCTTCGCTGTTATTTTGGACAAACTTTCAACGAACACTTCCGTAATCCTCCAACACGTGCAGGCCTAGTGCAACTTAGGCTTGTACAGTAAGACGATAAGGGAAGAAGCTTTTATAGGAATGCTACTATATGTGTGTGTGTTTGTTTTTTTAACCCACCAAATGGACTGCAACTCATTCATGCTTGGGGATAGGGGTGTTCATGGGTTGGGTTGGGCCTGGCTGCGGAATGTCCGGGCCAGATCCGACTTGTAAACTCTAACCCCAACCCAGGCCCAAGCCCAACTTGGGCCATAGCCAACTGGCCCAACCCCAGCCCGACGTTTTAACAAAAGAAAACGAGAATCTTTTTAATATCTTTGGCTTATCTGGTTTTACTGTGCCCGTGTTAGCTGTCATGGGGTTCGAGTCTTCGGATATTAATTTTTTTATAGCCAGGCTTGGGCTCCCTGCCACTGAATCCAAGTCCAACCCATTTATTAAACAGGCCCAAATAAATACACCGAGCCCAGCCCGAGAATTAATACTTTAGGCCCAAGCCCGAGCCAAATCGGATTGCACCGGGCAAAGGGCTAGCCCGGATTAATCCAAGGACTGCAAGGCGAGAAATGGGGTTCCCAAGTCACAACCCCTTGTTCAGTTGCTCTCATATGTGTGTGTGTGTGTGTGTTATGATATGTTATTATGGGTTTTTTAAAACGTAATACACATGAGCTTTTCTTGTACAAGAAGCTTTCAACAAAGTGGGATTTTCATCAACAGAGTCCACACAAAGGCGGTGCAAAATTTTAAACCCCATCCATCTCAAAACCAGGATCCATGAATTGAAGGCATAAACTGAAAAATCCTTCACTGGTATCCCGTAGGAGAGAAACCTCCTCAACAACTCCGGCCACAAACTATATGATATCGGGAGTTAGTTTTACTCTCTACATAATTAGATATCTCTCTCTTGTGATTAGTTAATGTTTACATCTCTCTCTCTCTCTCTCTCTCTCTCTCTCTCTATAGAAGCTTTAAACTCTCGGTTTTGGAAAGATTTTGTAGATGCCATTAATATTTTTTTTATGGGATTGCGATTGGATCCAATGTGAATTTGGTCTTAGAAAACCATTATCTCAAGTTTTCATCCCAAACCTAGGTTAAAAGATCTTTGAACTGTCGATAAAGATTGGAATGTTACCATGATTGCTGATTCTTTTAGTGATCCCAATGATGTAGAATACATTACTAAAATCTTTATTCTGAAATATGATGAGAAAGACGTGAAAGCCTGGACCTTAGCTAAAGATGGGATCCTGTGTACTAAATCCGCATACAAAGTCCTTACACAAAGAAATAATGATGATGATGGTGCTTGGAGGAAGTTTGGTAAAATCCCTTTACCTCAAAGAGTTCTTCTCTTGGGTTGGAAGTGTCTAAGAAGGCTATTCTTGTGGGAAGTGGCTTGCTTCTAAAACTACTTATATTCTTCTATATGCCCCATTTGTAATATTGAGAAGCAATTTGTGGAACCTTTTTTT
Source organism: Cinnamomum chago (assembly GCA_038049695.1). Taxonomy (NCBI): domain Eukaryota; kingdom Viridiplantae; phylum Streptophyta; class Magnoliopsida; order Laurales; family Lauraceae; genus Cinnamomum; species Cinnamomum chago. Next base: position 113,111,030 of record CP142453.1, on the reverse strand, counting down.
TTTTTTTTTTGTTGTGGTGGTGGTGGTGGTGGTGGTGGTGATGTAAGGGCAATTTGGTTTGACTCCATCTTTGGCTACCTTTCCCACTCGAATAAGATATATTGCTATTATGGAGCCGTGGAGGAAGTTAATTTTGAAAGATGATTCTAGCCCTTGCATGCTACTATTGTTCTTGTCACATGGTGGAAGGCTAGAAATAATTTAATTTTTAGAGGGGATAGGATTTGTACAAATAAAATTGAGGATTTTACAGGAAAAAGCCCCTTAAATGGCCTGTGCACGAAAAGGAACCTCAGTTTCTAGGGCAAAAAAGAAAAGGCCCTCCTGTTAATTTTAACATCTTTTTTTTTTTGCCTTTTCAGACTGAGCAATGACGTGAGCAATGATATCGTACTCTTTCTTCCTTTACTCCCTCCTCTTTCTCATCTCTTTCCACTCCACTCCACTCCATTTCTTGTCCAACCCATCACCCACAGTACCTACATTTATCTTTCCACTATTTGGGCTTAGATGACCTGGACAAACAGACACTTCTCTCATGGCTATCCAACCACACAAAAACACCCCCACCTCTATTTTCTTTTAATCTGAAATAGAACACTAAAAATTATATAAAAATCATAATAAAATTATACAGTTCGATCAACCCGCTATTAATTTAAATCTACTATACAAAGTAAAAAACAAATAAAACTCATCTTCTAGTGAGATTAAGATCACTCCCATCTTTCTAACATCAATACCAATTGGTGTCATTACAGTGTTTGATTGTGAACACACCTCCTTGATTTATCTCACTCGTATAACTTTTAACTTCGTTTCTTATCATCTCCTGTACAATCCCCAAAAATTCAGAGCCGAATTTTATACTCGGCTTCTCCACCATTGCCATTAATGACACTGGATACACAACTCCAGTAACATACGATTTAACATCCTTCAAAACAACAACAGTCTTCGGATTTTGATGTTGGATCTGATCCATCATTTGAGATGCAGGCCCATGATGCAACAATTGATTTGATATTATAGATTCTGGTTTTGAGAAATTAAAGCCCTCACAAGGATCTGGATTCAAAAGAGCGAGGTTTAGACTGAGAGAGGCTTGTAGATCCTGTGGAGTTGGAAGAAGATACATACCTCTGGTGGAAAAATGGCTCCTGATCTACACAGGAGGGGTGGTGAGAGGTAAATGAGGAAGGTTAGATTTGCTATTATCAGATCCGGACAGACTGCTAGGGCTTTAAAAAGTAGTGCCAATGATGAAATGAAAAACAATGAGCAACAATATAGTTGCTCAACTGAAATGAGCGATGATATTATTGCTCAGTTTTAAAAGGTTAAAATTAGGAGGCTGAGATCATTGGGTTTAATGTCTAATGATAGCATAGTGATTTCTTTCTTTATGGCTGCTTCATTTAGAAGTAGAGATGGAAAGTCTTTTAAGTATGACTTTTTTATATCGAGGAATAAAGTCCTATGGTTGTAGGCGCTTAGCGCTGAAGGAAGCAAGTTTTGGAAGGTTATATCCAATATCCATCTTTTGTCGTGTGCTAAAGATGTGGTCTATCATGCCTATTATTTCAGACATTTAATTTTGTGTCTTTCCTTTCCCTTGGTTGATTTCATGTTTACCCCTAGGAAATCTGGCCAGGTTTAATTCTATTCTTGGTAGTAGTTTTTATTGTATTCCTATTCCAAATTTTGGGCGAGGGAGAGGGTTGTAATGCTCCTCTAGCCCCCGCCCCCGCCCCCGCCCCCTCTGTGTTTTTTTGGCTTTAATGCTCCCACCCTCTAAAGTCTTAATGGAGGATTTTAAGATCCTAATCACTGCTCCAAGGGCATCAGAACCTGTTGAATAAACAAACCTTTGATATCACCACAAAAAAAAAAAAAAAAAAAAAAAAAAAGGTGGTGGTGGGTGGCGGTGGGGGGGAGGGGGCATAGGACACCCGGAAGCAAATGATCATGGCGGACTTCTTCCTAGAATTCCTCAAAAGAAAGAAAATGTTATTCAATTGTCACAAGTATTTCCACCGAAAATGACCACTGTTGCAAAATAATTGACAATGTATGCCAAGTTTCATTGTTTATCAGCAGCCTTTTACTGTGTGTACTCTAGTCACATATAACACAGATATTTATATCACAGACAGAACCCTTCCATCTGCAGTTGAAAAAATTCCGCTGTCAAGGGCCCATGAAAGATAACAACCCCAACCAATGAAAACAGACAGACAGACAGAGACAATACAGCATAGCATATGCACAAAAGGACCATCCACCTAGGTAATTAGATATCAGCAACTCAATAAAATAAAATAAAAATAAGCATTAATAGTCAGTAAAATACATACATCAGGAATGACCATTACCACAAAATGGTTGAGCAGATTTTCAACCGGCATTTTGGATGCAGAGCACACTGGCTGCTCTACTTTGTGTGCACCCATTTCAGCATAACTGGAAGAACAGACTCGTTGAACCATCCCCAAATGATCTCAGGTCGGCTTGTTTCACCAATGCCCTGCACAATGGGCATGTACGCTCCCTCTCAAACCTGTGCAAGAAATCATCATTTCTGTGTCGTAACTCGGCGGGATCAACATGCAAAAGAAAAGGTTTGTTGTTCTTCTATATCTTCCGTCCATGCCAAAAAGTCAATTGCGTTCTAGTCTCAGAATTTAGAATAGGAGCTTTGTAGCACAAAAGGCACACCACATGTTTGCAATGTAATTATTCATATACCTGGCTTGCATGCCCGAGAATCCAGACATCATGGCTCGCACTAGCCATTTTACCAAGAGGCGCGCCCATGACCTCTTAGCATAAATGTGAAGTGTGACCCATGGTTTTAAGTTATATTTTAGCATGTCTAATGATGAATGTAGGTCCCACTTGGTTACAAACCTAGTAGTCTTTAGTTTTGAGTCCTGATGGAAGGATGCCTTAATAAAATAAAATAAAAATAACGTAACCGAATTCCTAGGAATTCTAAGAAATTGTATTTCTATAAGTGGTTGAAAAAGAATAGGTGACTCCAAAAATCACCAACAAATGACCTCCCCTTCAATGGAAATTAAATCAAGAGACGATGGGAAATGAATACCCAGCCATCACCCTAGTAATTCAAATCTTAATCGCTACCTCATGTCCTTCACACTCAACCCTTTAATAATCCTTTGGTAAAGCTCATTGTACCATGACTACCTATGAAGTATTCCTATGAATTCTATGCACGGTCAAATGAGCATTATTAAAGAGGTGATAGGTGAAGGATATAAGGTAGCTATGAAGATGAGACCTCGACTTTCCTAAAATTTGAATTACCAGGTTGATGGCTGGTTATTCGTTTAAAATCTTCCCTTGATTCAATTTCCATTATGGGGGGGTTATTGATGGTGATATATATATATATTAGTTGCTACAAAAACGCCCCTCTTTTAGCCAATGAAAGTGTGACATGTGTCATCAGTGATACATATATCCGATTCTCTCCCCTAAATATTCTCCTACAAAGGTGGATCTCCTAACAAATCATTGGCTATTAGATAGGGGAGTTTTTGAGAATTTTCATATATATATATATATGGGAGATGCTCCTATGAGAGCATCTCTCACCTTACTGTGAGGGCACCCATATTTTAAGTTGTTGGCATTGTGGGTACCCATATATTTTCATATATGGGACACCTTACTATTAGAGATAAGGTGGGTGCCCTCACATTTTAAGTTGTTGGCATTAGATATGGATGTGAGGGCCCCCACCTTATCTCTCATAGTAAGGTGATTAAATACATATATATTGAATGGTGGTGATTTTTTTATATTCACCTTTGATTTTTCATTTTTAACCACTTACACATTCCAAGGAATTCAATTACATAAAACAAATAGCCACTAAGAGTCTAAATAATTTTATATTTTGCTTAAACTAATTGGATACAAAATAGAAGTTGGTGTGCAATCCAAAGTTGTCGACTTTGACTTGCCTTTGACCCAGTTTCAATTAGCTTCAACAATGGAATTGATGCAGGCCAAACAATAGATGGGCCAATCCATTGGGTCCAATCAATAGGGTCCAAAGGGAGATCCATTTAATTAGGAATTATATTTAGAGTTTAATTTATTTAGAAGTCTTTAAATTAGGAGCTTATTTGATTTGGATTGTTATGCAAGTAGTTTCCTCTTTTAATTAGGTTTCTTTAATTATTAGGAAAGTCTTAGGGCATAAGAAAGATGATCAGTCCTATATATAGAGGACAAGCCACGGTTGTAATAGAATGCTTATTCCAATTAATCTTTTGAGTTACGAGAGTCAGTTATAGTGTTTCTCGTCATAATGAGTTTGCCCTAGCGGGTGGAATCCATCTTGGATTTGATCAATCCCTCGGGAGATTGATGCCCTAGTGGCTGGAATCCATCTTGGATTCGATCAATCCCTAGGGAGATTGATCAATTATCCCGATCGCGGATTCAAATCGCGCCAGTAATGTTGGGCCATTTCGGTATTCCATTCAGATTTCTCCATAATAATAATAATAATAATAACCAAGAATTGGACGATGAAGTCATTTTGTGCATGGAACTCACTACAGAAATATACAAATTCTCACCATTTGTCAATCTTATAGCAATATATATATATATATATATATAGAGAGAGAGAGAGAGAGAGTTTGTGTTGTGGATGTGGATGTGGATGTGGATGTGGATGTGGATGTGTCAGTTTTGTTTGATGTTGGGGGTGGAATCTCAGATCTATTTCAAGCTTTAGGCTAGATGGTTGAGTCCAATGAATTGGCACAGCCCACAGCAGCCCAATCTCACACTACCGCTAAGTTTAGAAGAAAAGGCCAAATGAGGAAGTAAAAGATTGAAAAAGTAGTAACCTCACCATTCAGATACACAATCTTCACAAAAGATATGTTTACACCTCAGTAAGATAGGTGCATGCATCTTCTCCTGGCAAATCGCACACAGATCACCTGCTGCAGTAACCTACATCATTTCATAAATGACTTAGAATGTTCACAACAAACCCATCAAGCAAAATCATTTTTCAGAAAGGTGCAATGGCAGACAAGTGCTGAGCGTGTGTTGTATTAGGGGATACCTCAATTTATCTTGGTATTGTGTTTTAATGTTTTGGTATTACTCAGAGAAATCATTAAAAAGTGGTAACCTTATATTAAAACAGAAAAGCTATAGCAAAGCATCAAAACATCATACATCTTTGACTGAAACTGATAAGTTGGATTATATACAGGTAACATTACTGTAAGATAATAAGTGGCAACACATGAGCAGATTCCTCAGAACAAAAGATAGAATCTCCTCATTAATTAAAATTGTCAATAAGCATATACTCTTTCTGTGTATTCCTAGTAATCTAACAAGATAAATATGATAAATACATCTACTCGTAAAAGATAGATGGATTTTATATAGTATATGTCAAAGGATCAATAGGATGTCTGGGCATGTTGGCATTAAATTATCTTTCTCATGACCAAAATATAATGATCGGAGGCGATACAGAATAATAATGATTATGTCATGTTTAATCACAAGGTAAAAGTTGAGTGATAGGATTGAAAAACAGGTCCGGTTGCATGGGGAGGTTAGGAAGCACGGACACCTCTCCGGGACAAGCGTGTTACATGACTAGATACGTGTCCAACATGCCAAAAATGGTGTCCTGCTTATTTTTTAATATTTTATTTCCCAGACACGCTAGGGACTTCTTTTTTGCTTTTTGTATTTTTGGAATGGAGGGGAAATTGATGATCCTCCCTTTTCTTTGTATGGATTTTATGGAACTATGGATATTTCATGTTTAATGATTATGAATTATGTTTCGGTTTTGTATTTCTATTTGATAATTTGATATGTTTGTTAGTTGGTATAGTGCTACACAGATACTTGAATTTTTATTTATTTGATTACTAAATTGATTACAAAGTTAAAATAATATTATCTTTTAGTATATGATTAGATATATTATTATTACTACTATTATTATTAAATATTAACATGTCCCCTACGTGTCTGTGTCCTACTTTTTTGAGAAATGCCATGCCAGTGTGTCCGTGTCCGTGCTTCTTGAGGTACCATGGTGGACTGGACATGTACCTAAATAGGGATATATGCACCCATGACCCTCTATTGGGGAAGGGAACCTAACGAGACGCCATCCCGTGGACTAGCAGGGGCCATGAAGGAAAATGAACCATGGTGCCTTCTCTGCATCAATCATGAGATCAAAGCCCCCTTTTAGAACACAGCGATTGATCTTTCTGTCATGTTCCAAGGGAAGCAGATGGCAAAGCATATGAATTGGCCAAAACAGGGGCATGCAAGAGCAATTATTATCACAATGGTACTTTACTACAGGAAAAAGCTTGCATCCAGACCCTGTTATATCTCACAAGTCCATCTTCTTGATGGGAGATCCACAATAATAATTCTTTTTAATATGTGTGCACGTGCGTGCGTGCGTGTGTGTGTGAGAGAGAGACCAAAAGTAACCACCATCCATCAGTTTTGAGTTTTGACTGCATTATCTCAGGTTATCAACCCAAAATCTATCATCGCCCAGGATATATTCCATGACAAGTGGCAATTAATATTTTTTACTATATTCCCAGCTCACAATTTCAGATGTCGATTGTTTTTACCTGCTCTGTCGTAGCATAGGAACCATAATGCACCTCTTTACGGGATAATGCCTTCAATGCAGCAAAAAAGAATTGGACCTACAAATTACAAATTCAAGTAACATTTGGTAATGGATCATCCCTCATTGTACAAACACTTACATTAAAAAAAAAATGTCTATAAATGGCTCATTAAAATACTATAGTTTCTTTTCCCAAAAAACAATCTATATTATTTGCCCTTCAAGAACAGTTTTAAGTGTCAACAAAGGGTACATAAATTCAATATACACATGCGATTCAACATTACAAAAACCTATCATATGATATCTTCCTAGTTAGTGAAGTATCATAAACGTGTCCTGAGTAGTTGCTTTAAATTGTAATTATCCACAATCAACAGGAGCAGATGATTACAAATTGGTGTGGGGTTTTTTCTTATAGTAATTAAATTTCAATAAAAGAAGCTTATCAGTACAAGAGAGCATAGAGCAGCTGAGAGGACAATCTGAAGCCCAAAACAAACTGACAAAGAAACCACACCCCAACAGAAAGAAAATAAAGAATCATTAAGGGAAGTAGCTGTTGAGCCAAACTCTGACAATGGACTCCCTCCTCTGCAAGGGCATCAGCTGCCAAATTGGCACTTCTCTGAACATGATGGAATGAAGCCCCAGAAGATCCAGATCCCTAACAATCTCATCCAGATACCACCACGGCCCTATACAAGAACCCATGCTAATCTAATTGACACTCTCTTCTGACCATAATCCATTTCATATTCCTGTGCTGAGCCCGCCCATAGACCTAGTCTGAGGACAAGCAGCTTCACCTTATTCACAGAGAATATCCTGGCCAGGCTTGTAAAAGATGAAACATTAATCCCTTTCCCATCTCAAATGATACATCTCACACCCGCGTTACTCAGTGTTGAGAAATTCATTTCGGACACTGTTTCAGTTTGACCTCCAAACTGAAATATTTCTGCCAATTCGGAATTTCGGCAAAAGGCTACAGATTTATGTTTTGGAAAAATATAAACATTAAAAATATCTAATACATATAGAAAAATATAAGATTAATATCAAAAATTAAAAATATGGTTTCATACATGTGCACAACTACCATATAAATTCAACAGCAATGTGTTAGGATTTTCCCTTGTAGTTTCATACATTATTTAAATACTATAGTTTTTCAAAATACTATAATATTCTTCTTTCCGTTATCATGTTTCCCTTGTAGTTTGGCTGGTTTGTTTTGGGCTGGGGCTTGGGTCCTTTTGTTTTTTTGGAGTCTTGGCTGCTTGCCTTTTTGTTACAGTATAATTTTCTTTTATTAATACAGACTATACAGTCACCTTTTAAAAAAAAAAATCAACAGCAATACCAAAGAAATTCAACACACGTGTACATGCGTGAAGAAATGAGAAGTTCACATTTAACCAGAGGCCCAGCTGTTATTTTACGGGCCCTTCAGAAATTTCAGGATTTACATATAACTGGATGGGTTGATGAATAAATGCTTTGGATGATTATGTGGGTCACGGTTGATGGAACTATTGTGTGCCACAACAATGGACCAAATCCACAATAAAAATAAGGGCAGTCCAGAAACCCTCCACAAACTTTTTGTGTGTGTTGGTGGGGGTGTGGGGGCAGCCCAGCTCAGCCAATCACATTTTCTGTCAAGCAAATTCTAGTTATGTAACTTTTTTGTACTATTAGATATATTTGTTTCATCCATCTCACACCACATGAGAGGAATAAATTGTGTCCAACAACCACCGCCCCCCCCCCCCCCCCCCCCCCCCCCTTTTCTATTCTTTCTTCTCCTTTTTTTTTTTTTTTTTCTCTTTCTCCTCTCTTCCTGCAGAATGAAAAAGTGGACATCCCTTTCTTAGCTTACAATCAAATTTTTTCTTCTTCTGAAATCAATAATGAAACTTGATCCTAGCGACGAAACTTTCATACTCTTGGATGTATAGGTTTTGTCCATTTCCCACATGAGATGAGAGAAATAAATTGTCCAACTCCCCACCCACATGCGTTCTCTCTCTAGCTACATGTGCAATTGTATTCTAAGAATACACTTCAGAGAAATAAGGATTTGTGTTCAGCCCGTCTCAAAAGAAGAAAACAGGACAGACAAACAAAACATCGACAAAAAAAAAAACCACCCCCACGCACACCAAAAAAAAAAAAAAGAAGAAGAAAATGATCTGCTACTGGCAAGAACACAATGCCAGGTGCCCACAAGAAAGATAAGGACAAAGTACCCCGGCAAGACAATGTGTCCCCAGCTGAAGCTAAAAGCTGGTTTGGGACATCAATTTTAGGGAGTAAATGTCATAAGTTCGAAACCTCCCCAGAAAGAAAAAATGAAGGGGAGTGTAAAACAAGGGTACAAAAATTCAGTGCATACATGTGAATGTGATACCCCACTCTAAATATAGACTATATGATATCTTAGGAGATTAAAAACATTATAAATATGTATCCTGAATAGTTGCTTTAAGCTGTAATCATCCCCAATCAAGGGGAGTAAATGATTGTAAATCGCTGTGGATTCTTAAACTGAGGAAGTACAGAAAATTCCCCAAATACTCTTGTATTTCCTTGCGAATGATTTATTGTCATTAAGAACTCTGAGTACAGACAACGAAAATCTAGAACATAACATAGAAGTCTCTGTAGCAACACACCTTCTCAAAAACTGATGTCAACTTGAAAGTTAGGTACAATCCTGTGGTAAGAGATGAAAAGAGGCTCCCATATTCCTTGTTTAAAAAGAACCTATACCAGACAGGTGCTGGTAGCAAAGCACGATACAGCAGCAGGAAGTACTCAAGTGTGGTTAGCATTTGACCCTGAAAATCATAATCAGAGAACCATGTAAGAAAATGATCAATTTAAAATCTCTCAAGATATCTCATTATCACCACCATCAGCACCGAAGCCCCATCAATGAATCTCTCAAGATATCTCATTAGCACCACCATTAGCACCGAAGCCTTATCCCATCAATGACTTTCATAGTGAAAAAGTGATTTCATTTTAAGAAAATGCAGTAAAAAAACAATTTTTTTAAAAGAGAGAAACATTTTTTACAGTAACACTTGCCTATGCATAGGAAGTTTTTATAGGCCATTATTTATGATTGAAAACTCTCAGTTCTCATCTTCCTCTATTTTCCAGATCAATTACCGCATAAAACCTGCGGGTCATATTAGTTCTCTACACTTAATCCAATCAATGTCTTTTTTACTTGCATTAAGGACACTGATTAGCTGCTGACTAGAATATGCAGCTAGTTGATTGCTGCTGCAACTAAATCACTCCAAACCATCCCCATAGCAGCAATGATTAAGGTTTAAATAAATAAAAAGGTTATGGAATGTTACTGTTGCATGATCCTGTTTGCACCTTTTTAAGGGCAGAATGACTTTATAGAAGACTGTTGAGTTCTTCAAGATCGCAACCCCATTACCCCGACACATGCAAGAATGCAGGCTGCACGGCACATACAACCATGGATGAAAATAGCGGCAGTAGCAGCCGTTATATCGGCCGTAGCAGCCGTTATATCGGCCGTAGTGGCCGCCACCGCCACACTACGGCTGATTTATTGGCCGTCGCACCCGTAGCGGCCACTACGTCCGCTACGGGGCCGCTACGGCCACTACGAGGCAACTACGGGCCACTACGACCGTTACAGGACCGCTACGGGGTGAGAATTTCCTACTTTTCAAATTTTTTAAAATGCATAATAAGACTTATTTCTTTTCTTCTTCTCTCCAAATAACATTTCTACACAACTCTTCTATCCTTTTATGTTTAAAAGAACACCAAAAAGCACATGATCTCGCCGAATTACAGTCGATACAGAGAGTTCTTCTCAATAATTCTTCTCTAAGTACATCCTATTAGACACCCTATATGTATTTTTTTCTCTTGACTTCATGACATAGTCTTTTCTTTTAAAAGCCTTTCATTAGTTTCTAAGTTAGCATAACTAAGCAACATGAACACATGTTAAAAAAATGATCATTACTATTATTTTCTATTTATACAGCAATACAGGACCTCATACAGTGAGGGGACCGCTACGCCCCCTTACCTTAGTTACTTTTGCAAAAAAAAAAAAAAAAAACATTTTCTCTCATTTTCCAATATTCTAGATTTTCTAGAATTTTTTCATATTTTTTTGATGATTTTTCCAAATCGCACCGCTACGCTGCTACGTAGCGTTTTGGCGGCAGGCCGCTACGCCCGCCGCTACTGCTATTTTCATCCTTACATACAACTACATGCCCTCAGTATCCACTCACACGCAAACATACATTTAGCCCTTCAATATCTTCAATGTGGGGCCCACTTTCACAAAGGCATGGAGATGAATAACGCCACCTAGCATGTATTCAAACCAGCGGGCAAAATGCATGTCACTCCCACTAGAGTGATGTTGCGGTTGACCACCTATCACAAGGATAGAGTGATATTGCCAATATAACAAAAAAGGATAACGTGAGATCTAACTTTACATTCCTGAAAGGCTGGACCCCTTGGTGCGGTTTCAGAATTTTCTAAAAGATATACTAATTGTATTATGAATAAATGTAGAAAAATGAGGAGATCTAAAATAACACGATCCTACCTGCTTCCGATAATTACGCCCTCTGCTATTCCTGTAATACATCAATAAAATACACTTGAGAACCATTGCTGCCTGCCGCACCATGGTATCTGAAACATAAACAAATATTGATTGAGTGCTTCTTAGAATTGCTGCATTTATCAAGGTATAATAAAGAGAGATAAACTCATCTACACATAAATCTGATACTCAGAACAGCACAACACTGCATGTGATAAGTCCCAATTAATGACGGATATTGAAAATAGAGTTCTACCAAAAACAAAAACATAGTTATGGTCTAAATCATCACATACACTCTCAAAGAAAAGCGTAGGATTTGATGCCCAAAGAACCACAACAGAATCATGAATTCATGACAGATTCATCACAGATACAGAATATATATATATATGAGAAATTCTCAAAAACTCCCCCTTTTGCTCCCCTATTTTTTAGGCCGTGGAGCACATCTTGAGCCAATCCAGTCTTTACTCACACATACTAACCTCCCATCCTATTTTCCCCCATTAAATTGTCACAAGTCCAAATTTGACATTCATCCAACTTTTACTCACCGTTGGATTGAAATCCTAAGAAAATTATGCATCTAAAACCATTAAACTTTAGAGCCATAGATCAAGGGCTTTGAATGATCTAATAGAGTTGAAATTTAGCACATAGGTAGGTCTTACCCAAATCTTTCCATCAAGGATCAAAATAGCAATTGTAGCAAGCATAGTAGCCAATGGCTAAAACGCTACGGAGCGAGCAATACGTAGAGGTTGCAACGATACGTAGCGGCATAGCAGTGTGAATTTTTTAAGTGGTAAAAAAAACTTTGAATCTTGTGTAGCAACCAATCTTGTGTTTTTTTAGTGATTTGGAACCATGTAAGGGTAGTGATAACTTAAAAAAAATGCTATTGAAGAGAAGAAATAGGAAAACCAGTATTTTAAATTGAAACTGCATGGCCCTACTAGGTTTTAGACTATAGTGCCGCTACTTTCAAAATACCGTAGTAGCCTCCACAGCTACGGCCGATAATGCGGCCACTATTTTGAACCATGCTTTCCATACAATAGCATTCCATGGTTGGCATGCATCAAATGGGCCCACTAGGATGAGCATTTTTTCGGAAAAAAAAATCCCCAAGCATTTCTAGAGCTCCTTATATACATATACATACATATGTATGTATGTATAGTCAAGACTGTTTTTTTAGTCATGATGTTATGCAGTAACTGCTACAAAGAAAATGACAGAATATTAGTAGCAGTACAATTTTTTAGCATAGGGCACTTTTCTCCTGCAAACATACAAACTGGACATCCTGCACGAAAATTGGTTGATGCCTTTGATGCAGGGGTTCTGTTTTAAATAAGGGGGGTCGGCTCTGCATTGTTGGGCTACATCATTTTTCACACAAGATGTCCTGTGTGGAGGTCGGCAGGACAAAAACTTGCCATGAGCATTTACGGATATACCCCTCAGCCCCAACATATGGCAAAAGTATTTGCAAGATAAATCCTACAAATGCTTAGATTTCAAATTTAGAATTCAAATCACTACCAAAGTCTGATTTTATTTAATATTACAGGTAAATACACTCAGGTTTCATGTTTAGAATTCAAATACTATAATTTTATTTAAACTTACTGGTAAACAGCTATCAAGAAAATGCCAACAAAGAGTTCCTATGATTACCACAACAATGCTATGATTCAAGTGCAATAAATTTCCCACTGGGCATTTGGACTCCATACAGATAAACATGAAAAAAATGTATGGCAGGAAGACAAAAATCTTCAGTTATATCAAAAGGTTTGACAAATAAAAATTTAAATTTGAACCAATTAAAAAACATCTCTCTACCTCAATATAAGCCATCATTTTCTATTGCTAGTCATGATTATTACACCACTAATTTTTCAATCCGAATCAATACACCATTACTTCCCAGCATGGTATATTTTTATACCACTGATAAATTCACTATTAAATAAAAATAAGTACTGAGCTCAAACTAAGATGACCAAACACCAACTTCCAAACACATGGAGATGACCAAATAAATTCTAACTGCATCACTCAACCATTTTGCTGCAAGTTTTGAAGGATGGGGGTTGGGGGATTGCAGGGTGAAACAAAGGATACTGAAGACAACATCTCTCTGACAAGATAACTCTTTAAAGACTTATATCTAAGCAACAAAGTTGTTATTCAACAAGAAAGCGTGGAAAAAAAAGAGAGAAAGCCGGGGGGGGGGGGGGGAAGAGAAAGAGGTGGAGGGGGGAACACTCCAACAGAAAATGAAAAAGAAATAGATCATTGTAAATTGCTCAACACAAAGAGTACTGATACTAATTTGAAAAACAAAACTTTTACTCTTATCTATGACTGCAGAGGGAATAGAGGGCAAATTACCATTCACCATGATAATGAATATTGCATGCCAAAATGGAGGTATTGATTTCGGAGGAAACATGACAAGTGGGTATAGAAGATCATCATTTCTGTACCACCAATAGATCCCAATCACATGAAGCGTCAAAATTATTGAGATAACGACAAGAACAGAAAATTTTCTCTCGCCCTGTGGAGAACAACAATCAATAATCATGTCAAATAAACAAAAGTATCAGCCCCACAACATTAATCTTCATTAATGAAATTACTACCATTCCACAGAATGATCAAACCGACCCTCGCTCTCCCTCGCCATCAATAAGAGACTATTCCAACTTCCAACAAATTTCTTAGTGGAAGGAAGCACTACTCCAAAAAGATGTCCACATGACACGTCAAACGAAACACATGGTTAATGACCACCATTGGATTAAAATCCAAAAAAAAAAAAAAAAAAATCGATGTCTTTTGAAACCATTAAATTTGATGGCCATAGGTTAGGTCAAGGATTAGGATGGTCTAATGGGGTTGATATTTAGCACACCCTAGGTCTCATTGAGATCCTTCAACACCCGACCCCAACACAGCACACCATATGATTGACATGGCCCCAAGTGGGCCCCCCAGACAAGTTTGCACGGTAACATGCCAAAACAGTTCTCACTACAATAAACTCATATTATATATGTAGTAGATATGACTAAACTATTCACTACAAGCATCCCCATACTTGCTCCTCTCATCCTTAAAACAATGACCTCTTTAGCAATGCTTTGTCTTTACAAGAGATCTGGCCGTTTGGCAATTTACAAGGTTAGTAAAAGTAAAAGTAAGGTAAAGCCTCTATTTTTGAACAAGGGGTCACATCAAAAGCACACATCTTCAAAATTCCCTCATTCTTTTTCAAGAAAAAAAAAGGTCAAAAAACAACCTCCTTTCTCCACTAAAAAAAAAACCCACTTTTTACACAAAGTCAAAAAGATTTCCTACCAATCCACTAAAGACAAAATCCCATCATAAGCCCCTTATATTTTATTCTCTCTTGATTTGATGCTTTACATCACTTTTACTTTAATAGTAACTTGCCAAACTGGCTCTTGCGTTTGACATCATTATGAAGGGATGGTTCTTCATTCCAAGTGAAGAAAAATATGGGAATGCATTTGGTTGCGCACTTCATTGATCATTCCCAGAGAACGTGTTTTGGGAACACCGTTCCCTGGCAATAGAGATTTACTAACAATTGCAAATCTTTTCTAAAGTTAGGCCTGCTCTCAATGCGGACATTAACAAAGAGAGCTCAAATCTAGATGAGTGACACACAAAATTAAAGATGTGGAGAGTACAAACAGAGATAAATGCATCACCTTTAAAGCTGTCTGCTTTCGTAGGATATCATTTGACTTAAACATCACCGCAGCAATCCAAATTGTGACTAAGAAACCTGTAAGCGCTTACAAAAGGTGACATATAACCAACTTGAAATGAGCAATATAAACCATAAATAAATCAAAATATTTTCAAGACATTAATCTGTGTTTGAAAGTACCACAAAGTTTAAGATATTGTACTATTAGTTACAATAATAAATGCAAGACAGGCATAAAAAGATAAATGTGAGCATATGAGGCTGCAGAAGCAAAAGTGCACCCATACCTCCTCTTTTAACCCTGAAAACCTAACACCAATCAAAGAAACAAAACACACACAAACATGAACCACATTACAAGGAGAAATGCAGGCATAAGAGGCTGCAGAAGCAAAAGTGCCCTCACCCCTCCTCTTTTAGCCCTGAAGGCCTATCATCAATTAAAACACACGTGCGCGGACAACATTACAAAGATAGATGTGAGCATGTGAGGTTTGTGAGTTTTACTTACTACTGTCAATGTCCACAAGGAACTGGATCCAAAATTGATGCAGACTAACATGGCATCACTTACATTGGACCGATAAAGAAGTAAAGAACCCAAAGGACCAAAGTCTGAGAATCATTCACCAGTTTAAAGGAGGGCTGCACTGATGAAGGCAGGGGCTCTGCTACCAAATTTTATGCAGACTGGAGCCCAATAATTCAAGATTACACAATCACATGTATCTCCCAACAAACAGCTTGTATAGTGGCAAAAATCCTGGCTGTGGTGATACTTTCAGTTTTTCACAAAATATAAGATAAAAGTCACCAACTTCCTATGAAAAAGATGTGTTTGCAAACCACATAGATGAGGGCAAATTGAAACCCTCCAAGTCCATTTTGGCTAAGATTTGATGTTGATGGAGCAGCTATAGGAAAACCAGCTCTTGCAAGAATGGGAAGGGTGCTGAGGAATTGCAGAGGAGAGGTTCTAACGTAATTTTTGGGAATGGTCAGTTTGAAAGAATCTTATGGAGCAAACATACTTGCCATCGGACCAACAATAAAATATTTCAAAGAAAGAAATCCAGGCAATCTAATCATCTAGGCAACTCAAATATGCAATTAAATAGGTAAAGAAAAGAAGGGGAGAACACTGGAGGCTGAGATACTTTCTAGGACCAAATATGTGGTTTCCGCAAAAGAAATTTACAGAAGTAAACTAAGAGGCTGACACTATGGCAAGACAGGACTGATATAGGTTCAATTAACATCTTCTAGTTTCTCTTTAATTAGTGTCTTGACTAGTAAAGCAAAAGTCTTCATTAAGGGTGCAATTGTTTTTATGTCTAGAACTATAGATACAATAAATAAATAAACGTATCAGGTTTGTGGGTCTAAAATACATTTTTTTGCGTATTGCAAGTTACAACTATATGGAAATTTATTTATTTTTTTGGTTTGCAGCTATCATCAATATGTATGAGCCTAGATTGACCTTTCTTCAACGTTTCAGAATATATATTTTTATCAGTCTGGATGCATAATTTCTCATTCATAATTTATGCTTATATGAACAAACATCTACACATCAGCCGTGGTATATGGAAACGCCTGAAATATCGTCATGATGGGAGGAAAAAGAAAAACAAGGGAGTACAGTGACATGATACTGGTTAGCCTCACCACCAGATCAGGAACTGACACAAGCCTAAGTTATTGGAAAAGTAAGTATATTCTGTAAAAATAGAGGTCAAAACCATCTATTCAAGTCCTAAATTCCACAAACAGAACGCTTGCCCGGCTATTGAACATAAATAAAATACACATCTTCAATGATGTGTCATGTCATCTCACAAAACTGAAAAAAAAAAAGGGGTGGTTCTAACTTGAAGAAGTTATCAACAAGTCGTGTCATTTCTATTAGAAATGCGAAACTTCAAACTCCAGCTAATGGTTTCAATGATTTTGTATTACCAATGTAAAAGCATTCTCTATAGCAAAATTTACACTAAGGAAAAAATCCAGAAAAAGGAATATACCTTGCAAATGCTGCCGAATAAAAACAACCAACAGGAGGAGAGAAAATGGCAGAATCTGCTCGATCCATCTCGCCGCCTGCTGAATATCATATCTCTGATAGGAAGAATCTCTATTGTTACCTCCCACTCCATTCCCCGCCTCCGTGCCCGAGCTCCCGCCAGGGGAATCAGCCGGAGAGATCGACGGCCCCTCTCCGCCGCCACGACCATCATTCCGACCACCGGTATGGGTCTCTGCAACGGAAATCTGCGACGCAGAAACACCATTCCCATCAGAATCCCCGTCCCTTCGAACATGATCGTGCTCTCCCGCGCCGATGATCCTTATCGTGACCTCACCGCCATCGCCGGCCGCTGCAGTTGCAGGATCATCCAAACGAGCGCTCTGCACATGGTTACGAAATCCAGAGCCGTCGATTAAACCCTCGTTCTCTAGAACCCCAGGCCTCGTCCGGAGAATTCCAGAATACTCCAGAATCGCTGATACTGGCGTGCGAAGGAAATTCGAAGCCAAGAATCGAAATCCGAGTCTTCTAGGATTGCTTCCGCCTGAAGAATTCCTGTAATGGTCCGAATTGACTCCAGATGTTTCCATTTCGCTTAGAACCCTACCCTACCCTACCCTAACCTGATCTCGATCTTTTCTTCGCAGATGAGAGAGCAAGCCCAAGAACTTTCAAGAAGAAATCGAAGCGATTTCGTTATCTGGTGATGAGAAGCAACAGCAGGGATCGAATCAGAAGTGGAGATTTCATGATTAGAAACCCTAATTCGATTTGGGAAGAAAGAGAGGGTTTGGGGTTTTCATTCGTGCGTCTTGGAGGAGAACAAATCGAGAGCTGCGGATTCTGAAATTCCGATTTTTTAGAAGGTCAAGGTCCCCGAAATCATCTCCCGTTTCTGACCTTGTATTGTTGAGATTACCAAAATGCCCCTTTGTAGCGTGGAGGCTTTCGAGTTCCCGCTGTCGTTGCGGCGGGGCTTCGGGGTAGTCTCGTAGATCATTTTAACTTATTCGATTGGTACATAATGTATGTATTGGAAAAAATGAATTGAAAGAACATTTGCATCTAAGAATCATGTTTCTATTTTGATGGAAATGCCTTTGTTAGAGGTTGGATTGGTAATAAGTTGGCTATGTCTTTTATAAGCTGCACAATTTGTGGCTTTATAGAAACTAAAAATACGCAGGACAGGCTCTTTTTCTATGTGATCATGTTAGAGTCGTTTGGTTTGGCTCCTCTTAATTTTCTATCTCATTTGATAGGTATTATTGATATGAACGGATAGTGGTGTAAATTTATAGAGTTGAAGGATGAGCGGGATTGCAAAAGGATGTCGATCTAATCTCTCTTGCTCTTATAATATGGTGGGCGGTGTGGAAAGTTCGGAAATTTTTCATACTTAGAGGATAATCCATTTGCACCGAAGAAAACTATTGTTTTGGTGAATAATTTATGCAATACCAATATTATAGGGGTTGGAAATAAATGTTTCCCCCTCTTCAACTTATCTCAAAATCAATTTCTTATGATTCTAATGATAAGATCATGATTTATATAGATGCAGCTTTTAGGATTGCTTTTAGGACTCAAGTTGAGAAGACTGCGTATGGTTTTTGTATGTAAAGAATAGCATACATTTAGTTGCAGGCGCTCATTATAGGTTAAGAGCCTCTTCATTTAAAGAAGTAAAAGCACAGACTATCCTCTTTGCATTAAAAGAAGCATGCCGAGGAGGATTCTTCACGCTTATTTTTTTATTGGATACCAAGGGAGTCATTGAAGCCATTAACGGAGAAGAAGATTGGGCTCTAAAGCCTATTATTTTGTACATTAAAAGTCTTGCTATTTCTAAAGTGTCAACTATGTTTTCTATGTTCCTAGGTCTATTGTGGAGGTTGCCCATCAGTTAGCCAAGTAGAGTTATTGCATTAAGAAGAGTCTTTGTTGGGATGGTGATTTTCTTGGTTGGAGAAGTTGTTGGTTCCCCCCTAGTCCTTTTATTTTGTTGGTTCGTTTTTTCTTATTAATGAATTTTCTTTTATAAATAAGAAAATTAAAAAAAAAAAAAAAAAAACAAAACATATCTGTATCAGAGTACGTTACGCTATGTATGCAGATCCACTACAGCTTTGTAAGATGGAAACTGTATGTGGCTTTGGAAACAAAGAAAGTGGGTGCTCATGGCCTGGGTTGGGTGTACGCCTGTCAATCTGGCCCTGAGACAACGGGCCCAGCCCAGCCCGGTCAATCCTTACAAAGCCATTAAAATGAGGGGTTTGTTTCTAAGGAAAAGCTCTAGTTCCGAGCTTGGACAATTGTTTTCAACCCTACAATTAGAGGGCTAATACTAGCCCGTCCCTGGCCCTAACCCTATCCCTCCTGCATTCTTTTATATATATATATGTATATAATAGACATTTATATATGTAAATATATACAAAAATGCCCTTATCATAATCACTTATTAGTAATAGAAGGGGGATATGAAGGCAGTTAATTTCATACCCACCTACCCATTACAAAATGTCCTAAAAATCTACACAAATATATTTGGTTTATTTCATCTATATTTAATTATTTAAATTATGTATTGTACTTAATACTTAAGCAATAAGCGTTGTACAGTTGCTTCTAATCTCTTTTTTTTTAGTTTTATTGCTTCTTGTTTAGGCTTTTTTATATATTCTTGTTCGTGAAAAAGGTGTTCAGTCTTTCCTATTAATAATGATATACATTTTCCTATGTAGAGTTACTTGGGATCCCAACCAATTCATACTCCATAGAGGCAGTTTGTATAAGCATAGAACTTTTAAGGATATGTGGTGATCTAAATATCATTTTAATTAGATAGTTATAACTCTCAAATTTTAATAGTCCAAGCTAATAGTGTTTTTTAAGTGCATTTATTTATGTGATTGAAATCAACAACGCTTAATAGTGAGATCAAATGTTAAATTGAAAACCATGTCAATTGATAAAAAGTATGTGAATGTAAATAGTTTAAAATTTTCAAAGATAAGACATTATTGGAATGATTTCATATGTGGAAATTTCTATGAGATGTGTGAAATAGATTAGGCTATTTAACCATTTTACTTATTTGAGAAAATAAATAAAATCATATGTCTAGAACCCAAGTCACCAAAGTATATATGACTTTTTCAAATGAAAGAAAGTTTTTAGAGACAACTTACATTATTCAAGTACTTTCTTAATGGTTCATTCGCAAGTGAGGTCAGACCCTCAAAAATTACGCTCGGTCACACTCGATTCTTGGTAACAATGTAGAAAAATAAAAAATAATAATATATTTTTGTTATTTTGAGACATTGAGCCCTGCCTGCCATGGCCTTGCTTGACCCTCGAGGGGAGGATAAGGGCCTGGGTAGTACAGGCCCACCAAGGGCTTTTGCCCACCTAGGCCCGGCCATACATATATTGAGGGTAGATTAGGACAACTCCAGGCCCAATCCAGCCGTTTGACAGCCCTAATTAGGTGGGTTGGAGTGTATCCAAGCCCTGATTAATAATTAAGCGGTATAAATTTGAGGCTTAGGTCCAACCCATATGTCTTAAAGTCAATCCCAAGTTTAAAACATTTCGCTTTGCCTAGCCTATTTGGGTAATTCACTTGTATAGTGAATTGACGTGAAGGCTCATATGTGTACCGATAGGAATTTGGCCTACAAGCTATCCTTGGAGCCTCATTTTCCTTAGCAAATGAAAGAAAATGGCAGTGCTTTTCCATTTATAGCGATTTTCTTGCGTTTGGTGCAACAAAGGAATCTATCCTGATTTCTCTTAATGTTGTTGTTTGGTGCTATCGGGAAACCTTTGATGATTCCAATGCATTTGTGTTTGGTTCAACAAAGGAATCCTTGATGACCTTAAAAAGTTTTAATGCATTTTTCTAAGCACAAAAGGCTTTACAATGTGTAAATATTTTAAAAAGTCCTAAACAGGGGCGGACCCAGGATTTCATGGGGGGCGGGGGGTGGTTGCAAATTTTTTAACAAATCAAGATAGCTAATATTTTTTTTCTGGACATGTCTCCAAGTTCAAGCATGATAAATATATTAAAATCAAAGACTAAATTTCGTATTAAAAATAAAACCAGGATCTAGCTGACATAAATAATTGTATTTTAGTACATTCATCACTTAGGATTCTAGCTTTTTGGGAGACATCAAACGAGGAGTTGAGGAGATGAAGCGCCGATTTGTATTTTTTTTTTTTTTTACTTTGTGCTAACAATTAAGGGGAGACCACTAACCACTTGTTATAAAATTAATATATAAACTAATTAAAGCATATATAATATAGAAAATAAAGATTTGAGATGGGGGCCATGGCGCCCTGGGCCTACACCTAGCTAGGTCCGCCCCTGGACTCCTAAAGAATAGTTCAAGAAACTCCAAAATATATTAGGAATATCTTTTGTGTGCATTTCATCTGGAAGCAACTATTTCATTCCTGGTAACATAAAACATCAGTGCCTAAGGCATCACTAATTGCACCTGTAGCATTCATGCAACAACCATACTAGTGTCGGGCTGGAACTGGTCTTCATCAGCACACACCACGTCATTTCACTTTGCTCTTGAAGTGTGGCCCTCTCCAGTTTTGATCCTTCCGTTCGATTTGAACTTCAATCCCTTATTTAGAATTTGAATTCTTGATAAGATAACATGTAATAGATGTGCATCTTTATCGAACATAATTTCAATCTACACAAATTCATTCTCAATCTCACTAAATCTGCCACTCCGACCATCTCATCTATGGAGATCCATCCTCCTCACAAAACCCAATGGCTCCCACCCTCATCATGGCATCATTCAGGCTTAGACCCTGAATGGTCTCTTATCGCATCACTACACTATTCTATATCTCAAGTTCTCTTCTCACCTTCTTCCCCATTTCCTTTCTGTTTCTATTTCTATGTTTTACTTCATTAATCTCTGCTCTTTTTCACCCATCTAACTTCACTCCATTGTGTATCTACCCAACTCGAATATAGCCTTATTCTCACAACCTACCAATCACAGCCTCTTTACACTATGCCCACCTTCTAAACACATCACCTCCCTTCCGATCTACACACTAATTATCTTCATCACATCTTATTCTCATAACCGAACAACATCCTCACGGCTTGCATTAACACCCACCACATACCGAGCCTAGCCACTTGTGCATACCAAACATCCACCATCTCAAACTCTTCTTCACATCCATCTCTATTCCACTTCATTTTCTTCACGGCAACTCTCATGGCCAAAGTACAGTGGATCTACCTTTAAAAAGCCAGCACTTTCATTCCCGTCTCTCCCCATCTATTCTCCTCCTCGCTTAGGTAGGCTGTCAAAATGCCACACTACCCATTAACCCGATAGAACCCGGGTTGTCAAGATGTCACACGACCCGTTAACCCAATACAACCCGCCAAATGGTAAATGTTATAAATTATAAAATGCACGAGGGGTATTTTGATAAAGTTGAAAAGGTCGAAGTGAAATCCTAAAACCCACATATAAAAGATTTTTTTTTTTAATTCATTCACTCTCCTTTTATCAGTAAAAGAGTGCATGTTAATTGATATGGTCCGAAATGGATACAATTATTTAACGGGTTAACAAGTCGTATCGTGTAACTCGTTAAATAATCATAACGTGTTGGTGTTTGGTTTTTGATCCCATTTATTTAATAGGTCATGTACGGGTTGAGAACACGAATTTGTGAACCCACAACCCGAATTCGTTAATACGACGTGATTGAAAACCCTATCCCAGTTCCGAGCGCAAAACCAAACACGCCATTCTCTTCTAGCCATCAAATTACACACATCTGCAAGTCCACCAAATCCATCCCCACCCTCTGTTCAACTTTCCCATGGGCCCCTCATCTATCGAACCAAACAACAGTTCACCCAATCTTCATCATCTACCTGATCATGCCTACGTTTACTTAGCACCATATGACCCAACCGACCCAACTCACATCTATGCCCAAAACCATTCGGACCAATCAGGCACCTACACACCAACCCAGTCACCAACCTACTTCCAACTCATTAGTGTTCAACCCAAACCCAGCTGCTGCCCCACGAACTGAACCTATGTACTGAGCCCAGCCACTCATCTAAACCCACTCAAGGCCACAGAAACATCGATTTTAGTAAATGAACACAACGGTAATTTATGTTACTTTACAATACTATTCTTCTGAAAAAATCTAAATGCAACTAAAACCTATGGTTTGAACTATGTGCAGGTAACCCTTGTCTTAGTGTTGTTACTCACTACTAACAAATATATAAATAATTAATTATGGGAAATTCTCAAAAACTCCCCTATCTCAAAAGGGGTGTTTCTGCCCCTATCCATTAGCCAATAATTTTAGAGAATCTATAAAATATCCACAGTTTTTAAAAAATATTTAAGAGAGAGAATTGATAAGTGTATCATTGATGACACGTGTCACCCTTTCATTGGCTAAAAAGGGGGCCCTTTTTGTGAAAAACGCCCGACGAGTTTTGTAGCGTTACTCATTAATTATAGGGACGAGATCTCTTTATTATGAAATTCAGAAGATAAGCAGAGTAGTATTGACAGATTTAAATACAATGCTGAAAAAATGGTATCAGTGAAGTAGAATTATTAGCAACGATGATCTTTTCAATTATTTCTCGTCATTTTATCTCATTGATTCTATATTACATACTAAAATATATCATTTTTAACATATAATTAGGTGAAATATATATGTTGCGGTGGTAATGGTGCATATGAAATGATCATTGTCATATGTT
The DNA here is from genome assembly GCA_038049695.1 of Cinnamomum chago. Classification (NCBI taxonomy): domain Eukaryota; kingdom Viridiplantae; phylum Streptophyta; class Magnoliopsida; order Laurales; family Lauraceae; genus Cinnamomum; species Cinnamomum chago. Next base: position 113,087,115 of record CP142453.1, on the reverse strand, counting down.
TCTTGTAATAAGTGCATTAGAGCAATTGATCAAACTCTTAGCAATTGTCAATGCATTCATTGTAATGGTCAACTGCAACAACAAAGTTAAGTTGCAAAATAAATGCATATCCAATAAAATAAATCATTAACTCTTGCCTATATATTTAGTTTATGATTAATTAAATTTTTATTTTCAATTTTAATGTTTCTAGATACATTGCAATGATAAAAGTTATGAATCATTCTACACAAGCAACATTTATATTACGAGATGTTGTTAAACATTTCATCTATGGATGCCACCAAGGTAATCTGTTGATAAAATGGTTCTTTTCTTCTTCTATCTTTATTAAAACTGCGTGTTTTTTTTTTTCTTCTCTTTTTTCTTATTTTGGAGGATGATTGGTATGATCTTTTAGCAGTTCAGATAGATAAAGCACTATGACTGAACTATTCATTTCATATAAAGATAAGACCAACTATGAATATATATAGTGATATTTGATAGTGGATTTCCGGTGAAGAAAATCAAAGAAATTGACTTCCTCCATATATGAGAGTCAAATTTCTTAGTCTCACACATAGAAATATGTAAGTTATATTATCAGTTGTTATTCAAAAATATTAATGAACTCATTTTCAGGGCAGACCTAGAAATTCTTTCTTGGGAGGGCCGCATATAAAAACTGACAGAGAAAAATGAATCTCAACATTGGAACAATTAATTCAAGTACATGGAGAAGAGAAACATTGTGGCACTATCCAACATTGCAACAAGTGGATAATTGATTAATTATTTTGATGACATTACTTTCTTTTGTAATTTGAAATGAATACTTTAGAGATTCAATCTACTCATTGATGAATTGACATATATAATAAATTTCACAACTTATAAATTTTATTATTGATTACAATTTACAATTATATTTATTTCTTTTAATTTTATATTCATTTCACTTTGAAATTCTTACTACCTCCTATTCTTATCTTTTGACTTTCCCTCTTTCCAATATTGGTTTATAACTTTATCTAAACATTGTATTATATTTTTTTTCATTGTCTTTCTCAATTATGGCTCGCGCCAGGTTTTATTCATATGACTTATAAGTGATCAATTTCCCGGTTGGCATCGACAGACCTACATGCAAGCTTCAAGCTTGTCACCCCCTTTGGACCTAGTTTCATTCCAAAATCCATAAGAAAATCCTAGGTCCACCCCCCAAATACACCCAACACGACCCAGTTTTTACCCGGCCAAACTGTGCTTGGCCTTGGCCGGGCTGGGCTGAGCCCAAATTGACCAGGGTTAGTGGTTAGCCCACCGTGACCCTGAGAATTGGGTTGGGCTGTGCCGGCACGGCCTAACCCACGGGCCTTTCATTTTTTTTTTGATAAATTTTTAAAAGAGTACAAAATGTTTAGCTCGTATTCAAAAAAGTACATAAAGATTTGAATATTTCGAAAATTATAAAAGTTTTTTATATTTCTTTCAATCAAGTCCTCTCCATAAAAAATAAAAAAGAAAAAAAGAAAAAGAAAATGATAGGCTACAAAATGATTGGTTTGTTGTAGTGAGCCTCCTCTACAAACAGAGAAAGACTTCAGATGTGGGCTCCAACTAACAAAACGAATCGTAAGAGGCTCAAAGTCTCGAACTTGATTTTCATGCCTTAAAAACCTCCTCCTCAGTCCTCACATATCTCGCATGGCCCAAGACAATGAAGAAGTTGGGACCTTCTCTTTCTATAGATTTAGAGGAGGCAAAGAAGAGGCTCGGGAAATGGAAATGGAGACACAGATTGATTTCTTGTCAGAACCATCCAAGAAAATGAACACTCCTACTACTCTCAAGGTATGTAAAGCTTTCTCTTCTTTCTACTGCTACAGCCTACAAAGGAGGCATGGGCGTATAAGAGATCCGGACCGTTCATCAAGTGGGCTAGATCCATATCTTGAGTGCAGATGGTCCATTCACGGATGGGATTTCTGATTTCTCTGCCCTGTTGAACGGCCTAGATCTTGCAAACAACCACTAGTGGAGTCCTCTTGCATTTAATGTGCCTTTCCTTTTTGTTGTTGGTTACCAACAATGGCGGACCCAATATTTTTATTTGGTTGTTATGGTATATGGCCAAGTGAAGAAGTCAAATAATAAAAATAGATATCTTAATTTCTTATCCAAGGTAAGGGGACTTTGAATCATCTACGTGTTAATACTTGGGTCTGCCACTCACATTTGGGTGGTGGAGGTAATGGTCAAGTTAAGAAGTTAAATAATAAAATAAAAAAAATTTAAGATCTTATATAAAAAGTTTCTCTAATTACGCGGGTGCGACCACGCCAGCATCGTAACACCTAAGTCCGCCCCAGTTCATACGTAGAAAAGCCATATGTAGATTAAGCAATCCGGTTCGCTTGATGAAAATGGGCCTTACATGCATGATCATATATTTCAAACAGTTAGATGACTTCTTTTTTTTCCACTATGTTTTGATCATTCACATCATAGTTCAAATTAAGATGTTACGTACATAGTCAAGATGAAAAACAAGAAGCATGCAGTAGGCAAGCATAAAACAATCCTGAAAGGAATCACAGGCGCGGCGTTCCCCGGAGAGATACTTGCCATGCTTGGTCCCTCCGGCAGCGGCAAGACGGCGCTCTTGACGGCGTTAGGCGGCCGATTGGAGGGTGATATCTATCTGGGACCATAACATACAATGGTAGGCCCTAATGCAGTGCCACCAAGCGTAGCATGGGCTTTGTGACCCTAAGTGATGTATTGTAAACCCCCCCCCTCCCTGTTAGGGAGACCCTTGTGTATTCAGCTCGGCTGAGGCTTCCAAGCTCACCGAGTAAAGGAGACCGAGTCAGCAAGGCTGAATCGGTCATAACTCAGCTTGGCCTCACAGAAAGTGCGGACAACATCATTGGTGGGCCATTTCTGGGAGGTGAGTTTTGGGGGTGATTTGCCCCTTGGTTCTTCTTTCATTCATTATTATTTTTTTAGGTTGGGCGGGCCCCATTGTATAGGTGGGCCAGTTAAGTGGATTAGTTCATACTTCAAACTGTTAATTTTAGAAATAATTAAGTTGTGCTTTTAGTACTTGATTAAGCAGTTATGGGTGAAGTATTCTTACTTGAAGTTTCACTGAAGCCATGTTTGTTTGCATAGAATATATAAAAAATACATAAGAATTGGGCATATAAGAATTCGTACGTGGTTAAAAATGAAGACCAAAGTTGAATATAAAAATAACTATCAAATAACCTCCATTTAAGGGAAATGGGAAATGAATACCCAACCATGGTCAGTAAATTAAATGAAATACATATGAACTGGGCGTATAAGAATTCATGTGAGGTTAAAAATGAAGACCAAAGTTGAATATAAAAACGACTATCAAATAATCTCCCTTTAATGAGAATTGAAAAAGTAGAGATGAGAAATGAATACCCAGCCATCACCCTAGTAAATCAAATATCATGACCGTCAAGATCTCATAATTGGTACCTTATACCTTTGCTTATCCCAATTTAATATGAATTTCTATGTGTAATCTAATGCAAGCAAATAGGCCCTAAATGATAAGCCCTAAATGAGAAGATATATTTCACCAAATTATTGGTAGCTTAGTGGCAATGCACCTCTTTTCTACTAGCGGCCCAATCTAGCAAAAGAGAAAAGAAAATGAGATAAGTTGTTTTCAATTAATCTTCTGGTGCTGTCCCGTTTTCTACTTTCTAATTAAGAAAGTTGTCAAATGAGAATTACTTTATTTCCCTCTAAAAGCATATCAAACAGGAAAAAAGATATCAAATGAGAATTACTTTGCTTTTATGGAGTTGAATTCCTAGGAACTCATGGTAAAATGGGTTCTCACAAAGGATTATAAAAAAGGTAATCCATTCTATTTCAATTTTCAATTCAAAAGAAGGATTATAAAAAAAAGGTGAGAGTAAGACATCATACATGGTTGTGTACATGGGAGAGCTGACTTTCTGGCTAGGCATTCATTATCCATCCCCCTTATCTAAGGAAGAAAATTTGATGGCAATTTATAGATTTTTATCTTTATTTCTTAATTTTTAGCAACTTTTAGGAACACATTATTTAAAATAGGAATTCAATTACACGTAAACAAATGTGCTCTAAAGACCTATAAAATTTCAAATACATAATGGGTTCCAGTGATCTTTGATTTTGGGCATTTAAGAATGTTGGAATTCATCAATGTCAAAATCTCGCTCAACAAACTTCTGATAGAAATTTTAGAATCTTTAGTTAGTCGAAATTCCTATGAGAAATTCTAATAAAAAAACCAGCCTCAATGACACTTTGCGTGTTTCTAGTGAAGAAAATGAATATACTTTCTAGCCCCAAATGCCCCTCATAGTGTCATTATATGTAAATACATAATGAACATTCTAATAAGTTATCAATCAGAGAAAGAATTTAATGACGGTGACGATGATGATGAAGAAGAAATTCTACTATTGAAATAAAGGTGTTTTCGGAGGTGAGAGAGAGAGAGAGTAAGCATAGGGGAGGAGCTGCTAATGGACCCAGTCATACTATTCCTGGATGAGCCCACAACGGGGTTTGGATTCAACTACAGCTCAGAGAATAGGTTCAACATTGTCAAAGTTAGCTAAAGAGAGAAGAACAGTGATCATGACTGTACACCAGCCTTCACGCAGGCTTTTTTACATGTTCAAAAAGATACTTGTTCTATCGGACAGGCACACTATCTATTGGGGCAAAGGAGCACAAGTATTGGATTATTTCTCAAGCATAGGTCACACCCCATCTCTTATCGTGAATCCAGCAGATTTCCTTTTGGATCTTGCAAATGGTATGTTCTCTTACATTCTCTCTATGTCCTTTTGTATTTTATTCTATGTTTGAAAAATAATGTTTGGGTTTTGCATTTTGCATACTTTTTTCTGTCATTCTGTGGTTGCGTGGAGAGCATCTTTTTTAGAAAACGATTTTTTGTTGACTTAAAAAGAAAAAAAATGATTCATTTTCTTCCCTTTAAGTGAAAAATTGTCACACTAGAGCTAAAAAGTGTAGCAGTACACGCTCACGCTCTCTGCTATGGGTCTTGTGGAAAAGTGATCCAAACTTTGCTTTTTTGATTGAAGACTCGAGGAAATTACCTTCTTTTTTCATTTTTATGTGAAAAAGTGTTGGACTAAATCATGAAAAAGTAGCAATTGCATAAGAGCGAATGCTATTGATTTTCCACATAATCTGTCATGACCAGGTGGAGTAACTTGGGCAGATATGGGTCACTACTCATGTCACATCCCGGTCCCGAAATCACCTTGGCTTAGGGTAATCTCCGAGGTGTGGTACACGTACTCCCGAATGTTGTACCTGTCTCGAGCTAAATACAACACACGAAGGAGAGAAAATCGACTATTCCACATGTGAGTCTAGCTCACTAATACAGACAATAACATTTAATAGAGCGGAAGTCGTAATTCATTTACAGAAAGTATCATCTTCCATTCAGTGCAATTAAACATTTAAGTTTGATACAAAAGAATTGTACAAATATACACATTAGGTTACAAAAGAGGGATCAATGAAAGAATCCCTAGACCACCACTGAAAATAACCTATACATCCACTACCAAAAGTATATGCAAAAGAATTACGTGTGACCATACAAAAAGGACTAGTCACATGCATTATAGTCTCTTTAAAAGCATCACGCACTCCGAGGAAGTGAAATCTAATATGGCCCTTGTGCTGGCCATTCTTCTAATCCTGAAGGTACCTCTTGGGTAACCTCCTCTCCCTCCAGGATCTCTTCAGGACCGGGAGCTGCATCTTCGTCTGTGACACCAAATGTAGTATCTCAATATGACGATTTAGCAAGCATAGGCAAAATAAGAAATCACATAATGTTGCAATTTGAATTTAAGACAATTAAATTTATATTAGTGATGTCAATGGTAAGTATCAACCACGCAAATTGTGCAAAGTTTGAATAATTATGCTGGTGAATCAATTCATAAGAAAACATTCTAATTTGGCTACTACCTTAAGCTCATCCTCTCAAAGAGAGCAATTCTAGTTGGGATGTCACCAGCTGTCCGGCCAAAGTCTAACTGGCTACCCGGTTCTGCAGTTTCGGTACTCCAGACGACTTACTGCAGTAGTCTCTAATAAATTAAACAAAGTTCAAACCCCGTCGAGTATTACAAGGTCGAAGCTAAGTAGTGCCGACTCAATCGAATCAAAATAATCGAAATAATAAGTGGATTTGAGTAAGTGCGTATTTCAAACTGTCTATAATCAAAATCAATACTATTCACATATCACTGTATCTTTACTCTATCCACATTTCCAATTAAAGACTGAATTAATATACCATAATTGACGAGTGACAGAAGAAGTGGAGTAATGAGACCTCAAAGGATATTGATGATACAATAAATCTATAAATAATGATTGATATGTCAATTAAAAGTATAATTCAATATGGAATGCAATAATTTAAGGAATCGATGAAGTTACTAGCCAATCTAGTCTAGTCTTCTATTATTTCCTCATCATCCAATTCGATACACATTTAAGGAACCTTTACTTAGTGTCACAGTTTAATAAAAAGTTCATTAAATTAATATCCATGGCATGGTGATAAAGTCCTGATTTTTAGGGCTACTCAAGTTCCTAAGGTTTCAATTATGCAACTACAGGGTCAGAGTATCAATTCATGGCTCTAAGAGGGCCTTTGAAATAAAATAAAACAATTTAGAAATTCAGGGGTTCGGTCAGCTGGGGGGTGGCCTGGCGGTTAGCCGACTGTGAACCAGTCAGCTAGCCGCCAGGGTTACGCGGCTAGCCGCCTAGCTTCTTGACAAAATGTCAGATTACTGGAAAGGTAACCGGGGAGTTTTCGGCTAGCCGCCTGGGGTCACGCGGCTAGCCGCCAAGTAACAGCATGGCCTGCGGCCCTGTTTCGTTTTGCCAAATCTGAAGCTTTCTCTCCTCCCTCCACTTCCACACTTTTCCTCACCTTCTATGACAATGGAACCTCCTTGCTCCATGTCCAACATATAATCAATCCATAGCATTTAAATACATACAGAGAGCCCAACGAAAATTTTTAAATCCAATCTTACATGGTTGAATACTAAGAGTCATGAGTAAAACATTGAATCAATGAAAATAACAAAATTTAATTCATATTATGCTTATATTTGCCTCAAATTAAGCTTTCCAAAACTTCTCTTACACCCTTGGGTTAAAGAACCCTACAATCCCTGAAAATTTCAAACCCTAGACACAAATCAAACAAAAAGAATGCAATGAAAGACTACCCAAGAGTCCATTGACTCCATTTTAACTCAAAAATACCACCAAGGATGGGTTTGAGTCTTACCTTGACAAGGAATCCGAAATTGGGAGTGGGAGGAGCAAAAGTTGAAAATGATGAAGAAGATGCAGGAAAAGACTTCTACTCTTGCCTTCACTTGTACAATGCTAAAGAGCTTGGAGAAAGGAAGGGAAATTGAAAGGAAGAAGGGAGGAAAGGGCTTCTCTCACTCACTCCACAGTCACCATGCACCAATCGAATGGAGTGAATGGGACGGAGTTGTTTAACATGATAAGGATGGAAATTTTTGCAGAAAAGTCCACTGCATTTATGTATTTCCATTTTAAGTCAAACGATGGCCCACTTCTTCAACGAGTGATCAAATGAAGTGAAGCTGAATACGAAAACCGACGTGCTCGACGAGATACACGCGATGACGCCAAGATGACAAGCAATTAACGCAAAATGCGAAACCTATAATTACTAAAAAGTCCTTGATTCAACCCAAGTGAGTCAACTCTACTTCACTCACTTATTCAAGACCCAAGACTCAATTAACTCGGTCTAAAACGACTAATGAGTACTAAGTTCGATGATTTACAACAAAGCATAATTTATTAAACTCAATCCTCATTAATTTGCACAATGGAGATTAAGTTGGGTTTGGGGTGTAACAACTCAGTTGGACAGATTTGACTCACCTCACTTGGTTACATATGGACCCGGGTCAAGGGGGGTTATGCTAGCATATTACCATTTGTCTTGGCCTATGTGGCTGATTTTATAGGCCCCAACAATAACTGACTTGGGCTGAACTTAACTTCTGAGTTGTAATGCCAACCATGTCTGGGCTAGCACTAAAGTTTGGCCCCAAATCTGAACGCTTTTGGTTGGGGATGATCCCTCGACCTTCCCATCAAATAACCTGCCCTTTGGGCCACATGTGCTTGGGTTTTGGATATTTGTGGATTTCTCAACCACATCTCTACCTAACTCCTCCTGAAATCCATACACTAGAAAATTCCTATGAATTGAACACAAAGTAGAAATACCCCGGTGTGAGAAACATTAGACACCCCAGTGGCAAAGGGGCCTCATCTCACACAGATGCGGAGAGATTGATCCCTAGGCTGGCAGTTAGTCTTAAATATAGCTGAAAATTAATAGGAATAAGAGAACTTTAAGCTTCTTCAAGTGTGTAGAGATATATGCCATAAATGCCTCAGAATAGCTATAAGCCAGACCTAAAGCTATATGTGTTGATTTTGGACTGTTTGTTCAGCTGATTAGGAACATGTGCGGTGTGTGCAAGAGTTGAAATCCTCGTAAACCAAAATAATAATAATGTGAAAATGAAAACTTATGCTAATTCACGTGGGCATATTACTAGCATTTGTGCCTCATGGTGGACCGAGCCAATAGGTGAGGGCTTCCAATCAGAATGTGTCACCTATCTTGTTCTTCTTTCCCAATTTTGAAGGAGTCCTATCTACCTGCAAAGTGTATGCTGACTGATGATCAGGTGCATCTTGATTGTAAGTCTTACCTATTTGATGAGTCCCAACCCTACCAACATGTAAAGCCTCTGGGTGTATTTTTACCTTTTATAAAGTCCAAAATGGTCCACTATAGTTCTTTCCAAAGAGGTTAAGGAAAGTTGATCTGAACACATTTCCATGGAGACCCCAGTAGAACCTACTTACACATTGTGATTTATAGCATGTGTTTTTATGCACTGCAGACTGGGCTACTTATGTTAACCTCAGGCTTTTGGTGCATCTTCGGGGCTGTACAAGCCATATTCACATTCCCTTTGGATCGTACAATGCTGATAAAGGAGGGAGAATCAGGCATGTACTTCATGGCTAGGATGACCAGTGAATTGCCCCTGCACTCCTGCAGCTCACCCTCCCCGCAGCCTTCATCACAATTAGCTACCGGATGCAGTGGCGGATCTAAGATTTAAAATCACAGCGTGGCCTCGGAAATTTTTTTTGGATTATTTATATGATTGCAAATGATTTTTTCTTCTTTTTTTCTTCATACTTGAGAAAAAAATAATACAAAAAAAAAATAGTGGACCTTTTACATACACTATCAGTAACTAATACATAGAAAGGTGCATTCAAAGATAGATAGTTTGTAGATTTCCACTGCATTGCAAATCATGCCTAGCAAGGACAAATAGTGTGCAGATTTACTCCAAACCTTTTATATGGAACAAATATAATATAATAATTTCAAGCAATAAAACAAGACATATTTATTTATCACAATTGTTCTCTACGAGTTTTCATTGGAGGGCCTGGTTCAATGTCACTGGGGGCCTAATTGATTTGGGCCTAATTTAGTATACATAATTTTTTTTTCCAAAAAGTCACTGGGGGCCCAGCCCCCCAGTGACTATGAACTACATCCGCCTCTGCATACTAATTTATCTTAACTGTTTTCAGCAATGACTGCTGTTAATTTTCCTTGGCATTAGCTCTTGCAGGAGACTGAGAACACGGTGATGCTACAAGAAAGTGATTAAAACAATCAAAATTAGGGAGGACAAGAATATGGAATACCTAAAGTTAATATTGGGCTACAAAAATCCATTGGGAGCCCAAAAAATTCACTGGGGGCTTATGGAAAAAATTAGTGGGCCCCATCAAAATTTGAATTGAAACTTAGAAATCCACTGGGGGCCACTGGTTACATACTCCATCCGCCTCTGACTGGATGGGAGGCCTCAAACCCGCCGCTCGCAGCTTCTCGGAGGCCCTCTTCATCATTCTCTTGGAAGTCTTAGCCACTACGGTCTCGGGCTCTCAATGGGAGCTTTCATCAAAGACTTAAAATCCTCAGTAACCTTGGGGTCAGTCATCACACTCTCATCAAACCTTGTGGGAAAATACTATGTGCAACACATTCCAGCCTTCATTGCTTGGGCCAAGTACCTCTCTATTTCACATCACACATACAAGCTCTTAGTAGGGACACACAGTGGCGGACTTACATTGAATGGGCTGGGGGCTGAAGCCCCCTCCTAATTGTAAAAAAGCCCATAAGGGCCCTATGGGCCCTTAAGCCCAGCCCCCAGTTAAAAATGGCCCAAGTCCCCAGTCAGCCGGTCCCCTTTTATTTCCCTTACCACTTTAACCTAAAAACAGTAAACCACTTTCTCTTTCTCTGTTTCTCATCTCTTTCCCTCCCCCTCTCAAAAATCCCCATCTCCTACTGGGCCCTAGCTGCCTCATAGATGCCAGATTAGCGCAAGGAATTGCAGCGCCCAAAAGCAAAGGGGCCGATTTCTCTAAATTGATTGCTCAGGTGAAGGAAGATGCTCGTTCTCGCATTAACCCAGATCAGGATTTTTTCGGTTCTGTCAACGATGTTTTCAGTGGTAACTGGTAAGTCAACTGATTGAGTGTGTTTGGTTGAGAAGAAGTGGAAAATGATTCACTAGGAAAAGTGGGATTTTTGGATTATGTTTGTTTGGTTTGATCTCCACCACATTGATGAAAACGAAAGCTGAAATCTTTCATTTCATTCCAGTTTCTGTTGTATTGTTTGGTGTGTCAGAACACTTTCTGGAGTGAAATGTGTTGCCTTTTTTTGTGTTACACTACAGGAAATGGTTTTCTACCACTTGGGTCTGAATGTGCTTTCCGAGAAAAATTGTGGAAAATGCTATCATTTGGAAAATGAAACCTGCAGAAAATGTTAGTGGGGAATGATGGGAAATTGTTATCCAGTGGAAACCTATTCTCAGTGCTATTCTTTTTTTTTTTTTGTTTTTTTTTTTGTTTTGAGGTTTAGATGGTTACCATTATGTTAAATTGTTGATGCATCTTTACATTTGAGCATGGCAATACTTACTGCTAACTCATCCACTGCACATGTGGCAGGCACCAGTCCATATTGTTCAAATTCTAGTTTATTTTATAATGAGTAAAACCTAACAATCCTAACCATCAGATTTGCTTGTTGCATACTTGCATTTCATCCATAACCATAACCATACTGTTTTGATCAATCATGAAAATGATTGCCTTTGCCCTTTGGAATGATTATGGACATACAGTACCCTCATAGCCCAATCGGGCCAATCCCAATGCCAATGCAAGGGACATTCTTTAGGGCTAGTGGAATCAGATATTCAGATGTTGACATGTTGTGTCTCCTACTCTCCTTGACCCAAACAGCCAACAGGCATGCCATATAATATAATATATTGCCATTGGAATTTGGAACTCTTCAATATTATCACTTATCAATGTTTTAACAAACCCTGAATGATGTTTAACCACTTCATAATCATAGAGGGAGGGTTTGATTTAAGGGTTAGGATTTATTTTATTACAGGCTCCAAGCCAACTGGTGATCATTTTTATTAGTATGGTTCCTAAATCCTAAGCCAGAGCTACATGGAACTTCTTATGTTGTAGCTCTTTGAGTATTTCTTCCAGGATACTGGGGGTGCAACTTGGGCTGGTCTTGAACCGCATTGGCTCAACCCAAGCCCAACATAAATTATAAGTGGGCAAACCCGAACCTGAACAAGACCCTAAGGAAACTTGAACATAACCAACTTGACTACTTGAGCCCGTCCTGAGTTGTGATTTGTGAATTCCCACAAGAACACAATTCAGAAGGTTCCTTGACACTCCACTTGAATAGCATTGACGATGAGACAATCATGCAAAGGTTTCAAAACATGAAGAATCGTCGAGGGCAATTGTAAAAGCTTTGTTTGAGGGTTTTTTATTTTTTTTGCTAAAGAAAATCTTTTGTAATTAGGTGATCAACTGATCATGACTTTTGATGATAGAATGTTAGTTGATCATGTAATTCGATATTTTGTAAATGCAAGATATTTTCTCTTTCGCAAAAGTTAATGTTAAGAAATACCAACAAAATATCAATTGACTTTTTCAAGTGACTATCTTAAGCCCCCACCAAGTCAAAATCCTGGGTCCGCCGCTGGAGACACAGTACACAAGTGATCAAACTTACATGTGTGGTCCCAATACTGAGTGCTTGGTTAGGGACTTCCCTTCTGTGAGGGCCGTGGGGCTCGACGAGAACTGGGTCTCAGTCTTGATCTTGTGTGCGATGGTCGTGGGATTCTGGCTCATTGCTTATATTGGGTTGATGGGGATTGGGGTCAAGAAAGCCAAGATCCCATCAAGGCTAGCTTCTCTAAAGTTTTCTTGTCTGAAACTTTCTTTACTTGCACACTGTGTCCCATTTCTCTAAACTGAGGAGAATGCTCCAAATCTCCTCTACAGGTCCCTCATTACGTGGTTCCATATTCACAAAGACGAGAGCTTCTACATTAGTTACTAAATAATGAGTAGAACTGTAAGATGTACTACAATACACAAAGGAGAATATTGTAACAGATGTGATTTTTAATATTTTGGTAAGAGAAAACAAAACATAAATCAGAAAGGGTATTACTCTTTTCTATTTGCTCCTCAATCACCCACTGCCAATTGCTGATATGGATATATATAGGTGAATGAAATTGGAAAACCAGAATTCTAAATAATTTTATGAATCAATTAGTTTCCTAGCATTGTGTCCAAGTCAACCATGGGATTTGAAGTAGTACAGCAGTGGTCATAAGAAAAGCAATCAGGCTACTGTATTCTTTCCTGGGCCAGTTTGGCAACTCTACTAATAGAATCACGTGAAGTAAAGTTGATTTTAAAGAAATAATAAAATATAAGTAGATTATGATGATATTTTATTTTTAGTTGTTTGTTATATAATCTTTTTAACTTTTTATACGGGAAAGTAGAGTTTTTTTTTTTTTTTTGGATAAAGGTAGTTGCTTTTTGACTTCTTTTTTTAAATAAGATGTAGAGAGTTTTGAATTAAAGTGCTTTTGATATAACATCTTGTCACGATTTCAAATGACGGCTCATAACATGGATGAGCAATTTTTCGGACATGCTGCATAAAGAATCACAGAGAAGCCATCTAGCTAAAGTTAAGAGGAGCAGCATTTCATTCAATTACCTTCAACCAAAAATTTCCCAGTTCTTGATCGGATAAAATGCCTTCACACTTCATCAGAAGAACTCAGGTCCATCTTGGGATACTATTTGCATGGTTTTGCGGGTGAAGATGCATCTTTTCTCACGGGACTCCAAAAACATTATTTTCCTTGGAGGGCTTGTTTGTGTGATAACCGTGTTTCCTCATCCACGAAAACAGATTTCCAAAGGTAGGGGTTTGCACTATGCTTTTCTTTCTGATGATTGTGAAGAGTGACTCGGCCAATGCAATAGCATGGGTCCCATCTTTTCATAACGTTCCATTGGAGTTCCATTTTCTTAGGTCCATCAAACTTTAAATTTCTTTTTCATGAAAAGATTGTCTCTTCTTCACTTCAGGTTTTCTTCAAGCATGCATTGCAGCATACTTACGAGATAGCTGATTCTTTTGGCCCAACAAGAGGACCGATCTTATCCTTTTTCGTGTTTTTTTCTTTGTAATCCTTTCCTGTAATTGACAATCTGTTCTTGGACTGGCTATTTGAGCATGTATTCCTTTCCTGTAATAAGAGTTTGGTTAACCATTGAAAAAACCCAAGTGCCTGCAAAATGAACAGTTAAAACCATATCGACGAACCTGCTGAAGGCAGTCCTACCAATTGCTCATTATGGTGTATATAGATACAGGGTGGACAAGACAGGACATGGATCATACACACACAGTATATAAAAAAGGTGGATACGGAATGTTCCAATTATTTGAAGTATCTAGATACCATGGATTGCTCATAAAATTCAGTCCCTCTCTGTCCAATGTAAAAAAAAAAAAAATCCACAACAGAACATGTGAGAAGAAGCCTAGGCCTCCTTCACTCCTCAAATACGCATTATAATCCATTGCATTAATATGCAACAACACTTACTATTAGGTACACAAATTGCGATTTTTACATACAAGAACAAATACTACGACCATGTTTTTTTGTCCGTCACTGGCGAACTTAAATACCAAGGTAGGACTGCACAAACTACTTGTACTTTGTGGACTCACAGGACTGCAAACTAGTTGTATCCACAAAGAAGGCAAGTTGATGCTGTTCCAACATCTCAACCTCTCCAAACATCTTTAAGCCGCCTTATTTCTTTGAGTGCTTCAACAGGGGAATGGCAGCCTACTCTTTCCTGTAAAGAAAAAGATATTATTATTGTTTCATTACATCATTAACAATTGTTACTATTATTGGTGTCACTATTTTGTGATGGACCAAGTAATATATAAGACACACTCTGACCTATTAAGTCATAACAGCCAAAGAGCATAAATAGAGGATTTACTATGAAACTGTGCAGGGACGTGGCGGGGCAGGGGGGTTGAGAGAAAAGCAAGAAAAGAAAGAGAAATATTGGTTATAAACACCTCTTTAGCTAAACAAATCCGAACCTTCAATGTTATATAGAAAATAGACACATTAAATTTGTAGCTTAAATAAATCATCAGCCACTGATGCAGGCCAGACCCATGATCCATGGGTCAACCAAGCCCACTGGCCCATCCCACAGTCCCAACAGGTTAAGCCAAATTACTGTATAAGTTTAAGTTAATTAGGAGTTTTATTTGATATGGATTGTTAAAGAAAATTTCTAATTTTAAGAGAGTTTTGGAGAGAGAGAGCAGGAAGTGCAGTTGAGATGGGAATTCCAACATAAGAAGGAACGTCCCATCCCATATTATTTAAGTATTCAACCCCTGATAGGGAGGACAGGTTTTGATTATCAAATGAATTCATTTGGTTATGTATTGAGTTTTTCTCTAGAATGAAAATGCTCGTTTGTGAAAATCCCCTGGGGATTCAGCCAAGCATTTATGGAGACTGGTCCATTTCAGAATCCTTCGTGGATTCAGCCAAAACCTTTCGTGGAATTGATCAGCATTTACATTCATGGATCCAGAGCTGTGTCAGCCACTCTCCCGGGCTATTGTTTAGCTGGTTAGGACATGTAGTTGAAATTCCCAATCAATTACAATCATCTATAATCAATTACATTCACAATCACCATGATAAAGGGATCGATCTGTTTTTCCAGCATTCCATTGCTCGTCGGAGAACATCTTCCAGCATAGTGTATCATAAGCTTTAGGATATTATTATTATTATTATAGTTGATTGTAATTGATTAGGGAAACTGGTTGTTGCAAATACTCTGTAAATTTTCCCATATGAGTAAAAAAATAAGATGACCTATCACAATAAAAGGCACCCAATTCAACTCCATCATCTCTCTCTTTCTTATATATTGTTGAGTTTTGTTACTTGAGACAGCTATGCAGAATCACAGGCCAAGTGCAGGTTTGGCCTTCTCTTTTCTTTATACCAAGGATAAACTAGCAGTAAAACCTTCAGAATTCACAAGCAGATAGCATTGAGATCCAAGAAGGCAAGAACAGCAACACAGAATCGCTGAAGCATCATTCAACTGCCTACATATGATAGAAGTCACTTCAAGGCACAACGACTATTATGATGGGACTGCCGGCCGTTTGGTCCATCAGTAACCAGTTACCACTCCCAATAATTCGATGGATATGTAAATGCAGTGGACAGACGAGAAACACAGAAAACATGCCAACTTATCATACAACCTGGGACATTCATCATGTGGGGCCCACTGTGAACATTCCCTGGACCATACAATGTACTGTTCCAGTTACCTGTGGGACTACATATGCATGAGATATGGACATCTAGAGTAAATGGCTAACAGCCAATCTTCCATTTATACAGATTGCTGACTTGATGAGCAACTTTAGGCTAGGAACTAGGAAGAGTTCATGTTTAGGCCAGGATCAAGCTCGTGGGGCTACAGGCTAATTGTTGGACACAGAAACTCATGGGCCTAAAGGCTAATTGTTTAGGCCAGGATCAAGCTCGTGGGCCTACAGGCCAATTGTTTAGGCCAGGATCAAGCTCGTGGGCCTACAGGCTAATTGTTGGACACAGAAACTCAAGTGTGAAATCTTTACAGGCAAATAAACTCAGTACAAGTCCACCCCAATGTGGATTGGTGGAGGCTAGGCCCGGCCCAGTTTGAAGCCCTGGTTCACAGCTGAGCTGACCACACCTGATTAACAAACTGCATCTTACACTATGTTTGCACTTGTATCATGAAGATCTCCTGCAGATATTCTAGACAGGAATCGTTCCAGTGATAGGCACAAGGTTGATATTACGCAAGCTGTAACAAGAATGGCAGCGACAAGAGTTTGTACAGTACCTGCAGCTCTGGCATACCCACACGCATAAATGGATTTGTTTCCCACTCCTCCCCAATAGACGAAGGAATGGTTGGTAGGTTTGCCTGCCGTTGATGCTGAGCCCATGAAAGTTTCTCCTTTGTTTTTGCATTATCTGGTTCTACTGTCAGTGCAAACCGCAAGTTCTTTTCTGTGTACTGAACCAGAGGGAAAAAAGGCCAATTAGTTCCTTGGTAGCAAAAAACTCACTTGAAAACTAAACCCATGTAACAAAAGGTATAACACAAAGGATGGCTCAAGAGGATCTACTGTTTGTGCAGCCAGTGTTCTTCAATGTGGAGTTTTTTCTTTTTTCCTTTTAATTTGCATAGGAAACAAATTCAAAATTTTCTCCATATGTAACTGGAGGATAATTTTTTTTTTTTAAATCCACTGCCAAAGAGGATCGGAAGACTGTGCAGCCAAATTTTATAAAGAGAGACCCTTATTATCTTATCCATCCATTTTGCAAGACAATCATCAGATGACCACAACTATCCATCCACAGAGCTCGTAGCTGAGTCCAACCATGTGCAGTCAATGCATTAACTGCTTTCAGGAGCTAATCTACTTTTAACCTTTCAACACATTGTGGTAGGCAAATAACCAAAAACCTTCTCCATTCTCATGTAACAGGAGATATAACATAATGCATGGCCAAAAAGAATCAACAGTTTGTGCAGCCAACTTCCTATAAAGTGAGATACTTCATACCCATCTACTTGTAGATGCCCACAATCATATTGTGGGAGACCTCCTTGCCGAGTCCTACTATATGCAATCAACAACTTGACTGCTTTCAACAGTTTACCGACCTTACAAATTATCTTTTTTTTAATCTTTCTTTTTTTTTTTGAATGGTTAAATGACTAGGAACCTGTAACCTTGTAGCCAGCCGGTGACACTGAGCACCACTTTCCAACTGTGCTGTGGGCATATCTGAAGCTATCAAATTACATGACATCTTAGCTCATTTTATCTCGGTATTAAAGGATTGTACCAAACAGAAAAGGAGATACTGAACTTTATAAAACCCAACATTTTTTTTATTTGGCGATGAGAGAAGTGTGAAGCCTACTCGTTGTTCGTGATGCTGTGAAGTGATACAAGCTAATGAGCCATTTTAGGAGGAGGGAATTCTCACTTCCTTTTTTCATGGTTCTTTCTACTGATAGAGCCCTCAACCACAACAGAATTTCCTCCATTCTTGTAACAGAAAGTACCAGTGCAGCCTAAGTTTCAAAGTGAGGTCTTCACAACACATTCAACAAAATGCCCTACCTCATGGCCACAGTATACTCGAGTGGGCTTCGGCAATGACCCTAATGTCACACATAGCGATTGATACATCTGTTCTGCTGTGCCTTCGAAAAACTTCCCACAACCAGCAACAAACTACAAATAACAACAAAGAAGAAAAAAATTAACAGGACACTGTTTATGGGGAAATTAAGAAAGTTTTATGCAGTCAAACCCTACACAAATAAAGTCAATTGTGTAAGAATTACCAAAGTATCTCCGGTGAAAACAGCAGGATCTTCTTCCTCTTTGCTTGTCACGTAGTAACTTATATGACCTTTGGTGTGGCTGATGTCAAACGTATTAGAACACCACATAGCCCAGACCAGCATTAGTCCAGCTACTTTGTATCCAAGAGTATGTGAAGCAACTAGTAGTGTAGTACTAATATTCCATAAGTGATTTGTCATGTGTGGAAAAGAAAAAGGGTAGATAGCATCTTCTTTTTTTTCCAAGAAACATCAGATTAAAAAATTCAATACAACGAGCCATCTGAATAGTTCAACTCATTCATCCTTCTATCTTTGAGAGAGAAACAACGTGACAAATACTGCCTGTTACGAAAATAGACAACACGTGAGGGAAAACAAAGCTGTAATCCAGTGTTTGGCTCTCTCTGCCTTTTTTCAGGAATGGTGACTTTCATTAAGCAATAGCTAATACTTCACAATTTCTAGAAAGATCCAGCACCTCGTCCACCATGTCTGCCAAACTCTGAGGGAGCCTTACATCAACCCGAAGCCCCACAAGTAATGCTAAAAGAATCGCTTTCCACCATTATATGCTGAAACTTAGACAAATGCCTTCAGAGACCTAGAGTTGCATATGGGTATCTGATTATCCGAGTATCTAAAGTCTCTGGTTCCAAATAAAGCAGGAATGGAACCAATTTTTGGGTCAAAGAAAGCAGATTCAATTCCGAATCCATGGATATAGGATCTGGAACATTTGGATCCAGAACCGGATGCTTGCATGTTCCGACCCCAGGGTCTGGATCCAAGGTGAAAAAATACAATATTAAAAATACATATAAGCTTTAAAGGCCTAAATAGCTTGAGTTATGCTTGTATTTAAGAGTCTACTTTGCTTAAATCATATACTATTTAATACTCCCACTTGTATATTAATTAAAAATCTGAATCTTTTTTATCCAATTATACTAATGCACCCTACATCTTATTTCAGATCCAGATCTGGAACTAAATCCCTTTCCTTAGGTTGATGCTGGATCAAAAAAGGTTGATGCTGGACCCTGATCTGAATACAACACATGGGTTCAGTGACGGATCCTGTCCAGAAGCGGATCTATAAAGGTGGATTCGGGTCCAGATCCAGATCCACCATGGTTCGGCCCCAGTTCCTACCCTGGTTTACATCTCAACAGAGACCACACCTCAATGCCAACAATTCTGTCCTATTGATAGAGCAGGACCCAAAAAAAAAAAAAAAAACAAAGATTGAATAGATGCCACTACATTATCTCAAATACCCTCTTATGCTTGCATTCCCTAGGCTGCCCATGGACTCCCACCAAATTCAATTTTAGGAACCACAACAAGGGAGGGGACCATCTGGGCCGACTAGAGTGGGCAACCTTGGATGAGTTTGCCTCCTTATTCCAACTCACCATGATGGTATCAAAGGAATAAACTTGGAAATGGGGGAGAATAGAAATCCATGGGACAACAAGGAATTTCACCTTGTCCACCAAAGACGCCACTTTAGAGACTTTCCCATCAAAACAAAACTGTGGATTATGTTACTCATGCCCCATAAATAGCAATACAGGAAGATCCCCACTTTATTCTGCCCCTTGATGATCCCACGACCATTTTCCAGCCTCAAACAATTCACAAAGGTTTCTAAAAACCACCCAGCTACATACAAACCAATTTTTGGCAGATCTCCACAATAATTGGGCAAACCAATAATTTAGAAGTAGGTGATCCAGTGACTCCCCATCTGCTAAACACATAGGGCAAACCTTCAGATCTTCTACCACTAATGAAGAAGATTATCCAAGTGAAAATACCACCAAAGAGTGTCGGCCACCCAAATGCACCACTCTCAGAGGAGATTTGATATCCCATAAGCTATGCAAATTGCAAAGTCAGAGGTACTGGGGAGTGAGGAACCTCCACCTCCCATAATAGCTGAAAAAAGAATGAAGCTAACAAAAAGGAACCATCAGAAGAGCCCATCCAAACATCTCTATCACACCTTCCTCCATGAAAAAAAATTTGCCAAGAAGATGATAGGAAAAAAGCCGACTCTCCTCCAACTCCAAAAGGTTTCTTCTAAACATAGCACAAAAAACACTTGGCCACCAATCCGGTCCATGTAGCAAAATCACTTTCGTATGATGTTCATACAACGTAGGAAACTGGCAAGCCAAAGAACAATTTCCAATCCAAGTATCCAGATAAAACAAAAATTGATCACCTGTGCCAATATGATATCTGGTATTATTTGGAAAAACCTCCTGAACTGACATGACAGTTGATGCCCTTCCATATCTTTGATTCGTGAGAGTTTGGCTCCCAAGTGTCCCACCATTCCTCATCACTCCATATTCGGCCATAGGATCTGCTATTAGTCCTCCCAATGCTCCATAGCTATTTGACTACTAAAGTATAACTCATCAGTCTCATGGGTCTAAAATCAAGGCCACCCTCCTCTTATTTGGCTCTCTGCCATTCGGGATCAGAGTAATTCATTTCAGGACTTGCCCAATAATCAAATATATGTTACTCCCAAAGTGCCAAAATGGGAAAGGATACGAACCAAGCCTTAAATGCTTCATGCATTAAAAGCAATCAATATAGCCTAAATTTAACTAGATGTAAAGATTGTGTAGAATCATTAGGAGTGCCTTCCTCTTCCTTTCAAAAATAAAATGTTTCTTCTATGCTTTGGTGTCTTATTTCCTAGTTTTACGCATCTATATTTTATCTTCAATAATAAAAATGCTTCTCTAAGGGGGGAGAGAGAGAGCACGCGCTAAATTCTTTACATTCAGCCATAAGGTTCCTTAAAACGATTAAATGAGCTCTCAGTAGGTTTCGCGGCGTCCACATTTTAAATCACAAGATGATGCGATACAAAAATATGTGCATGGATTCTCACATTGGAAATGAGCCAAGGCAAATTCATAATGTCATTATGGATAACATATTTACCCATGTGTATTGCCTTTAAAGCTTTCAAATAAGATCTGCTACTAAGACAATAATGGATGCCAAAGGAGGTGGAAAATACATGCATAATGCAAATCAAAGAAACAAGATGGGAAAAACATACCAAGGTGTATGAAGTGACAATATATTCACATCAATTCCCAATGACAGCTTATCTCCATTTTCCAACTTATCAGTGCATCCCTTTACATTGTCTATCGAGCCCCCAAAAACCCTAATTCCAGGCAGTAGCTGCTTTATCTTCTCATTACCACCAGCATGATCCCTATAAAAAAAATAATAATAACTTGAAATCACAAATACAACTAAACAGATCCAAAATCAAGTCAATCCCATCAGTCAAAAGGAAAATGATTCAACAATGAACAGCCTTTAAGAGATGTTTGCATGATGGGTTCCATGTAGTGGGCCCACCCATCGAGTATTTGTACGGTGGGAACTACCTAGATTCCTGGACACGCAAAAGTCAAAGCAATCGAGAGTATCTGAAAACCCCCAAAATTCAGAATTAGCCCCAGTTCAAAGTTCAAATTCCAGTGGAAGTTACAAGTTACAACGAGATGGAAAGAAGATCGGATTATCGTAGCCGTCCATCAAATAATTTGGATCTGGGCAAACGTCATTCGATGTCCCTTTCAAGGCCAGCATCGTACGGCTGGGATTGCCCAATCAGATCAAATAAATCATATACCAGTGATGATGAGTGGTGAGGACCATCTTCAGATCGGCGCCGTTGTCTTTGGCGACACTCAGGATCTTCTCGGGCTCGACGGGATCGACCGCTGCAGCTTCTCTCGTTTCCTCATCTATGATTCTACAATTCAACATCTCCCAAGATCAAATCTTTGAAAGTTTAAGAAGAAGAAGAAGAAGAAAGTGCGGGAATTTGAAACCATAAAGAAAAAAACCCCATTTCAATTGTAGAAAGAGGTTTTGAATTCGAAAAGGCTAAGCTGAAATTAGGGTTTAGAGAGATGGGAGAAGGCGATTGCTTACAGATAAGCGTAGTTATCTTCCAAGCATGGGATGTGAAGGATCTTCATATCGCGAAATCTCTCGTTACCTCACTACAACTTCGAACTCTCTCGCTCGCTCGCTCTCTCCCTCTCCCTCTCCCTCTCCCTCCGTTGTTGCAATTTTTACAGCAGTGGTTTGGACTTTGGACACGTGACCAAGATTTTACACGCGATATCAGCGGATTCGTGTTGGTTATTAATGGGTTCCGAACAATAATGAGTCAAATCCATTAACCCATTAAGTTAATAGATCCTGTACGAATTAAATCAGTAATCCGTTAATAATTCGCTTAATTCATTAAAATATTTTTAGTTCCTAAGTATAGATAGAATTAATTTATATTTAAAAAGAAAAAATTGAGATTTATTATTTTATGGGATCCACTTGAGATCCTCACTTAAAATCTCTCGTAGTAACTTATATATTTTTCTCCTTATATATGTATTTTTATGGATTTTCTTTTAATTTTCGAAATGCTTAATTACTTAAAGGGTTAACGGGGGGTTGGGTCTTCTAACCCATTAAATTAACGGGTCGTGTTCGGGATGGATTTTTTGACCCGTTAACTTAATGGGTCATGTACGAATTAAGGTGATTTTAATATGAATTCATTAACCTGTAATCCGAATTCATTAACACGACACAAATGACAGCCCTAAGTGCAGGCTTGCAACATCTTTTCCACAGTTTTGTCCTAACAAAAGACTTCAACCAAATAATCCCTACTATCTATCTTTACTTGAACGACAAGAAAAGTTTTAATCCTAAATTAAGTAGAATAAGACAACAGATGACTTCATCGACAATAGTTTAATTCATTGACCTGATCAAACAAATCTTTAAAAAATCAATTTTATATAGAAAAGAAAATTAAACAGTTGAAATTTTCTTTAGGAACAACCCTTTGGGACCCAACTTAATGCTTGCATTTCTTTCTATTTGGTGATGGCTAATCTACTCTTTACCGGCCAATATTTCATTCCAATGGGTCAAACCTAATTACGCCCGGTCTTCTTTCGAGGACTTTAGTGCCTCATTTGCCTCATGTAATTGAATTCCTAGATATATTAAGACTTTATATTTTTTGCAAGTGCTGAAAAATGAAGAATCAAAAGTAAAATATATCCAAAAATATTCTACCAACAATGCAAGATGAGAAATGAATACACAGCCGATCATCAGTAATTTAAGTTCTAGAAAAATCAAGATCCCTCCTATCCTTCAATCCAAAGTGCTGATTTTACCATGATTTCCTACGTATTATAAGCAAGCAACTTTGTAGGTGAGATTGAAAGTCACCGGTGGAAGATATCTCAAGGCTAGGATGATTGGATTCGGTTGAGATTTCAGTTTCACACTAGTTCTCTTTCAGATCAAATCAGCCCTAATGACCTGCAGGCCCTCATTAGTGGGATGTTGTCTATACACATGATCAGGCAAATGGTATGGACCAGCAAAACTTGTGCACATACACATGGATCATAAATGCCACTTATTTCTGGCAGATGCAATTCATACGGCTCCGGATTCTAAAACTGTTCTGTATGACTTCAAACGCAAACATCATCATCTCCATTCCACAGTTCTGGAACCATACATTTCATTGAAACTAAAACTAATATCCCTTCAATATAAATTTATGTATAACAAACTAATTAAAAAATTCAAATCAACAAAAAAATTATGAAAACCAAACCTTTCTTCACTTAATCCACGTCAGCATACACGTTTCATCTTAAAAACAAATGATTTGTATACATTTATGCTCATTTTGAATACTATATAAAAACTTTGAAAATAACCTTAATTTATGGAGTTGGAAAGCATCCCTTTGAATTGGGTTACATCCATACAAATGGGCTCAAGAGACATTTTATTGAAAATACACATATTTAGCTCAAGAGACATGTTTTATTGACAATGCACATATTATGTATTTTTGAAAAGATACATTCAGAAATGAGCCACAAGAAGCTGATGTGGCTTCTTTTAAGGCCGGAATTGAGGGTTTTTTTTAGGGGTTTTTTAACTAATATTCAGCTTTAAAGAGAAAGAATAGTGCAATCCCCCGTTTAATCTTATGCAAATTAAATAATAAATAAGTTTAATTTTAAAATTAATTATTAATTAATGAATAAAAAATATGAATGATAAACTCATTTGTGTGATTTCAAAATATAAGTTCATATTATCACATAATTAAGTAAATAGAACATAATAATGTTTGAGTAAAATTCTAAATAATGTTAGAAGCACATTTAGATTTTCAATAAAATTGGAGGCGATCTTATTGAATTTGCATTGATGACATGTGCGTGGGAACAAGAAGTACAAACAAGCATTTAGAATAAAAACCATACACCTTCATTGGAATATGAAGGCATATGTGAGAAATGGAGCAGCACCAATATTAGAGACACATGAGCAAGTTTGTGAGTGTAGGGAGAAAGAGAAAGAAAAATTTGTGTCAGGTGCAAAGGAAGATAAGTCTTAATACTTTAGAAGAGATGTTTTATTGGGAGGGATATGTGTTTCTTTACGTGAATGGATGTCTCTGTACGTAAAGGGTTATATTTGTCATTGGGTTTACCATGCTGATGTGGCTTAAGGAGGGGAAATTTACCTTTTTTTTCCCATCTATTTCCTCTAACTAACATCCAACTTTAAGGTATAGAATTGTAAATTTGTCAAAATTTTAGGTTTTCAAAATGACATTGAATAATAAAAGATGAATTGTATAAAGCCTTTGTTCTAACTATGATTGATTGGCTAGAGTCATTACTTTGGTCCAATGGTAAAAGTCACGGGTGCCATGCATAATAACGCAAATTCGAAATCTGTGAACAACCACTTTGAGTAAACTTGACAAACATTAGGTCTATTTTTAGTCTGAATCCTCTCAAGACCCTGCTTCAGGGGGACCGCACTAGGTGATGACCTATGTTGGGTCGACTATGTGAATTTTGTTTATTTATCTGTATTTTTCTCGGTCAGATTTTTGGATAGTTTGCACCTCTTTATATCTATCCTCACTATTTTATCCACATCCTCTTTTAACTATTGTTTTTTTTTTTTTTTTTCAGTGGGCCATCACCCTCCATAGATGGAATGACTTTTTTTTTTTTTTCAAAAATGTGTCTTGCTACATTGGACATGTCCAAATTATTTCAAGCAAGTTTAATTTAATTTATCACCTATTGATGTTATACCTAAATGCTTTTGAAAGTATTCATTTATGATTTTATATTTCCTAATTATACCACACATCCATCTTAACATTTTCATCTGTACTATATATTAATAGTAGATTCGTAAATATTACTATCAAGTGTTTTTAGGAAAATAAAATAAATTATTAACACAAGTCATGTGAATGAAATTATTTAATCAAGTAAAAGTGAGGTCACATAGGTCAACTTGACTTGTCCACATCTAAAATCTCAAGTTGCATCAGCATAAGATCATTATTTAAAATAAAAAGTTGATAATAGAACAAAAAAAATTAAGAATTAATTAGCAGGTCCTTCTCCTTTTACAAACGTGTTGAGAAAATGAGCTTTACATTGTAAATATTACACATTTGAAATGCATTACCATGTTTGTTAAAATCACCATTTTCTTCGATATAAACAAGTTCATCCAACAATTTTGGATGTATTATTGGTAAATATCAAGACATATAATAACATATTATAGTTCTTCATGAATTTTGAGAAATTTGTAAAAAAACAACCAAAAAATTTAAATACATTTAAAACCATTGAATGGTGCCCATAAACTTGTGAAAATGATGGCTTTAACAAAACAAACATGGTAATATGTTCCATATATATAATATTTGCATCCGTGACATTTATATATGTGACATTTCCATATGTAAACCATTTTTTTTATCGCATGTGTAAAAGCCAAATGAAACCCTTAAGAAGGTTAGGGACACTAACAATTGGACTCTATAGTACGTTAAGAAGTTTAGGAACTGAAAAATATCAGAAATGTATATTTTTTAGATCCCATTTTGTTTCCGCTCACAAATGGTTAGATTAGTACTTTAAGAAGCATACTTGCCAAACATAAAACATCAAACAAAGTGAATGAAGACTCAGAACAAGATATCTATAAGCTACTAACTTTAACATTGAAGTGATACAGACGATAAACGAAAACTATTCCCATTATGCCTCCAATGGGAGCATAAAAAGTTCACTCTAAATTTCCTTTTTTCTTTTCCTTTCCAACAGTTATTAAGCAGAGAGTACAAGCACTTTAATGGTTCCTTGACTGTTTGCCGCTAACATGGTGGGGCTATCACTCTTCCAACATACAGCGCTAATAAAGTATGACCCAGCATCTTCTTCTGTATCATCCAGATCAGAAGAACCAAATCTATGCCAAGCAGCAGGTCTGGAAATGGCCTGCATACAAATTCAAAAGGTGATGCCTTTTTACTGGGTGGTGATCAATAAAATTAATCAGAGATAGATTCATGGAAGTGGCAGAGAAAAGTGACTAAAGAAATTAATGTGTTCCACCATTGATGGATAAGGAGGCAGCGAACAAACTCATTGGACTGATGGTTGGCTTCAACCGAAGAGAGGGTAAAAAGTAAAGTAGGGGCCGACAGGCAGCACCCTTAAATTCTTAAATGCAATGAAGAAGTCCAAGGATTGAAAGGCAATTTAACATTGGACTTGAAAAGAACGTTGTTAGTTTGGGATACGCATAGTATTGTAGCTGGTTGAGAGATTCCAAAGACTTTAATAAGTTCACTAACCTTATGGTAGACAAAAGCTTCATTTGTTTCACTGCCACAAGCAATATACTCTCTGTTCACTGTGAGACCCACAAAGTTCTTCTCATTCATGTGGCCCCTGAATGCACGAACCTGGGCATATATGCCACAAAAAAAATATAAATAAATAAATAAATAAGAGCCTCACAACTTAGATGAATTACACCATACAAAAAGCATCAGCAAAGGCTAAAGAAAAATAGAATCAAGTAATGCAACAGAAGCACAAGAGTTGGGGCTACAACTTGGGCAGCAGATGCTTTTATGAGCCCAGCCCAATTATTCCATAACAGAATTTTGTGTCAGGGAGGCAATACACGGGTCTAAAAGGTCTGGTCCCACTAGACAAGTACAAGGAGCCAATGTGCTTCACAGTGTCATTTTGGGCCTATCTGGGTTGGTCCAGCTTACAGTCAGCCTTTAGGCAACAACTTCAGGGGCTCAGCACATGGACCAAAAGACAGTCTAGACATGGGCCAAGGCGAGTATGCTCGGCCCAGTTCACTACTAGTCAATAGACTTATTCGCTAGTAGTTAGTTAAACAAACAAGGAATTAGAGCTCCTGATGCACGAGACATTTGGTGACCCGAAACCCCCAGTTAAAAGGAGGGACTCAAGTGGAAATCCGTCCAGATTAGGAGATCCCAAGTTCCTAACCCTTCTTTAATAGCCTGGAAAGAAAACTGACAAGACAGCAAGAGAATGTGGGGGAGAGGTCAAAAGGAGCAAAAACATTTAATCTGGCGAATTTTAAAGCACTCATCTTGTTCATATATGGATCTATAATTCATGATAATAGATAAAGCCTGATGTAAGTTCTGTCAAAGACTGAATTGCTCACATGTGCCAAGTACATGGTACAAAGGCCAAAACTAAGAACTTCACAATCCCAACCACTTTTCATAACTTTTTAAAATACATAAATAAACAATTAAGCAAAAAAAAAGGCCATCCAAATGTCTACTCAAAATCCATTTATTTTCCCCAGTAAGCCCTTCAGATAAAAGGTTAAGATTAAGATTGTCCAACTAGCGAATTCTGGGCTTTTGCTCATTCATATAAGCCCCACAGGATGAACAGTTCGGCCCATAAAAATACCAAGAGGTAAAAGGGATAAAACATTATAGTTTTCCCAAAAGATGATTACATGGCTAGTCGCAGATTTTCTTTTCTTCTTTTTTTCTTTTTCCATATAGCAAAATCTTTTGGTGACTCATCCCACTATATAGGTGGGATATTAAGCATGTCAACTGATACTGTCCAAATTGGTGTGGTTGGATGCATGTGTATAGTGGATGAATCAACACACAGATTTTACTACCAGAAGGCTGACATCACACACTAGCCTATCCCCATCCTGAAGGGTGGGTACACAAAAAGCACTCCTCTATAGATGAAATTGTAGAGGAGTTATGCAGAAGAAGCAGATATTTCTATGACATTGCCCCCATGCAGAACCATAGGGTACTTGGCACAAACACATCAGACTTATAATTTTCTGGAGTACCCATTCTGTAAAAGCAATGTATGCTCAAGTGATCCAGTAAATTTCAACAGAAGCTAGACTCTGAGGGCTGCCTTCTGCGGGAGAACTAGTGGGGACCCATGACTATATATCAGTATATGAGAACCACAGTGTCTATATCATGCAAATTTTGTACTTGCACCTTTGACCATAACTTTTCGACTGTAATTTGTGTACACTGTTTCAAGGAATTGGAACAAATTTCATTATGTGCTCCACTACGAGGGCACAAATTTGATGGAACAGATAGACATGCTTGTATGCACGTGTGCAGTGGATGTGCCACCAAAAGGTTTTTGTGTGGAAGACTGAAATAAGAGAATTAACCATT
Source organism: Cinnamomum chago (assembly GCA_038049695.1). Taxonomy (NCBI): domain Eukaryota; kingdom Viridiplantae; phylum Streptophyta; class Magnoliopsida; order Laurales; family Lauraceae; genus Cinnamomum; species Cinnamomum chago. The sequence continues at coordinate 113,058,353 of CP142453.1, read as the reverse complement.
TCAGTAGACACTGGCAGGGATAATGAATGAACAGCTAGAATCTATCAACCTAGAACTTAGGGAGGACCACACATCCAAAATGAGGCCCAACAATAGTCTGGATGCAGTGGTGGAGCCGGGATTTCTTGCAGGGGGGACAAGTCATAGTTGACTGATAATATTTTAGTTCTATAGATTTATTACTAATCACTTAATCTTTTTGCATACTTTTAATAATATTAGATGAGATTTCTAAATTTGAAAATACCCCAACAATTTTCAAGAGATGGTCACTGTGATGCATCCAAACTGCCCAAAATAATCGTTTTCTCCTTAATTTAGCATTGATTATCTCGCACTAATTGAAGTAGGACCCATGCCAGATTGATCACATGTAAATCAATCACCCCACTATTGATTAATGAAAACCCATTGATTGGTTACATGTGATCATTTGATGGGCCACAATGTGCACAGTAGAGATAGATGGTTAAGTGTGAAGCAATTAAAGCCCTCCCTTCACCAATCACGAAAAAGGTAATTCTAAAGGCGTATATGGTAGGGTAATACAATTATTAAGAGTCCGAACAATCACTCATGCTTCCGTGAGCAGAGCGGAACTTCACAAAGGGCTCACCTATTGAATATCTAAACTGCACAAAATAGACTCCTTGCCTTTCAGTGGAGATTTTCCAATTTTTACTCCAAATAAGAATTGATCCCACATAAAATTAAGCACCTATGATTAAGAATGTCATATGCTCAATCTTACCGTTGGACCAACTCTTATTGTAAAATAAGTTATTTGGGTTTTCAATAGGTGAGTTCCATGGTAGAGTTCCACATCCCCTCGTTATAGGTGAGTGAAACCTCAAAGTTGAGAGAGCCGGGTTGTTTTTTTTTTTTTTGGTGGGGGGGGGGGGGGGGGGGGGGTTTCAAATCCGCACACCCCACCCTCCCTACGCGCGCGCTGCGTTCTGGATCATGGCAACTGTGGGACCCATTTGTACGAAATGGATAAACAAAATGACCCGTGATGCATCAGAACAAAAATACATCCTCATAGCCTACAGCCCTTACTTCCTATTAAGATGAAATTAAATCAGTAGGAGTACTTGCATCAGACCAGAAAGTAGTGACTGAAAATACAGGACAATAGAAACTATCATGTACTGACGTACCGCGGAGTTCTCGTTTACATCCCACAACCGCAGTGTGCTGTCTGTTGATGCGGAAGCAAGCTCACTGGTTGACAAGAATTTCACATATGAAACTGCTTTCCGGTGCCCATTGAAAACATGAACAGGAGCACTGCTGTTTCTCAAGTCATAGTAATGGATATGGTGATCAGCAGAACCCACCTGCATAATGCCAACATGCTCTGCTTGTTTCAACAAATTAAGACAGTGAAAAACACACCAATAAGGATGTCAATTTAGGTCAACCTGATGGGCCATCAGGCCTGCTAAACTTAAGATTAGGACCCACGTTTGAGGTTCTTATGGTCAGATCTAGGTTCAGGTTCTGGGATAATATTAATATAAGAGTTCACTATAAAATAATCTTGATCAGTGAATATAAATTCAGACCCTGATATCTACTCCAGTCATATTGGATGGCCCACTCATCTACATGGTTACAACACAGATATGGATGAAAGTTTACCGCAACATAAATGCTTGATCCTGGATTATACTTGACACAACAAATATTCGCTTTCATATCAATGTTGAGTACACTGGCTTCTTGTTTCGTACACCATACTTTTACCTGTTTCATAGAGAGTGCAACTTGTAACCATTATTCTATCATAAGATAAAACAAGCCAAACTGGGAATAGCCCTTCCTTCCAAACCAGTTTGCATAGATACATTAAGATCCTACCAGTCACAGGTTGCAAAGGACACATCTGGCCTTGTGTCAAGTCATCTTTCCCACCCATTCAATAAAATCTTTAATTTGTAAAATAATTGCATTCGTAAAGCCCACTATTCTACCTACTATATAATGTATAAAATCTATTATTGAAAATATTATCTTGTGCAAATGCACGTGCATCCAGGTATATAGCACCAACATCTCCCATAAAAATACATTGAGACAAGCTGCCACATCCTTGTCAAGAGATATCACAACCATACAGGAAGAGCTACCAACTATTAAGTATTAACAATATTTTTAAAGCAGAAACCCCTATAGAGAAAATGATAGAGAATTGCAACAGCAAGGAAGAAGAAAAGGGCTAAAAATCAGTTTCCAATTATAACTCAACCTCAAAAGACGATCTTTCCTGATACCTTCTACTTCCACTCAGAATTAGCACTGATCCAAACATAAATGCTTGAATGTTTTCTCTAAAATGTAAAAAGCTTAGCAAGAAAAATGTTACCCCATGATTGTTGCTTTGAAAATTTTAAAGATAAGATTACCTTGCAATCATCACTACCAGACACAAGCATTGAGGGATCTGTGCGTGAAAAGTCAACACTCCATGCTCGCTTTTCATGCTCTTCATACTCCATTACACTCTGAAATATTGGAAAGATCTAATATAAATTCATTATTCATTCAATGGATCAGAAAGAAATGCACTTCACTGTAGTAGAAAGGGCAAAAAAGCCGAAAACTAGGAACTATTGTTACCTGCCGAGTATTAACATCCCAAACAGTTACTATCCCTTCATAATCACTACTTGCTATATGGTTCTTGGTATATTTGTTCCAACTCAAGCAACTAAGTTTAGATCGTGTGGACATCTCCACAACTGGACAGTGCACATCTGCAGGTTCATTTACAACCTGGAAAGAAATCAAATAACCTAAGATTGCCATCCCCTTTTAAAAATAAGAACTTCTACAGTTATGATGCATGGGGACACTTATTGCGGATGCATCAGCATCATCAGTCGATATAATGCCCATGGTCCATTGAACAAACACATTAGAATAACTTAACCTGATGCCACCATACAAGGATGACACCAAATAAATTGGAAGATCCTACACATCCAATATTCAATGAAAAATGGACTGTATGAAAAATTTGAGAAATGCTTGCTAGAAAATAACAAAAATTTAATCGCTAGGATCTTCAGATATGTAACACATTTGGGCCTCATCCACAATGTGGCTCATAGGTTGGCAACAGTACACATTACCGAAACATGGCACCACCTGTATGGAATGGTCCTCTGTAGAAAAAAAATAATCCGTTTGTGTTCATTCAATAGTAAGTATGCTATGAAGGCAAGAGCTTACTGTTGAGAATTCAAAAACTTTAATGCGCCTAGAAACTCCAGCAGTCGCAAATAATTCATCATCACGATCAAATTCTATGCTGTACCATTAGGATGGTTACCAAAACAGATGTCAGCAACTTTAGTCATTAAAGAAGACCAAACAAGAGAAGGCAAAAGCTCAACATTGGAAATGCTCAGTTAATTAAGCAACAAATTGGAAACTTGTCTGGCCCATTGGAAAAGTCCAAGAATATTCAAAAGGAAAATAATGTTGACCCAGAAAATCTAGAAAGGTTGAAAGAATCAAAATGGCATTTAGTCAATACAAGTATCACAAAGATCTTTTTAAGTATAATGTTGAAGATCCAAAAATTTCAAGGTCAACAATGGGACCGATTTGACTCAGGAACACAAATTTCTTTCACTTCTATTACTTGCATTGCGACACCAAGAGACAATCGGACGCTGAATAACCACGCCATATGATTGATCAAATCTTTGATATGCATGACATAATATTAATAATTACCCCTTTATTTGAATATGTTAGTTGTTTATTTTGTCTTAAATGTTCTAATCATAGCTTTTTTTTCTTATTATGTAGGAATTAGAGGGAGTTGAACATATTTGAGCTTAATTTGGAGAGGTTTAAGGCTAAAAGCCATTTAGAGAGAAAAGCAATGCACAAAGAGCATGTAGGCCTGGTGGAGGGGAGCTGGAAATTCAAATTAGAGGTCATGAGATCAAGACTTGGCAAACTCAGTTTTTATTTACCTTTCTAATTCGAGTTCATCAAGGAGAAGATAATGGTTGCTAACAACCTTACAAGAAAAGCAAAGAATCTTGTGGATAGCAACAAGAGTGCTATATTTAGCAATTAATCAAAACCTCCAAATCGAAGATCATGTGGCGGGTATCCTTTTTGGCTTGTATCTGGACGATTTGGAAAGAGAGAAACAGAAGATGTTTCGAAGGGATTACTTCCTCCAAAGAAGACTTAATCCTTAGAATGAAACTCTGCGTTGCCTCGTGGGTCTCTTATCTTCCAGACTATTCTACTAATGCTCTAGTGTTCAATTGGAGGGAAATCATTTCATCTTGACTTGATTCTCTGTCCCTCTCCTTGTTTCTGTTTCCCCTCCTTTTGGGAGGTGGCTGTTTTTTGGGGTTTTACCCGGCCGCTTCTCAGTATAATTCTTTTATACTATAAAGCTCTTTTGTAATTTCCTTTTTTCTATCAATACAAGTTACCATTTCAAAAAAAAAAAAATTGAAAGAAAGAGGATTTTCGGAATTCTAGCCTAGCTTGCACATGATTACTGTTTTGATCATAACGTTTGACTCAAAACTTGGATTAAGGCTAGGTTGGATGCGTTGGAAAGAGGATTAAAAGGAGAAAACAAAATCATATTTCACGAGAATCTACTAATTCTGACGTTTTGTGGGTCAAAACAGGCTGGCAAGATGAGAGATGAGAGGGAGGACAAGTTTGGGGGATTTTTCCTTCTTTTTCTTCTACTTTTCTTCTTAAAAGGAGGTGAGAGGGAAAGCATGAGGAGGTTGTTTTCTTTTTAATTTTGGGCTCTCTTTCTCTTGCTCTTGTTCTTTAGTTATTGCTTTAATTTTTATTTGAAAGTGAAGGTGGAGTTTGAGTGGTGTATTAGACAATTTTGAAGGCTTTAAGTAATGAATATTTGTTTCTTTATTCTTGCTTGTTCCACAATGTTTGGCTAATCCGTGGATTAGGGTGGAGGAGGAAACCAAAACCAGTGAGATTTTTCTCTGTCGTTCCCTCATTATGCTTAATGATTTAATAGGTTCTCCTTCATGAATGCTATTCAATTTCTTGTTTTGTAAAGGTTATTTGAAATATCTTTTACTTCTTTTTGTTCTTGATCTTGACATACCATGCTTAGGTTAAAATCCTTAAATGGTTTGTGCTTGATCTTGATAAATAGTGATTCTAGTTTCAACATGTTGAAGTGAAGGGAGTCTTAGGTACTTGTTAGAGAATTGGGTTTTTAAGAAAAAGGGTCTTCAAAGCTAAATCTTCCAATCCAAGGCAATCGCTTGCTCATTGGGTTGAGTTTTATTGGGATAGGTTATGAAGTAACTTTAGGATGAGTAAATCAGTTTTGGTGGAATCTGATCTCTCTCTCTCTCTCTCTCTCATCAGTTGTTTTAGTTTCCTTTGATAGTATTTTAGTTATTATTTTCTTAATTAATTGTGTTTTCAAAATCCTTAGTGTGAAAATTGATTGAGGTTTGTGGATCTCTTGTTTCTACAAATCCCTATGGATCGACCCGTACTTGCCACTGTCTAATTAATAGAAATTTGAGCGACTGCGGTTAATTATTTTGAGCACATCAAACTTCATGGAAATTGTGCATTGAGATGGATTGGAGATAATGCTGCATAAAGATGTTGAAAGGAGCTGGGGTTTATTAGCTGGAACCTTCCATCAAAGGTGCCACCCCTGCTTCCTAGGCATTTGCAGTAACTGGAATTTCAAGAAACTCTCTCCCAATGCTCTCACAATGGAATTCCCTATCACTTCATGCAATAGAGAGCTGGAATCAAGTAATGGAAGCGGCACCATGACAGAAAGAAGCTCCCGCTAGAAAGAACTTGGACTCAACTTTAAAAATTTAATAGGGAACTTTGATCAGGGAATCACGAGCATAGGTCACCATCACTATTTTGGGAAGCAGCAACGTAGGTATACTGAGGTCCTTTGACTACCGTGGACTCAAAAAATGGAGATTTTAAGCATGCTTCAAAGTGTCAAAAGTACTTTTTTGAGTGGTAACATGGCTCAATCAGCAAGCTCGTGGCTGCAACAATGACCACCTACCAACTGTGCTACGGACTCCCATCCCAAAAGTAATTTCTCTCTCCTTCCATAGCACCTCGAGCTGATGAGTGGAGTTTCCCATGACAATATTAGCTGGGTTGACAGAAAGGAGAAACAGTCTCGGAGATTAGCAAATGCAACACCATCTACCAAAAGGAAAGGCAACCGAGTCCATAGACTATATGACAAACCTAAGAGATTCGTCAGGTTCAGTTGAGCAAATCAGGAAGTGGATACTTTCAAAACGGGAGTCAATAGACCAATTTGATTACAGGTGGAGATGGGTCAGGCCAGGTTGAGCACTATAGGTGACATTATAAGCTCAACCCCACACAACCAAGTTATTAATTGGGTGGAAATTTTCAGTCCAACCCCAACTCAGAGTTGAGGTTCACAATCTGAACTTTCAGGTCACAAGTGTGATTAGTCAAGTGCATTGGTTCGAGGGTTTAGTGTAAGGTTGCACATCGGCCGGGCTGGCCCGGGCCAATCCGGGCATAGACTGCTTTGGGCCAGGCTTGGATACATAATCTGGGCCCATTTAATAGTTGGACCGAGTGTGGATTAAGTGATAGAAAGCCCCAACCCAACCCAGCCCAGCCCAGCCCAGCTTGAATGGGAGTGCTTGTAAATTAGTGATGATTTGACCAAACAATTGCTATAAAGCCCATGCAACTAATAAAAAGCCCGATTCCACCCAGCCCAACCCAATTGATTAACTGGGCGGGCTTGGCCCTGACATTTATGGACAGTCTCGGGCTTGGGTCAGATACAAGCCTTGCTTCTAAACTTGGGCCGGGTCTGGATCTGCCTCAGACCGACCCAACTGGCCCATGAACCCCCGAGTTTTCAACCAGAATCCATCCTTGGGGAAAAAAGAAAGGCCAACCTGAACCCTGAGTTACCAGCCTGGGTCAAAATTGCCGCCGCTAATTTTGATGGACAACAAAAGCTGCACTTGGTGGTGGTCTCTCTCAAAGATCAAAATAGTGGTTGCGGGAGGTGTAGTGGTCAGTAGCCAAAATGCTACGTAGCGGTTGCGGCAATACGTAACGGTGTAGCGGTGTGAATTTTTTAAATGGTCAAAGTTTTTTAATCTTATATAGCAACCAATATTGTGTTTTTTTAGTGATTTGAAACATACAAGGGTAGAGACAACTTTAGGAAAGGCTATTGAGGAGAAGAATTAGAAAAACAATGTTTAAAACTAAAATTACTTGGCCCTACTAGGTTTTACACCGTAACGCCGCTATTTTCAAAATAGCGTAGCGGCCTCAACCGCTATGGCCAATAATGCGGCCGCTACATAGCTATTTTGAACCATGGTCTCTCTCTCTCTCTCTCTCTCATATTGGAGCAGAAAGAAGAGTTGGGAGGTGGATCCATCTAATTGAGCACAAGGCCCATGAGCCAGGCACAAGCCTTGGTCCATCTGGGCTTCACATGTACACTTGCAGAGAAAAGGCACCCATATGTACATCATGGGAAAATCAGTTGTTTTAAAACCCATGAGCGCCCCACTCACATTCATTTACAATAAATTATAAGTGTGGATTGTGGACTCCAATTGGTTGATAAAATAGAGAGGAACTGACCACTTCCCTCCTATATTTTTTCATTCTTCCGTATTTTCTCTCATAGTTTTCCTTGTACATTATACCTATTGAAGAGGAAATAAATTTTTATTTGCTTTCTAAATTTTAGGAAACTACAACCACAACAATGGAGGGACTACATTGAATAGTACTGCCATTTACAAAGCTCCAAATGTGTATTTTTCACTAATCACATTATTGATAAAAGTATTTCTCATCATTAAAAAAGAAGATATAAATAAGATATCTCTCTTTCTTCCCTTCAATGATGGAAGTGCTTTGAGCTCGCAAGCAGCTCTAGATCTAGTGGAGTGTTAACTATGTTTAGAGGTGCATTCTTGATTGGGTTGATATTCTCATCCAATCTGCTACATCAAGGGGAGTGGGAGTTCTTGATATTTCTATTAGAAATAATTTATAAAATAGAAACCCATTGTTATTTATTGGATAAACACCTGTTCATTTCCACACTATGGGAGATCATCTTATCCATTATCGCATCTAAGATCTACACTACCACATTAATAGACAACCCTTTCAATAATGACATCCTCCAATGAGGTTAAACAATTAAATTTTAATGTTTCACAAATGTCTTTAAACTGTCATCACATCAACAACAACAAAGTTGTATCCCATCAATATGATGTTATAAAATGTCTATATATCTATATCTCCTCCATACCACCTATCTTCCTTCAAAGCTTCTTATTGCTCAAGTCTCAACCAATTTCTCCTATGGTTCTTCCTCCAGAACTTATTTCTAAGAACCAGTTTCTGTCTTCCTCTCTTCTTTCTTTAGAATTTTCTCTTCCTCCAAACCTCCCCCTTCCTCCTTCGTTGTGAGAAAACAGAATAATTCCTCATGCATCAAACAGGAAAGGGGAACAACTCTTTTTCCTCCTATACATCTCTAGCAAAAGTTACCATCTCATCCTCCCTCTGTCTCTCCTTCCAACTTGAAAGCCAAACCATTTTGATTGGTGTGTTCCTTAATTGTCTGAGATTTTTCACCATAGGTCTCTTGATATTAATTTTTTTGCAATTATTTATCAATGTAATTATAAAATGCCTAAGATGCCCTTCACATGGATTTCCAGTGCTTCCCATGAGAGGAGGGGAAATACATTAACCCCAACTTGATTATCCTCATAAATTACCAAATGCCTTAGCTTAGGATTTTTGAAATTTGAAACAACTGCTGAAACACATAGCCAAGTACTGTATTCTACAGAAATGAAATCTGCGACTCTGACAGTATTAAATCTGTAGATTTTCTGTTATGTAACCAAATGGGCACTAAAGTAGAAACATGCACAAAAATATAAAAGATGGACAATAGTGTCCTCACCTTGATACAATATTGGCAGACTGAAACAGATCAGCATGCCTCAGTTCAGCTATGACCCGCAAACGACTGATTCATGTCAAAAAAGAAAGAAGAAAGCAGAAAAAAAACACAAAAGTGTCGTCATAAAAAACTATGAGTTGATGCCAAACCCAACATACAACAAAGTATTAGAGAGGAGTAGAGAAGTGTAAAATAAATAACGCAATAATGCATCACTGTAAAACCTGTATCGAGTGAAGGTTGTCAGCACTGACTGGAAGTCATCAAGACCTGCATGATAACCTTCTCGGTTAAAGGCATTCACATCCTTTTCTTCCTTAAGCAATTGGTTAGCTCCATGACGCCTCTTTTGCAAGTAGCACTCTTGCAGATCAGTGAACTGTTCAAGAAAATCAAGAAGTTATTAAATAACATAAAATACACACAAGCACATTGACAAATGTATAGTTCTCAAGATGCAGAATTCTGTAAAAGTATCGATTATGCTTTGAAATCCGGGCCAATGATCACATGGGCCCCATTGTGAAGAAGTATGCTCCAAAAGTCTATCACATTATAAGAGCCTAACTGATGTAGAATGGGGATCGATGCGGGGCACGTAGGGGAAGATGGAGTCGAGAGGGCTTCACACTCTGAGATCTGAAGATTCACGCCCATGGTTTCGCGCCATTCACATTGCAGGATCACTCATTCTTCTTCTTTTTTCATTAATTAAAATCTAAGGAGCCAAAAAGGCATTACAAAGCTTTAAATAAATTTAAAAAAAAAAAAAAAAAAAAAAAAAACTAATCCAAAACTCAATCTCAAGATTCTCAACCATAGGAAACATACTAAAGGTTGAGATCAAAACATCTGCTTAAGACTTTTGGACCCTACTTACAACTCAATTATTAAAATAAACAAAACAAAATTTAAAAGGCTGGACTGGAATGGGCCCAAAGGGCTGGTCAACAGCGGGTCATGGGTTAGTACTGCAATACTAACTGCCTAAGTTCCTCCTCTTATGGGCAGCAGACAACTAAGAGCCTATGTTCCTACTCTTCAATAAACAGTTCCTCAAAGAACAGGCACAAGAGTTTGGATCACTAAACTATAGCCCCATATCTACAGAATCCTGTACCTCTAAAAGCTATCTTTGCCAGGCGAAACCCCTTTATGAAACACATAGATGAGCTGAGCTCACATTTAAAGAACCATATGAAATTACGAACCTGTGCATGGACTCTCTTTTTTCTTGCCACAGCCAGACCTGACTGACTAAGAACGCTCTGTGGCTCCAAACCACTGGAAGTATCTTTTCGTTGATGTCCTTGGGAGCCTCCTTGAGATTTCATGTCAACTTTCTTGTTCTGAAAATTGCCAGAACATGTTCCACCTTGTGCACTACGAGCACTAGAGATGGGGCCACTGCTGTGCTTATCAATTGAAGATGGCCAAACCTTTGTTGTCAATGGATCATCCAAAAGTGTGCGCAATTTCATTGAGTATCTCTCCCTAACACGATATAACTGTATTCGACGTTTCTCGACAGCATTAATATCCTCTTTGATATAATGGAGGTCTGTTTGTACCTACAGAGGACCACCAAAGATGCAATTTGCAAACTAATTAGCAAGGTGTATTCATTAAAAAAGGACTTAAAGCATGTACCCCGAATCGCTATAAATGAGAACATATTTTGGCAGACTAGGATGGATAGATATACTTTCAGCCATGCATTTGGAGCAGTCTGGAAATCAGAAGCATATTTGATTGGATACTGATGTTCTGTATTTTTCAGCCCAAATTGTTCTGGGCATTGATCAACAACATCCATTTGACCATACTAGTAGGACAAAGCACATGGTAACCAATTGTGTTTCTGATTACCATGCCATCCGAATGCAGCACAGAAGACTTGCCTAAATATTGAAAGAATACATTAATTAACACAGAAGACTTACTTAAATATTAAAAGAATACATTCTTAAACCAAACCCAGAGAAGATTGCAAAATAGCAAAAGTAAATATTTCTGAGAACTCAACCTCATGCAGCTCATCAAGCTTTTGCTTCCTCAGGCACTGCAAGAAGTCAAGCAGAATTTGCATGTTCGTCTCAGCTTCTTCTTGTTCCATTTTCCTCTTCTTCTCTGCAAGGAGAGATAATAGGCCATCTAGCTCCTTAACTGAAAGTTCACATCCCTGTCTAAAAACCACAGGTGTCGCATTAAAAGTCTTCCAAATACCATCCTCAATATCAGAAATTTACAAGAAAATATTTTGACAATGAGTTTGAGGCATTCATATCTTGAGTAATATAATTTGCAAATGGGTGGATGAATTGCGAGATGGCGTGAATGCGTAACTTGAGAGATGGTGGGAGGCTTTTTTTTTTTTTTTTTTGTAACAAGATGGTGGGAGGCTTTAGAATCCGAGGGCTTTAAAATAAGTCGTATTAAGATAGTATATATGGATTGCAACTTCGATGTGGACATGCAAAGAGCCGAAACCATGGTTGGAAAACTCGTGACTTGGACTCTACTCGTCCAATGTGGAAAAAAAAGACTAGAATAGGTCAACGCGGAGACTCGGGAGAGTAATGTTTTTTTTTAATAGTTTCAAAAATATTTAAAAATGAATCCATTACTTATAAAATATTAAAAAAAAACATTAATTTACATGCACTCATGATAATCAATTCAATTTCATAAATTTATTTATGCGAGAAAAGTACTACAATAAGGAAAATAAAAGAAGAAATATTGCATATTACATAATTTGTTAGTCCAAATATTGAATGTAAAGAGGTTTGTTCCGATACCTAGGCCCGATAATTAGTAATGATGGAAAGACTGAGTAAGATGTAGAGCACATAATAAGAGCTGGCTGGTTAAAATGGAGACTTCCTTTTAAAGTATATTGTAATAGTTACATTCAACAAGATTGAAGGGAGAATTTTATTGGACAATGGCTACACCAACTATGACCTATGGAGTAAAATGTTTGCAAATCAAGAAGTAACACATGCACAAAATGAATGTAGCAAAGATGAGAGCGCTGAGATGGATGTGTGGTAAAACTAGGAAGGATAGAATAAGAAATAAGCGCTTTTGGGAATATTTAAGTTAGCATCAATTGATGATAAGTTAAAAGAAATACATTTGAGACGGTTTGGATATGTCCAACACAAGCCAACAATGGCGCCAATAAGGAAAATATTTTCTATGCAGGTTGATGGCCCACCAAGGAGAAGGAGTAGGCTAAAGAGAACATGGATAAAAGTAGTAAGGACAGAACTGAAGAACTGCAACCTATTCAAGGATTTGGCTCAAGATAGATCAAAATGGAGAAACAAAATTTATGTAGCCGACCCAAACATAGTTTGCACAAGGTTATTATGATGATGACAACAATAATGAGTCCTATAATCAAAGGTTTTTATCTTAATCTCTCTACAAAATTCTCAAAGAACACTAAACTTTCAACCCAAAATAGAATTACAAACAGCGCCCTTTTCTCAATTCATCCATGGATACTAGAAGTTAATACCAATAGGACGGCAATGACATACTATTTGAAATGATTCAAAATCTACTTGAGGCAAAATAACCAATAATCATCATCACAAAAGTGAGGCAATCAATGGGACAATGATAATAAATATTAGAAATCAAGTGTATTACATCGTTAATTCAAAAGATCTACACATATCGTCAGACATTTTCACTTTGATTTTGAGACATTCATATCAAGAGGCCTATGTTCAAAGTTGTTATTATAAGCTCCCTACAAATTATGAACACTAAATAAAATTGCAAACGGCTCCCATCTCAATTGAAAATCCACATTTACAATGGGACCTATATTTAGAAAATTAAATGCAAAGTATGTGTAGAGTGGATATGAAGACAAGCCAGAATTTGAGAAGTCCTACAAGCTACAATCCAGAGGTCATTTCCCAGATGCAGTGTGCATGGGAGTCGATTTAACTATGAAATGACTATATAAGAGGCCATGAACCAACATGTTTAAAGAGTCTGCAGAGGGTGCTGCTTGTAATTTGATTTGCAAAGAGTATAGAGTAATCTTAGAACTCCTTTATACTAAGAACCTGGATTGCTTGCATAGACTTTAATTCCTAAAAATTCATAGTAAAATGAGCTCCAACAAAGGATTATTAAAGAAATGAGTGATGAAGGATATAATGTGGAGATGTAGATAGGACCCCGACTTTCCTAGGATTTGATTTACTAGGTTCATGGCTGGATATTCATTTTCCATCTCCCCTTAACTCATTTTCGATTATAGAGGAGATTATTTGATGGCCATTTATGCATCTCCACCATTGTTTCTTCAATTTTAGCCACTTTGAGGAGTGCATTTCTTAGAATTCCTAAGAAGAAATCAATTTCATGCAAACAGGCCCAGAAGACCATTAATGTATTGCTTTTAATTTTTATTTGCAGGGAGTATGGTGTAGCTTCAGAGCTCTTTTTCACTAGAGACCATCAAACTGACTTCACTCTAAACAATACATGCAGGCACAAGAAAGTCCACACACCATCAAGGAGATTTCCAAACATTTCCATAGTGGATTAATCTATATACGGAAAAGCTAAACAAACTCAGCTCTTCTAGTCCAGTTAAGAATGTGGTTAAGTTCTGATGTTAAAAGTAGGTTATCAGCACCTCACTTCATAGGGAGTGCACGCTCCACAATCTTCTATTTGACTTGGACTGTAATAAATTTTCCCTACCAGCACTCACCGAAAGACTGATGAGGACAAGGAGTCTGGCTTGTATTTTTCAATTATTTTAAGTCAGAACTAATTTTTTCTACTGGCAAAAATGCAGTATTAGAGGAATACTTGCATCAGTAAAATGACAACTAACAAAAACCAGAAAAAAAAAAAGAGGAAAAAAAATCTACAAATTCTAGTGGATGTTGCTTGCTTCCGCTGTCATTTGAACAGCCCATCTACAAGTGGGAGTCCATTTGAATTGGCTACATGGAACAACCTCCGATTCCCCATATTAGATAACTTAAAAAAAAAAAAAAAAGGTTGAACAAATTTCAAAAAAAAATCTAAAACATAAGAAATATGAAAAAAAAAAAAAAACAAACCCTTAAAATTTGTATTTTTAGATGTTAACTGCCTCATTTTGTGTGTTTCAGTCCTCATTACAATAAGATTTTGTTTTTTTAGCACAGATTTTGTGTAGTTTTTAAAAATATATAGAGTTTTTTCGCTTGTCTTTTAAGAACAATCATCTGCCAATAGAATTTTATTTATAGTCAGGTCCGTTGCTTTGTAGATTGAGTGTTTTCAATATGTACGTACTTTTTCTTCACACATTTTTCCACAAGTACTATTGGAGATGGGGGATACCCCAAAAAATCAACTAGACTGGAAGATCTTCAGTCGTCACTCGTCAAACCTTTGGCATACAAATTGGTAGTTACTGTAAAAATGAATATTGTTTAAAATAATTAGAAAAAAGGCCTAAAATTGAATTGTCTAGATATTCAAATGAGAAGGTTCCCAGGAACCATTCCCACTTACTTAGGATAGCAAAATAAGAACACCATCCATGCCTTGATATACATCAGGTAAATAGATGAAAGATTGACAAGCAGCTTTCTCATCATATCATTGACATCAATGTTGTAAAGATTTAATTAGTTCAGGATATTTGAACATTAGATCCTCACAACAAGCATTACTTAGCAAGATCTGTGTCATTTTTTTACTAAAAGAAATATGAAGAAACATTCTGTAATTGCTTCAAATTGGTAAAGTCATTGAGTATCTGGGAGGCCATTCACTCAAATAATCTGCTAACTATGTGCAGCCATGTATTTGATATGCCTGTCAGACTTCCTAATTTTTAAGATTACCAAAACATAAGTTCACATAATTGCAATGACCTCCAACAACATCTAATTAAGAAATAATGACAAACCTGTTGTAATGTCAACCGAAGATGCTCCACAGGTGATGCAGTTTTAGCAATTTGGCGAACAGTCGTCTTCTTTAGAAGCTAAAAGTGGTAAACAATAAAACAGTATATTGAATAAAATACTTCATAGGTACTACTCATCTGAAAACAACCCTAACAACAAACAACAATTAACAATATACCACCCAAAATAATAACAAAATGTAAATCATTTGGTAACATACAGGCAAACATTATGCTATTAAGTTATGGTTTTTATGGCATCATTGTATGTTCATGTTTATTATTAAAACTAGTGAGAGAAACTGTCAACTAGAAATTTCTTAGCTAGAGAGAGAGAGAGAGAAAGCACCAACTCGATTAATAAAAAAAAAGAAAAGCTTAGGAAGTTCAGAATTTGGATTTTGGATAAATATTTGCAAGATGGCAGATCCAATGAAGCACTATAACCATCTTCTGAGTTAAGGTGTTGGCATTAATATGGGCAAGGGAGGACCAAGTGGCATTCTAGGAAGACAAAGAAACTTCAATCATCTTGTTCCAAAACATATTCAATCTCTGTTAAAAAATAATTCTAACCAAGAATTTCTACGAGATATTGGGGGAGTCCATGGCATATAATATTTCAAGATTTAAATTCAAAGTGGTCCCAACAAGGTAAAACATGAAATGATACAACAATTCGTAATGTCTGCCAAACATTCCCACTTTTTGCTCAAGCCATTTATCAATTAATAGCCCAAAATTAGCACTAAAAAAAAAAGCAACAGCCCCAAACTATCATTTCTACAATTGCAAATATCCATCCAGCAAGTACACCAATTCTCCTATCTAGTGCATGACATTCCAATCAAGAGTGTTGTCAAACACCATCCTCTGATCCAAGCTCTTTCAACAGACAGTCCTGCCATAGATGGACCATTGCCCACAAATCTCCACAATCCTACTCCCTCCAACTGGTGGACCTTCTCAATTGTAACCCTTTTGGTTAATTCATGGAATAGAAAAGGCCTTTTAGGTGGAAGTACACCCACATAAGCCTCCAACCCTTCTCCTTCCCTCTTCCTCCTTAATATCATTTCTTTTCAACAACCCCCATTTGGGCTTTGCATACCACCAATGACCACAATCCACCCAAAAAAAAAAAACCCAGATCACATTTCAAGTTAAATTTCAATTTCAACCAAAACAAACCCATATCTAATTCACATCCCAATTAGCATAAAAGCAAGCTAGAACTCAAACCCAAAACCCTAGAGACAGAGAAAGACCTTGTTAAGAAGGAAATTGGGGAAGAGCTGGCTCGTGGTAAGGTGGTGAGAGCAACATGGACAATCATTCTTGTGATTAAGATGCGTTGCAATGCACATATAACAGAAGCTATGCCCACAGGCCGTTAGAAACGCGTCCTTCATGATCTGCATACAGATCGGACACAGCAAATCCTTGTCCAAAACCTCAGCAGCCTCCCCTGCAAAACCCACAGCACCATCATCTCCTGAGGCCACCACTGCTTTCGCATCTTCCTTCACGGACGGAACCACATCACCCACAGAAGACGTGTTCGTCTCTCCCATCATCAGCATCAGCATCGACTCTCTCTCCCCTTCACAACTCCATGTACATGCATGTGTGAACTGATGATGCACAGATTTTGTGTCGAATTAGAAAGAAAGATGTGGAAGGCTGCAGATGGATTTGTTGCTTCTCTTCTTCTTCTGCTTTTTTTACTTTCTCTGGAGGTTGTGGGGGCTTTTATAGCGGGGAGACGTTTTGTGAGGGCAGAAACGGCCCACGTCGTAGGCGGTGGGAGTGTGACGAGAGAGAGACGTTGCAGACGTTGAGGAGAGAATGTCTATGTTTCCATTCTGGATCCTCTGTGGCCTTTAGCACAGAGAAATCCTGATTTGAACCAGTGGAAATCTGCATTGGGCCCACCTAGGGCCTTTTTTTTTAGTGGTATTTCTGTCAAAAATTTACCGTGTCCAAGAATTCCGAGACATGATGCGACAAGCTTTCTCCTAAAATTTCTGAATTTCATGTTTCTTTATTTGCATTTTTAGATTTCAAACACATAAAAAGTTTCTTTTGACCTTTGGGAATCCAGAAATTCCACTCCAAATGTATTTTGGTAGAATTCCTACATGCTTAAGCCTAAAAAGGAGTATGCAGGAATGGAATTCCACTTTGTCTACTGAAATTCCCAGACAGGCATTGCTGGAATTGCAGCAAAGAAACATGCTTAAATGAAATCAGAAGCTTTTGAGATAAACGCACTCAAAGTTTGTTCCATCGTTGGATTGAATGTTTTCGAATTTAACTAAATAGAACCAAAGGGGTAGCTTAGTTGGCCTAAGATCATGATTTGCAGCCGTTGTAGGTTCCAAGCTGCACTATCACACTGGGGCTACAGAGGAGTCTACTAGCTTTCCTCTGGACCCGAATCGGATGGGTTAGTTCAGCCCAAAGGGTTGGAAACCCTCCGATAGCAAAAAGACAAAAAAGAAAAAGAAAAAAGTAGAGTTTAACTAAATAGACGTTTGTACTATCATATTATTTTATAAAATGGCCAATCCAATAGTGGAATAAATTCTTATTGATCTAAAATTTAAGGATACTCTATATAGTTGGAGTGCATTTATTGTGAGGTTTGGATTTTAATGGGTGGGCCTTCACATGGAGTTTTACTCCTTTAGGGCCCGTTTGGTAAATTTACTAATAAAGTCAAGTTAAGTTAAACATCCCATCAAAAACACTTTTTACAAAAATTCCCTCCATCTTTTCCAAAAAAAGTCAAAAAGCAACTACATTTACTCACTAAAAGACAAAAAATCTACATTTCCCCATACAAAAAGTCAAAAATATTCCATTCCAAACAACTAAAAACAAAATATCATCATAACTTACTTATATTTTATTCATTCTTTTCATTTCACTTCACTCCACTTCACTCCACTTTATTTTAATAGCTCAGGATTTCTCCATAGGAGATGCAGACTTGTTGGTTCTGTGAATGTAAAACTCATGGGACCTGCCTTCTGGTATGAATTTTGATTGATATGACTCATATTAACTTTCCTTTGTGTGCCTGCCTGGTGAATGCCCTGGTACGTGTAACTTTTATTAGAGTGGGGCCGTGGGGGACACTTTTCCTTCAAAGTTGGACTGGCATGAGAGTATTACTTTTTTTTTTAGCCAATTTTCCTTTAAAAATGCAAGGGTTGCTGAAATTTAATTTTTTTCTTAGAAAACGCATTCACACCAAATATAAAAAGCAATTTTTCAATAACTTAATTCCTGTAGAATGGTTGGGAGATTTTCATTCATTTCCTGCGAAATAAAGGAGTCTTCCCGCAAAATTGTAGCATATGGACAAATGTGCCCTTAATTCAAATTCCCCACTAAATTTGAGTCAACTAAAATAAAGTCTTCATTTCTTAAAAAAGAAAAGTCACATTAAATATACTTTAATTGAATTTTCCCACCAAATTTAAAAAAAAAAGGAGTAAATAAGCAACCCCCTTTCTCTAAAAAAAGACAAAAAAACTACACGTCCGTTTATAAAAAGTTAAAAAGATTTTATCACAAACAACTAAAAATAAAATATCATCATAACGCACTTATATTTTACTATTTATTGAAAATAATCTATACTTCACTCAACTCCATTAGTATAGCCCCTAAACAGGCAAAAAATCTCGTGGGATAGCTTAGTTGACTTAGGACCACGATTTGCGTCCGAAGATTTAGGGTTCGAAACTGCACTACAATATTAGAATAGTAAGAAATTTATTTGGCTCCCCTAGGTTTATAGCTTGGCCTATAACGATTATTTTGGCCGTTATAAAAAAAAAATAGTGCCTTAAAAAGAGTAAAAGACCCTGTGATCACCTTGGAGCAACTATGAATGTGAAAGGTGTGCCAACCTCACTCAACTTGGGTCACCGACAAGAGTGGTGGGATCCACTGGTAGATTTAGAGACCTGCAGCTGAGAGGAATCATCAACTGGTTTGGTGAAGTCAGTCTCTGTTTCTGGTCGTGGGACAGGTTGATCGGGGCCACCACGTCGTGCACTTGGTGGGTTTTGATATAGAGCCAGGATGCTCTCAAACTCCCCACTCACTTTAGATGAAAGGGTGAGACTATTAGAAGTCCACAGTGTGGCCCACTTGTTCCGAATCTAAACCTTCATTCATCCTGAACAGTCTTTTTGTTATTAGATTCACCGTAAAATAAATTATATATAAAAATTAGTAATAAATAAAAAAATTTATCTATATTCTCCATTATATGATTAATCCTACGTAGGACCAACTCCTATTATAATAAAAATTTTTTTTGTCAAAACTAATATATGAGGAGGCTATTCATTTTTTTTGGAACAGTCTAGATGTTTAATAAAAATGGTCCCATTTTGGAGATCCGGCTGGTTTGACTGGGCATCTGATGAGTGAGAGCCTCAGAGGATCCGGACTCATGTGATGTGACTGATAGTAAATAGAGGTCAGCCTTATTGGGCCCCACGTGCATGAAAATGGGGGGATCAGGAATATGCAGTGATGCGCATGGCTCTGATCAGATCAAGGGGATCCGTTTGCAATTTAATTGCATTGACTGCAACCTACAACTGTGTGGTGTGTTTCATACCTCTATAGACTGTAGTACAACTACAACCCTCACAAATATGTGCCATTTTTTTTTTAACTAGTGTTTTTTCACAAATATTGTCATTTTTTCTCACAAATATTTGCATGTGCAACAAATATATGAAAGAAAATTGTAGGTGGTGTTGAAAAACCACCTCAAATAGGTTGCATTTGGTTTTGATCACATGCAAAGGGAGAAAGATGGGATTATGGGATCATTGTTGGCTTTTAAGGTTGGGAGTTGGGTGATTCTAAAAATATGACAATATTTCATCTAGGGCCTATTTGTTTGCATTGAAACACATGATTAGTAGTTAAAAATGAAGTGACAAAGGCATAAACTAAAATGTTTAGAGTGGTACTTCTGTGATGATTCATTGATACAACACAAAAAAAATTGGTGATTTCAAAAGTACTACTACTCATATTATCACTTAATTGAACCAAGGCTTGCAAGTTACAACCAGGGTAGTAAGAAAAGATATATTCCACCTACCTACATCCCTAAGTCCAAAGATAGCCACTTTGTGATCTCTCATTCGACTTAGCCGCATTTAGAGTAGCACCTACACTTAAATAGGATTATGTACATTAACAACGACACCAAACATTATGAACATTTACATTTTAACAAACATAAAACCCACATCTACGTGCTAGTACTTGTTGAGATAGCGCAACCTAGAAATGAAAATTGTCAATTGGAGCCAAATGGTTAATTTTCTTCCTTGTCACACTGATGATGGAGTCTGCATTTAATCTTGGGCAGTGCTAATTTTGTTATGCTTATAAGGAATTGCGTCGTTTATTGCCGGTTGGCTGAATTGCTGAATTATTAAAGCTCTTAGATCAACTGGTAATTCGGCTGCATCTTGTGCTAGGCTGAAACATTAAACTGATGAAAAGAAGGTGCAAATATCTACCAATTTCTCGAGACACGATATTGATAAAATGTAGATGGTATGATGGCTAGCACTGATGGTGACAGTCATATGACAATCAGCTCACATCTATTTTTAGTGAGCAATGAATACAAATTAAATATGAAATGACAAAAAGAATTTCAAAATCCAACAATCACCAAAACAGAGGAACAACTCATTAGCTGCATGAAGCTTAATGAACTAAGCTTCAAGTATTTTCCCTTCCTTAAGTGTCCGTTTACCATCATATACTTGAATACAAAACAAAAGTCATTAAGATAATGATCAAGTATAAAATAATATTGTTGGTATCAAAGAAATGCAACAAATAAAATAAACAACTTAAATCCAAATATTGCAATCTATAGGCGGAGGCAACGTAGCAGTTTTAGGAGGAGAAGTTTGAGGTGAGATGTTAAGGCATCTTAAATTGTCAATTTCATTTTCCTACGTACTATTCCTCCTCCCTTTCTTACTTTGCAAATCATATAGAAACAAAAAATGTGGATACTTTTATTAATGGTTAAAAAGATGTACCTTTTCACATTCCCTTTCTATCAATATCAAGAATCACTTATGGATTGTAGGTTTGTAGAACCATGCACTCTGCAAATTCAAATTCACACTCATCAGAACTGCTGTTGTGGGAGCTAGATTTATAGAAGATATGTCTAGATACATTCATGAAGATGTGAAGTATGTCATTCATTGCAGAGTGAAAGTCAAAATTAGAAGCTCCAAATCCATTTGAACAAGTAACAGACCAGTATTGTTAAAAGATGAAGATTCTTATATAAAGTATTGCAATGATGGTAATTGGCATCCAAAGAAAATAAAGATGCTAAGGATGCACTTACATTGAGGTTTGACAGTCACCAGCAGCTTCTCCCCCTTCTTCATCGTTTTCACAACCTTTGATAAAGCTGGACAAAAAATCCTAATTGGAAGGCCACTTTTACATAAGTAAATTTATAAACAATTGATTGAGAACTTGTGCCCAATTAATTAATCAGCAAACTTACCATGTTTAACAGTATAGTCTACTCCATAAGATTTGGAGATCACAGTTCCATCTTCAAGCCGAGTTTCATATTTCACTGTGGCGAGAAGAGATTGAAAAACACATTACAATTTAGTAGATCATATTTTCCAACCTGCAAAGTTATCAAATTAGTGCCGCAAAATTGCATACCAAGAACTTCATCAAGGTCCTTGGGATTGTCACATTTCTTTCCCTTTGCAATTGCATTGGGTGGAATGGTTGTTGGAGACGCTGACTGTCCACAAGCCGGTTCAAGGGGGATGGTAAAGATAGCATTCTCGGCCTTCTTCATTGTTATAATGCCTTGGTCGCATTCCTTTATCACTTGGCGTATCATTTAAAAAGGCACCTCAAAAAATAATTAGAAGAATGTAATTTTCAATGCTACACCTAAATGCAAAAGGAAAGACAAATTATCATATTGCAATAATTTGTTGAGCACTATGACAACAAATATGAAATTTCTTAGAATTCATAGGAATTAATTGTTTTATTGAAGATCTACCTATAGTTCATTATTCTTAAATCGTATTGAGCAACATATCATAAATTGACATAAAATAATGTCATTAGAAGACCAAATAAAACACTAACTATTGCCACTATACTGATGTGAAACTTAGCTTATCAACAATGTTAGAAGTCTGCCAAATGGTTTCAAAGAAGCTTCACCCATAAACATTGCAATTGACACTTACAATGTTTATAGCACGTAGCGCCCCCCCCCCCCCCCCCCCCCCCCCACCACCAAAAAAAAAAAAAGGTTTATAGCACGTGTAAGGGATCCACCAAATATGCCACGTGCCTCATGGACTTCACAAAAGATACAACCAATGCATTCCTAATAAAATTTGCAATAAAGCAATAGCCAACAACAAAATGAAACTCCTTGTTGATGATGAATATGATCATGGGAGAGAAATAATCATTAACAGTCCATGTACCTACTATTGACATTATCTAGAGAGAAATAGATAAGAAACGGAGAAAACGTTTCTACTACTGAACATTGCTTTGAGTTCATGGACTAAAAAGCAGGGTCATTAACAGTCCATGTTTGTGTATCCGAAAAGAAAATGGAAAAGAAAGTACTAAGGGAAGAAGGGGAGGAGGGAAAAGTTAAGAAATTGTTTCTTCACTAAAAGGCAAACCAACATGAGTTTTATTAAACAAATGCTCTTAATAAAATGAGGCCATGCCTACATGCATTATCTCTTATTATATTAAGTAACAATCATTTGATGGCATGCATAAAAATGACAGCAGTATGGGGTGCATCTATACCGTCACCAAGGGACCATTGGATTTTCACAAACACAGTGCCGGTAACCTGAGTTACTTTCCAGTGAAAGTTTCTTTTGTTCTTTGATATAACCAAGATGTAAAACAGAGTTACATTTATTTAAATTTATAGGTAAACTGGTTGCTCTTTGTCTTTAAACAACTAATCAAGATTATGATTTATAAAGAGCCTGTTGTGTTAATTACCCTGCATCACTTGAGCAATCTAATAATTGTATCAATGATAAATCATAAGATTTAAAATTACGAAAGCAACTGTAGGAGTTTTATGGAAATGTTGAGAATTAGGCCAATAGCAGAATGAGGAGAAATCAGCAGAAAGTCGATGGAAAGAGGGGGAAAAGAGTCAAATCTAGTGAGTGTGTATGGTCTGGAAGAGAAGGAAACACCATTTGCATAATTGAGATGACTAAGTCCTCCTCTTTCCAATGCCACTTATCTTTTTTCCCCTAAGAAAATGAAGAGAAATTAGGAATTTACTGAAGTTTCATGAAAAACTTGCACCAATCAAGACCACATCCAGAGACAAAAGACATGAAAATATAATCTCAAGAAAAGGCACAATTAAAGATAAACATTTTCAAAACAAGAACCCAAAACATCAAAAGATACAATAATTAGTCATGATAACAATAAAATAAAATAAAATGTTGACAAGCAAAAGCCTTCAGTCAAAGCCACATTTTTCCCTTTTTTTAATGGTAACACACCAGAACCCAAATCTAATCTAATAAAAAACAAGGAAAGCTACCAAACTACCGTTACATTCACTGCATTGTTTTTCATTTTCAATGTATAATCTTTACATTCAAATCTTTAGATAAGTCATGTCATTGTCACCTCATATGCATTAATATCTGGAAAAAAAGGGACCTGCAACGAAAGCATGGTTAGCCTCTTTGATAACAAACTTAATAGAAAAACACCAAATCCTTCACATTAATAAGTGAAAGGGAATTAGGACAATGGCAAAAAATATGTAATTAATATGCAATCATGTTTAAGAGAATGGAGAGGCTACATCTAGTTTTCGTTTCTTAGGGTGGTGCGATGCAGAGAAAAACGAAGGAGAAATTAAGCGGACTAACCTTTGTGCCCATGAGCACATGTCTAGAGAAAAGATGTGCATTTAGAGCATTTAGAGTGGTTGTTACTGTTGCTGCATGCTTTTTAGCAATATCCATCTTTTGCCTTCCCACTTCACTCAAAGCAAGTCTGAAGTGCTTTGTAAGTAGCTACATTGCAAATAGAGTCTTAGCTTGATTAGTTAATGATATGTTTTACATGCATATAGAAACATGAATTAATGTGTAATTGATGTTCTGTTACGACTCAATACTCATCCAAATTTATGAATTTGAAATCTTGGGTACAGATAAATTAAAGTAGGAAAAACTCACAAATCGAATAGAGAGCGGAGGCTCATCTCTAGAAAATCATTGTAGAAAGCTCCAATTCATGGAGTTGATGGATGATGGTGTCTCACAGGTAGGAGATAGAAGAAGCACTCAGCTTGGGGTGGTGACAAATGAATAAAGAACTGCATGAGCTCTATTTTTTTATGTTTTTCAAATAAGGCATGACGTAATTTAAAGTTTTCATGCCACTCTAAAAGAATTTACGATGGTTTATGATCAATATAAATTTGATTCATGATGGTTTGAAGTTCAATTTGCATATATAGTAAGAATTATGTGATTTAAAAGAATGCAGAAGGTCATAATTCATTGTTGGCATAGAAAAGTGTGAGTCAATTTGTAAGACAGAGAAGTAGAAATAAAAGACTAATAATCAGAGAAAAACAAAACTCTATAGATAGCATCTTTTTCAAAAACATCCATAAAAAAAAGGTGGATATAGTTGTATGCTCGAAGTAAGACAAAAGAAATGAACTATCAGCCTTATATGATTTTGATACATAGTTAAAGTGTGACCGATAGTATAAGTTAATATTTACAATTAATATTTACAAAGTATTGTTTTTGACACATTGTCTATGCTTGGCTTTCGTTAGGAACGTCATCAATTGACACAACAATGAAGTTCACTTCTGAGTTGTATTGATAGGCTTTCAGCTGAAATATGTATTCTTGTCGATTGAATTTGTCGATAATGTCTTTGATTTCACTGATTTGTCCCTACATTAAAATAAAATGATAAGTTCAATATTTAATAGGAATTAGTTATGTAAGTACTGGTAATGAGGTAAATTTTATAAAAGCATACATGCTTTGAAAAGTGCATCATTTGAATTGTCGTGCATGAAGAAAGTTTCTTGATTTCGTTTCCAAATAATGTTGCTGAAATTGTTCTTGTGAAGTCATGATATTTGCAACAACTCTAAACCTGAAATTCAAGAATCAGTTAATTAGTATTTACATATATATATATATATATATGTATATATAAATTTTCTTGTCATGGTTGTGTTGTGGTTTCTTTGTAGGTACATGAACAAGAGATTTGAGTGTTATATTTCTTTGTTGTTTTCTTCTTGCATCCACTACAACCCATGTACCAAAACTTCTGTTGCAGATTATCCACTGAAATTGATGCTCTTATGTGATGTATAACATTCTGAAGGGAAGACTTTGCGTTATTAAGAAATTGTTGAAATGAGAAAATGATGTTGATTTGAAAAGAAATGAAGTTGATTGATTAAAGTACTAATGTTTTTGAATTCAGAATGTCTTTTATATTTGTAGTTGCTGTTACCGATGCAGTTGGAATGCTTGCTTGAGACATATTTTTTCATAATTCAATAAGCTTAGCCTCATGGTTTAAACACCTAGCAAGAAATAATTTATGATATTAATAATTTATCTTATTATAATATTTTTATGTAGTTTCATTAAAGAGGAAAAAGTGGTCTGAAAAATGATCTGTAATTACCAAGTGTGTAATGTGGTGGCAATTGGTATGTCAGGGTTGATGATTAGTGTTGAGGAATGTCTTGTATTTAGACTGACTATACGTGAGAAGAAAAAGAAAAGAACCATGTTAATGTATTCATTTCTCATAGCTATAGTAAATAGATTTATTGCTACAGTAAATAGATTTACTATTTTTATACCATTATAATATGAGATCTTTGTATGTGTGACAAGAATGATTGGCATTGTATCCAGCGTTGTTGATAGAGTGTCAATCTTCTTTGCCATAAAGTTGTTCCACATAGACAAATTGATTGTTGTGAAACTAAATATTATAAAAAAGAAGGCATTAGTGGCAGTATATGGTAATTGATAATAAAGAAAGTTATTAAGAAGGTAGAAGATTTAAATGATTAAAAAAGCAGATGACATACTCTAAGTCTGCTAGAACTTTTTGTTGAAGTGGCAAGGTTTCTGATTTGACTTTCTTTGGGGGTACTATATCAAGAACTACAACAATTATGTCTGAAAAATAGTATTGTAATGAATAAAAATGATGCATGTTCATTTACATTTCATGGATGATGATAGTTCATAAATATTATTCTACTATAAATTTTTTTACCTATTTTTGCCTTTGAATCATGCTTGTTAATATCAGACAGCGGAGTAAAATTGTAAATGTTGCTACTGATATCTTCATCTTCTTTCATGACTTCTTCAATGATAGAGTGACTATTTATGAACCACCGATATTTTGTATTTTCAAATTTGTATCTTGGGTTGCTTGGATGGACAGAGATATCTGATACATAATAGTTTTTCAATACAGTTAACGTGTTTTCAAGTAAATCAATATTGCTGTCAAATATAGTGGCTCGGACCCTAGTTCCCTGCATACATTTAAAAAAACCAAAATCATGATAAATAAACAAATGATGATGAAAAATGAAAGGAGTGAATTTTATGGTTGTGGGGTAAATATCTAGTTTTTACTGGATTTAAATATATATTTTTCATAGGAATACTTTATTTTATCTCATTTATATAGAAATCACCTTGTCTTTTATCTTAGTTTTGTTAAATTAATCCACGGGAGATGAATATTACATATATGGCAAGCTTGGAGTTTTCTTTGCTAATAATTTTATAAAGCAAAAAAATGGAAAAGGAAAAAATTTGGAAGGAACTGCATTACACAAAGCTCATAGTATGCTCTGTGAATGTATCCAATCATCAATTTTCTGGTTAACGTGTTTTCAAGTAAATCAATATCGCTGTCAAATATAGTGGCTCGGACCCTAGTTCCCTGCATACATTTAAAAAAACCAAAATCATGATAAATAAACAAATGATGATGAAAAATGAAAGGAGTGAATTTTCTGGTTGTGGGGTAAATATCTAGTTTTTACTGGATTTAAATATATATTTTTCATAGGAATACTTTATTTTATCTCATTTATATAGAAATCACCTTGTCTTTTATCTTAGTTTTGTTAAATTAATCCACGGGAGATGAATATTACATATATGGCAAGCTTGGAGTTTTCTTTGCTAATAATTTTATAAAGCAAAAAAATGGAAAAGGAAAAAATTTGGAAGGAATTAAAGTGGCTCTGGTAGCTTCACTTACTGCATTACACAAAGCTCATAGTATGCTCTGTGAATGTATCCAATCATCAATTTTCTGGTTAACGTGTTTTCAAGTAAATCAATATCGCTGTCAAATATAGTGGCTCGGACCCTAGTTCCCTGCATACATTTAAAAAAACCAAAATCATGATAAATAAACAAATGATGATGAAAAATGAAAGGAGTGAATTTTCTGGTTGTGGGGTAAATATCTAGTTTTTACTGGATTTAAATATATATTTTTCATAGGAATACTTTATTTTATCTCATTTATATAGAAATCACCTTGTCTTTTATCTTAGTTTTGTTAAATTAATCCACGGGAGATGAATATTACATATATGGCAAGCTTGGAGTTTTCTTTGCTAATAATTTTATAAAGCAAAAAAATGGAAAAGGAAAAAATTTGGAAGGAATTAAAGTGGCTCTGGTAGCTTCACTTACTGTATTACACAAAGCTCATAGTATGCTCTGTGAATGTATCCAATCATCAATCGAAATAAAAGAGAATTTCAATCTCCATTCACTTACTCAAATAAGAAAAAGTTTCAGTTTCCATTCACCAATCAAAAAAAAAAATTGTGGCCTTGGAGTTTTCTTTGCTGATAATTTTATAAAGCAAAAGGCTGGAAAAGGAAAATATTTGGAAGAAATTAAAGTCAATAAAAAAAATAAACAAACTCCATCAAGGAAGAGAGGGATAGGAAGAGAAACCTGGAAATATCAGATGATGTTAGTATTATAACATGCTTCTCTTAGAAAGAAAACCATTTTCTTTCTCACAGCACGTAGGAAAAAAAATTAAAAAGGGAAAAAACCCAAACTACAGATTCCATCATAGATTACAAAAAATTAAAAAGAAAAATAAGATGGAAGCACTTTGAGATGTGAGAAGAAAGGGAAAATAGTGTTACATGTTGGGGTGACTTGGAGAAAATCCAAAGAGATGGTATTCATCCTCTTTAGAAGAGAGGGAAAAAAAAAACTCTGTAGTTGCCATGGAGAGATGAACAATCGAGATAAGAGAGGCATTGAATCTAACCTCAAAGGAGAGAGATAGAAAGAGAGGAGATATGAAGCCTTTTTTTTTTTTCAAGGATGACAAGGCAACATGCATCTTTAAGTGAGGCCCACGTATTTATTTTGCAAGCATGACAAGGCAAACATGCATCAAACATGCATCTTAGGCGGACCCCATGGAGGTGTAGAGAATCCAAACAAAACAGAACTTTAAGCCCCATTCACTTACTCAAATAAGAAAAAATTTCAGTTTCAATTCACCAATCCAAATATAAAAAAATGTAGTCAATCTAGAATGTCTAAATTATGGGCCACACCTTGGATGAGTAGCTACTTATTTATGACCACTACTCTCTCATACTAAAAGAATTACGTAACCTAATATATTGTAGAGTTTAATGAATCCAAACTAAAAAAACAAGTAAACCTATAAACAAATAATATTCAAATATATTAAAAAAAACTAAATTCAAAAGAGGGCATATATAGTTGTTTATTTACCTCAGAGTCACTAAATACTAAGTTTTGATTTGCTTTGTTGCCAGCCCTTGATTGATGAGGAATGCTTTTCTCATTCACTATGATTTTGGCTGTCCAATTTGATGTGCGCTCTGTTATATCTTTGATTTTTGTACAATCTCCAGGCATTTTGCTAGACCCGTGGAAAGAACAATGAAGTATTTATTGATTAGAGCTGTAAATAAAAATTATAATTGTGTATGTCTGAAATAGTAGATATATATATATATATATATATATACAGCAACAAATAAAATATATGAAGAATTGGTATTCAAATTACCTATAACAAGAATAGGTGCTAAACAGAATTGACAAGTGTCATAATTTCTTGGTATACAACATTTGATGTACATGTATCTTCCGATGTTTCATCTATGCCTGGTTTAATGAGAACTTTTACAGTAGAATCCGTTTTCGCTTTGGATATGGCAACATACAGTTGGCCATGTGAAAAAACTGGTTGTGGAAGATATATACCAACATGTGTCAATGTTTGTCCTTGTGCTTTGTTGACAATCATGGCAAAGTTTAGACGAATTGGAAATTGTTTTCTTTTAAACATGAATGAATATCTATCATTTTCAGCTGGTTGAAGTGGAATTCTTAGTATAAAAACTCGTTTTTCTCGATAGTGACCACTAATTATTTCTGCATCAATTAGATTTTTTGTAAATGTTCGACAGACTAATCTTGTCCCATTGCATAATCCTGATGGTGGATCTATGTTTCGCAGCAACATTATTGGACAATTGATCTTTAATATTAACTCATGAAGAGGAGGTCCACTTGGTGTTAGGATGTTTAAGAACTCTTCCTGCGGAAGTTGCTCTGTATCATCTATTGCTGAATCAAAGTTGTAATAGTTGACAGGAGAATCAGGAAAATGGTTTATAAGAAAATAATTGATTTCATCAACGAAATCATTTTTTTGAGTTAGTATCGCACGACTTGCTATAAAATCTGAATTGCTGGCATTTTTTTCTAGCTCTGGAAATGTAGCCTCTATCAAATCGGCCCTTGATGTTATGTCATCTTTGTAAGGAATGACCATGCCATTTGGGATTTTTATTTTATCATTGTTTATGGAATTTTCTATCCCATTTCTAACCCGTAATAGGAATTTACTAAATGATGGGTCAAATTTTGCCCTCATGTTTTCGGTTAGTTTGATTTTCTGTAATGTGGGCCACAATTTTGATGTAACCAGACTTGCTTCGATTCCTTCATGTCTATTTGTTCTTGGGACAACATGAAGGACTTGCCGAAAATCTCCTCCAAATACAACTACTTTTCCTCCGAACGACAACTGTGAATCTGTTATATCTTGCAACATTTGATGGAATGCTTCAATTGCTTCTTTCTTTGCCATTGATGCCTCATCCCATATAATGAGTCTAGCCATTTGAATTAAGTGAGCAACACTTCCTTCTTTGTTTATATGGCCGCTCTTTATCTCTTCAATATTAAGTGGTATTTTGAAACAGGAGTGTGCTATTCTACCACATGGTAATATTGATGCAGCGACTCCAGAAGTTGCAGTTGCAAGAGCCAAAAGGCCTTTTGATCTCAATGTGGCTAATAGGGCAAGATATAAGTATGTTTTTCCAATACCACCAGGACCATCAATGAAAAAAGTTTTGGGACTCTGACTTAAAACTCTTTGCAACTCTTTGACATAAAAAAGTTTTTCCAATAAGCCAAAAGGCATGTTTCTGTTTTTCATTCAATGTATGTACTGGAAGTAAATCATGTTCAGACATTGAAACACTCAGTTCTTCTTCAATTTCCTTTGAGTGTGATATTTGCTCATCAATTTCAATATTTGCATTAGTAAAAGCATAGTCCACGTGCCTTTTCCCATTGGCTGTAAAACAGAGTTTATATTTGTCAGTACTTTCGCCTGCCTTATGTTTGATGAAAACTCAGGGAAGTGATAATCTTCGCACATAGCATCTTCAAATTTCTCCAACAACATTTTAGGATTGCTTGGATTACAATACACCAAAATGGTAGCAAACAATCGACGCAAACTTTGTCCATTTGATATTGAGATGTTTCTTATAAGCATTCTTCAAAACTATTATCTGATTCCAGCAACCCTCATAATAGTGCAGCTTCATGAAATGATGATGCTTGAATTCCGTCAAAGAATTTTAAATCTTGAAATGACACTGGTGCTCTAACATGATTCAACAATAGCCGCAAATAATTTCTTTCACCTTCAATTGGATTTGCCGTGATGATTCCTCCTCTCACTCCAGTATCTTTGGTCATTGTGCCATACAAAATGTTCAGGGAATTCTTTATAAATCCATTTTCGTGCTTCCATGTTAACTCTATTTATTTCGAAAAATTGAGTCAACATTGTCCTAGATGCACGATCATTGGAAATCACACGAAGAAGATTATCTTGTTTCTTGAATGATATAACTTGTTTGTCTTCTAAATGCAACTGCAAGCCTTTAACAGATGGATGAATTTCATTTAATGAGAACTTATAGATTCGCCATGTGGCTTTTGGAGGTGAAATCCATCTTGCTGTTTGAAATTGCTCTATTTCGTCAACATCAGAACTATTTTCATCACCAGTAATATGGAATGCAACACGGTCATGACCCTTATAGATGTACTTGTCCAAATATTTGACTGCTTTAATTGTAGTGCAAATTTCTACATTCATGCGACAATTAAACTTTGCAAGTAAGTAAGGATTGTACGATATGATCCATCGATTGTCTAAATATGCACCCCGTACCTTGGCTTGTTCATTGGTGTTGCGTCGTCTATATATTGGATATGAATTCTTTACTTGAGTTGTTGAACAAGAAAAATCTTTAGGATAATGGTTTTTGCAATAACCATTTTTTCTCATGTAAATATTTTTTGGATTTAAATCTCAACATGGTCCATGCATCATGTGTTTCACAACTGCTGCATACAAATGTGAATTTTTAGCTCTGTCAGGTAGTTCTGCGTAAATAAATCTGTCAAATGATTCTGGCATAACAATTTTATAACATGTCTTCAAGATAAGTAAGAAATGAGCATGTGGAAGTCCTCTCTTTTGAAATTCAATGACATACACATAAGCAGCAATTGGTCCAAATTTTCTTTTTTTGAACAAATTATCTTTTAGCTCTTCCAGTTTTGCTCTAAATACTCGTGCAATCAAATCAGGCCTACTTTGCGCTTCTTCAGATGATTCAAGTTCGTTCTTAATTTCAAACCAAGAAGGATTACATGTCATTGTTAAAAATATATCAGGCTTTCCAAAACGTTCAACCAATGCCATTGCATCTATATAATGTCGCCTCATATCTCTTGGACCACCTATAAATAATGCTGGTAAGATAATTCTATGTCCAACTTTGGAACCACGAGTTTCTCCAACTGTAATACTATCAATAAGCCCCTAATATAAATCAGCTCATATTTCATCTTGTCGATAACGAAAGTAGTCCAACCGAGAGCTCTCTAGCTTGATGTACATGTCAACAACATATTGTTGTAACAAACGACACGAGTGCAGCAGCAATGAAGGGCAATTTTCTCGTATTTGTAATTTGTAGCAATAATACTCGCGACAAGACACATCCTTTCTCTTGTTAACTTTCTTTTGGTTTACTGGAAAACATTAAAAAATTATTATAATATGTTCAATATTAGCGGTATAATTTAAATAAGTAATGTATCATTAGTACCTTGCCTTTCTTGTTGAAGGAGATCTTCTAGTGATGATATTTGGGAAGGATTAAGAGATGTTTGTCCTTGAGAATAAGCTCTCGAAATTGTTTTAGTTAATCTTTGTATTCCTTTAGGTCATCCAGTATCACCATATGGAAATAATAATGGATATTACAATGGATCATAACATCCAAGATAATATTGCACTCCGTGACTATGGCTTGAATGACTATGGACAATTATATCACGTTCACCATGCGTGCAAGAGTCATCATTCTCTATCTATATTGTTGCTACTTATGATTCTGACGGAGTATTATACACTCTTTGGTCTAACCCGACATTGCACTTGATTACAATGTGAAGGCTTTCCAAAGTAGGTACATGCTGAAGGCTTCAGAAAAATTAGCAATATGGATTAACTGATAAGATATTGAGCAGCTTTTGAATGATGCCTGAATTAATTTTTGATGATGCTTGTATGCGGTTCTCCAGTTCATGTTCCGTATCATAAAAATAGAGTTGCAAGCAAGAAGGACGTCCATCTGTGGGTACCAAGTCATTGATATAGTGGTATACTTGACCTTGTACCTTAAATGTATATATACATTTTATACATTTTTGTCTTCTGCAAAGATCTCTATCATATTTGATACCAAATGATGTAAATGCAAGAGTGTTATTATATATACGAACATATTTTCTAAATTCCAAAGCATCACTTGAGTTTGACTTAAATAGTGAATTGAGTTCTTTGGGGGCATGATTTGAAACCAATGATACTTGACTGAAGGAGCAATAGAAGCCTACAAGTTCACGATGAAGTCACTTTGCATTGCAATATTCACATGTTGAAGAAGATGGCAAAATAGATGGTTCTTGAGATCTATTTTGAAGAACTTCATCGATAGATGTGGAACTAGAAGGGATTTTATCTACGATAAATATAAAAGCAAGAAAGAAGTATAGTTTAGTTACTTTGAAGATTTAAAAAAATTAGATAATTATATATGCACTTATCATTTAAAGAATTTTTTAGCTTAATGTTTTACTATTTTTTGTTATTATATATTCTATAATAGAATGAATATTATTATAAAATTGTAATTAGCATTGATGAAATTTTGTAAGGCATAGTTTTGTTATGAATAATAAACTTTGGTACTTTTTCCAAGAGAAAATGAAGTATGTATAATGTTTTGTTACCTATAAGAGCTCCATTTTTTTTTTTTTTTTTGATGAAGCAGAGTGACGACGCACTTTTGATGTTGATCCTATTCAAAAAATTAAAAAAAAAACCTTACCATATGCCCGTACTTTCAGTGTTAAGTGATTACAGGTTGTAATTCTTACCAACTTCATAAGTGTTGTAGTACTCAATTTGTTATTTACCTTTGTCTGATGTTGTTGATGAAAGATAGTCAACTTGATTCACTATGATAGTCAGTATAGTGAAAACCAAAGAATTGTTTGTCAATTATAAGAGTTTCAATAATTGATACATAACTTTAGGAAAAGAATAAAATATATATATATATATTTGTTATTACTATACCTGGTTCAGAAATAGAGTTCCTTGATGAAGAGAATTGTGAATCAAGTGTCATTCTTACTTTTTTTTTTCTTTTGTATGCCTCTCTCCTTTTTTTTCTGTAGTTCTGCTTTCTTGTCATCGCTCAGATTTTTATAATATTTTTTGAAATATTCTCTTCTATCTCTCTCTTTGCCCATATTTTACATC
Organism: Cinnamomum chago; assembly: GCA_038049695.1. Classification (NCBI taxonomy): domain Eukaryota; kingdom Viridiplantae; phylum Streptophyta; class Magnoliopsida; order Laurales; family Lauraceae; genus Cinnamomum; species Cinnamomum chago. The sequence goes on along the minus strand of CP142453.1, from coordinate 113,024,007 downwards.
TGAGGAAACAGAAGGGGGGGGGGGGGGGGGGGGGGGGGGAGGAGACGGGACAAATCAATAATGACGAAATTGTGCAGTTTTACATTTTCTAACAAGGTGTAAACTATTACTTTTCACTGTCTTTCTAAACCAAGAACAAGTTCATTTTCTATGTCATTCTAACATCTCAAATTAACATTTGTATGGCAAAAAGTAATGCAACACCCAATCCAACATCAAACTTTAGATTCCTTGATATGCAATAAAATAACGGCCTCAATTTTTCTTCAAAATGATATTCTATAAAACACGTGGTGATAATATTAAATTTCTTGAATATCTGGTAATTCGGTACATCCACATAGGCAAAGCATAATACTATATGAAATAAGAAAAATATATAATATAGCCAAGGTCTTATTATTTCAACTTGGAGTTCAAAATTCTTATTATCCCAAAAATTCTGAAAATGGCCTACCTGCAATGAGTTTCTTCATAAGATAAAGTGCTGTAGGGATACGATAAATGGTGGCTTCTTCCAAACACGTACTCAATCTAAAAATTAGTAGCGTGGTAATTAAAAACATGACATCAGTTGATGAAACAGTTGATAATTTAAAAAAAAATCAGTTTAACATATATAAATCAGAAAAAATTATATATTTAAATTAAAAATGGACCTAATATTGGTTTTATCAAATGAATTTAAGTACCTAATCTCAAAGTTTGATGGTTTTACAGAGAATTTTTTTGTGACCCGCCTAAGCTCATAGTTAGTTCTCCTCAAATAGGTGAACAACTCTAACAAAACCCAATGCATAAAAAATGAAACACATATTCCAAAAATTTGTGGAGTTTTCTGCAAAGCTAAAGATCAGTTTCATGTGCTGCTCAAGAGGATTGATCTCTTTCCCAGTTGGGTCTTTTGCAACCTATGCAATAACATCAAATTCTTTGCTTAGACCCATAAAAACTCAATGAGAGAGTAAACCTGATTAATTGATCATGCACAAAGCGTATGGTTAAATTAAGTAAAAGCTCGACAAGAAAACTAATATATGACTGGATCCAATCATCAATAAAAGGTACACCCATATAAATAAGTATATATCTAAATAAATTAATAACTTAAAAAAAAAAAACAACGACTCATTTCAATCTTAGCAAAACCCAAAACAAAACAACATTAAAATAGAAAAAGGCAACATCATAGAACATGAGATTTGATGACTACCCATAACAGAAATTAGATATTAAAATTATCAATTTGTTAAAATCCCATTTGAATGAGTAAATAACAAGAACACCTAACGAAACAAAACGGCAGAAGTTAAAAAAACTACTCTGATCAAGTAAGGCCAAAGAGAGCAAGTAACCACATAAAAAAGCCATAAAAAATCATAGAAAGATAATAAAAACACCAAGTCCAACTAACAATATCACAGCTAGTGCCACCCAGCAAAGTGCAAATTTGGAAAAGCTAATTAACTCTTGAACATGCTGCACAAGAGAAAACAAGAGCAAAATTTAATAAAATTGATCAAATATCATCCAATCATTACTTACCTTTGGCATACATCTTACCAAGTCTAACTACACTACAGTTCCATCATAGAGTACAAAAATCTATTAAAAAGAAAAGATGGAAACACTTGCACAATGTAATTCTTTCATCTACGCTACTGGAAAAAGAGTCAAGAGTTTGAATCATCTAAGAGTCGACCTTCGGAACTTTTAATACATTGGATTTAGGAGGAGACACAAATCATGGAGAGGGGTTGTGGATAAGTCATTTGAATCAATTATAGTCTTATTATTCATTTCTACCATATGAACTAAAACAATATCACGAACAATGTAATGATGACAAAAAAAAAAAAAAAACCAGTGGATCACTAATCATAGATGCACTGCTCACCAACAATTCAAATCGCTATATTATTTTATGATGAAAACATTATTGTATCCACCTAATTAATGATGAGAAGTACAGTGGAGATCATTCAGTGGTAAAATATATGTGGCCATGATAAACAAAATCCTATCCTTTTGGAATCCTCTGATAGTGAAAACATGTTGAGCCCAACCCAGGTGTTCAGAACTGCAGATTGGTGATGAGATGAAGGGGACTTCACTATAGTAGAGAAGAGATGCAGACACAATTACAAACATAGATGCAAGAAAACAACAAGCTTCTGTATCCTTTTATTGGCCTAGACATAGCCTCTGTAATGATTGCTGGAAGGAGAGCTGAGCACATAAAATGGCATCTAGTGCATGTATTCCATATGGTCCCTTTCCTTATGTGTTGCTCTTAACAACTCATCACTCACACAACAAACAAAGCAACGTCCAGACACACTGTCCTGAAAGATTCATGTGACACCATTCCCTTAAACACAGAAATTGGGAACAGAGCAAGTAGGCAACATGCCACTACTAAACTGCTAGCTAATTCATATCGAACACGAACAACAATAACATATATCCATTTTCAAAAAGCAGTTCATACTTGTGAAATAACTGGAAGTTTTCTGGACCATTAGGTAGCAATACTGCTGAGAAACTTGTTGAGGAGAACAAGACAACAGACTCCGTCTCCGAGGTTTTACTTTGCCCTCTCCCATGCATACATAAATGGAAGCAATCCTTTTGGATTTCTTATTCAAACTATTCATATGATGGGGCCTATTGTGGATTGGCAAAAAATAGCGCCACATCAGATCATCCTAACCATAAAAATTTGCTCCTGTTACATGGGGGTCAATATCGAGTGATCCATCTGTAAGCCACCAATTAGCTAACAAGATGAAATAGAGGGGACTTTCAGCCACCATCTCATCATGTGGCAAGCCATGCACCATGGATTTTTTTATTTTTTTTTTACTCTAGAATTAACTAAATTTTATTAAGCAAGTAGAGAAATAAATACAAGCAAAGCCCTCTCTAGGGGAGATGGTGGGTTTGTTGCCTCTAAGCTATTGGCTTGGTCATTCAATTAATTGATCTCTTGGAATGTGGCCAAAAGTGGCAGTTATCTAAAAAAGATATAACATCCTCTATAGTGTAGAAGAGGCGCAAGACACTGGAGATGCTGAGAATGTACATAATGTACCGACAAAGAAAAACAAAAGTTGTTCCATTTCTATTTTTTAATTGAGCTTTGTAGTAATGTAGATTCAGTCTCATTTTATTTATAGATTTTTTTCTTCATCCTTCAGGATCATAGTGCTACCACCATAATTTCAGCTACTATGCATAGCCAGGCAATGACATATGCAAAGTTGGCTGAGTCTACAACTCTAAAGACTGCCTCTTTAAAGGCCGGTGGAGCGGTAGAGAACCTTAATGATGATGATGGTGGCCTTTTTACAGTTCTTCCTGTCTCTGCAGAAAGCACTGGGCTGCTACCAAATCGCAGGGGTAATAATCCCACTGTAGCTAGCACAATGCAAAACAATACCAAAAGGGAAAATAAAACACCGATATTTAGAGAGGATTTTATAAAAAGGGGTATAGATTTTGACCTGCAAGAGTTGAAATCCAGACAAAACAAAGATGGGGGCAGTGAAACAAGCATGCCAAGTTTCTTTCTTGTTCTGTTATAACAATAAGGATAAGGAAGAAGAGAAGAAGATATTAGGAGATAAGGATAAGGAGACAAAGGATAAGGATTATGTCATCTTGCATCTTAGTGGACCCATCATAAAGGTGGGTGTAGTAAAAGAACATGTCAATTTACTCTCTTTTATAAAAGGGGTATAGAAATTTTAACTGATATTATCGATTTATATCCTGATATTATTAAGAAGGGATGTTTACGAAAAAAATGATTCAAATATGCCTGTACCCCCAAAAAAAAGTCTTTAAATATAGGGAAAATTAGCCAGAGGTCCCTAAATATTATCGTTTAAGGCCTTTAATCCACAAAATTTTCAATCAATGTCTCTAGTCCATGCGCATGGACTTATTTTCAAGTGGAGGTCTCTAACTATGCCAGATCATATGTCTGCATGACTGATTTGACCTTCTAACTGCTTGAAGTTATGGCACGCATTTTATATCTAGTTTTAAGTTCCTTAATATGATATTTAATGACTGATTTGCCCCTATAAATGCATCAAGCTATTTGACGGACTTTATTTCTTGATTTTATATCAAGTTTCGAAATTCAAATGTCTAATGGAAAAACCCCAAGCCTGATTATTAGAAAATATGTGGTTTTAATTTTTTTTCTCGATGATGCATTTAGAATATTGGATGATAAAGCTTCTTTTGGGTACATCTTATGGTTTAATGGATCTATCATATGTGTAGAAAAAAGTTAGAGGAGATGGGTACATCTCATCAAAAGAGGCCGAAACAAGGGCGATCCCCGTTGCTTTGAATAGAGCCAAAGTTTTGGACGTAGGAAGATGTCAAGTTTTGTGTGATGCAATGGAGGCCATCCAAGTAATTAATGACAACAAAGATTGAGATCTAATCTCAATTGTTGCATATATTTTTCAGTAGGACTTTTGATATAATTTCTTTTCGTCACATCCCTAGAAGGCTAAAATGAGGCGGCACATGGGATGGTCATATTTTGTGTTTTAATTGCAATGTTGAGTGGTAAAACTCTTACCCATGCTGGTTGGCTGAGTCGATCCCTTGATGTGATGTTTTGATGTGGTTATTTTGTCTGCCTTCTTTGTTGTTGTTTGGGTTACTTTTGATTATATTATAAATCTTTTGTAAAATAAAAAAAAAAAGAACCTTTCCTTTTACGGGAGAATATGTAGGAAAGGAAATAGGATAATGAATAAGGCATGTACATTATATAAAACTACAAAGTAGGAGATTTGAATTTGAAAAATAAAAAGAATTTTTTTGGACATGTATAAATCCCTTAGGCGTTTTTTTGCTCTTCTTTATTTTGTAGGATGATGGGGGTACATCTTTGGACAAATCCAAGTCCTTCATATTCACCTACTTATCAATTGGTATTATTTTCAATTTGACACTAACGTTTGGGTGAATTCAAGGCTTTTACATTCACCTATCCCATGTGAATTTGCACTATTTCCAATTTGGCACAAATTTGACCATTAGATTTTATTGGATTCAATCACAAATAAATTAGGAGGCCCCACTCGTGGATTTCAAAATCGCCACAAAATGATGAAGCCAATCAATAAATATATAAACCTAATCCCTTCACATTCAACCTCATGAGTTGACAATATTCCCTATTTGATACCAAACCAATCACTAACTAACAAAACATGCTCGTGCTTAGCATGAACAATATAAATGTAAAAGTTATGGTAAAAAAGATTTTAATTAACAAAAAGACATGATGAAAGTTAACGATTTAGAAAATTTTAAATATATTACTTGAATTTATTAGTTAGGGAATCATGTGAATAGAGAGTTTTTAAATTTAATTACAGGAATTGCAGGGTCGGGAATCATGATAAGGAAATTGCAGGAAAAAAAATTATACTCTTGATCTTTTTTGCCATTTTTTCGAGGAACAATGATGAAGCCAACAATTCAAACCTTTTTGACTTATAAAAACAAGCAAGTTTTTAAGTGCGGAGCGGTTACAAAAGATAAAGGATAAGATGGAGCAGTTAGAAAAGTGAGTTGTTGCATGGAAGGATAAATATGAGTGAAGTGATATAAGAATGAAAGAGTTGGGGAATGGCAATAAAATATGGAAGATTTGAAATAAAGTAGCTATCAAAATTATAACGGATTGTCAATATTGAATCCAAAATCATCAGCTTTAGTATATTATAGCTAGTACAATAACTCATGCTAAGCACGGACATGACCGACATGGCTAGGGTCCTCGCTCCTTATATCTGCTTTTGAGATTTTCTTTATTAAATAATTACATCAGTTTTGTGTGGTGTGGGTGTTAGGGTAGCTTTATTTAAAAAGCTAATGGTCATGGGTTTAGATATCTCATCCTCTACATTATTTTACCCTTATTACTAAATACCAAGGCTCAATAAAAAAAAATTCAAGATTAAAAGGAATATGGACAAAATTGAATCCTAAGTCTTTGCTTTAATATATTATAATTGCCCAATAAAAAGGCCTCATTCAGATGGAGAAAAAAAAATTCCCTTTTCACTTTAGCCATCTATTCTCCCTCTTAAACTTAAAATTTTACCTACAAAACAAACTTCTTTTCCAGTCCGGGTCGAGTAAGAGTTTCTTGACAATCCAATTCAATTAGAGGTGTACATGGGCAATTCCGATCGGTTTGAAGGGAAAACCATCAATCAAACCGAAACCATTGGTTTTCAATTTTCCCAAATCGAACCGAACCGCCTATGTGCTCAAACCGAGCTGAAAGGAACCGGTTCAAATATGATTTTCTTACTTTTTTATTTTCACAAAAAAAAAATTGTAATTCAATTGGCAAGAAATGTTGAACTTTAAGTAGAGCAAGAGTCAAATATATTTTTCAAAAAATATATATATTTGCTTAATTGGTTCGGTTTAGTTTAATTTTAGCAGTTTAATCGTAACTTCAAATCGGAGATCGAACCTAATGAAACAGGTTCAAGGAAATCGGATCAAATCGGATCTGATGTAAACCGATCCGGTTCGGTTTTTCTGTGCACCCATTTATTTATCCAATGCAATGCAAACTCGCTTGGTACTTCAGGTTAAAAAAGAAGGTGCGTGAGTAGACTAACCAAACACTTTGGTCGCCGTCGAAAGCAAATAGAAGACGAAGAAGAAGATGCAGAGAAACGAAGGGAAGGCGAAGATCACAGCAGAGGATGTCATCTCAAAGCTCAAAGACGATGGCGATTTCGACACTCTCCGCCTCAAAATCATCCGCAAGCTCAAAGAAAACGTAATCAATCCCCTTCTTGTCTCTTTCTCTCTAGGTCAATCGAATCAGAATTTCTTTTTAGGGTTTGCACCAATATGCGCGTTTGGATGTACATCAAACAAATCACTATTTATCTGCTTTGATCGGTCGAACGTATGGCATTATGCCACTGGGTTTCCCGATAATCGGCTCTTCTGTTCTTCTACCCCATATGATTTGCCTTTCAGGGGACGTGAATAGTTTTTAGAACATTCCATGAAAATTAAGTAGATCGGAAGATTCTATATATATTATCCCTTTCTGTAAGACCTAGATCAGGAACGATAGCCTATTGAATCACCCATCAAAACGAGAGAAAAGATTGCATGATTCCAGTAAGAACTGGACTATTGAATTGTTATTACAAGTGTTTGAAGGGAATTAGATGTACCAAAAAAAATTCATCTTTTTGGGGGTTAGAATCACAAATCAGATGTCCAAACTTTGCTATTTCCAACCTCAAATTGTGGCAAACTTGTATCAAAAGCTTGGTTTAAATGCTGTAAATATAGCCATACAAATTTTGCATGATGCCTTCCTATTCTTCTTGTAACAATTTAAGAAGAAGCTTTGGTTAGGATTCTTAGCACAACTCTTTCGAGTCGTTGCAGTAGTTGCTTTAACTATTGATTATGAATTTGAATTGCGACTCATGGATCAAATATAGAATCTTAACGTAGAAGGAGCCGGGCGACCTGATTTCGGATTGCCTGGCATACATCTTTCTTGGTATTAATCAAAAACCTTAAACCCTACCAAACCTTTATCGCCATTATATTATATTCTAAGGTTTATATAGATACACACGCTTAAAACCATTAAACAATGAAGATATTGTTAATCCCATGTTATTTTATTTTTTGAAAAAGGAGATGTTGATATAGACCATATATTTCGGCGCAGGCTGATATATTGGTCACTACATATTGGCTTTGAACCTGTTTGATCTGAGGTCCAGAACCTTGCTTTAAAGCTACGCTGCAAGCTGACACTAAATCAAAGTAGTTTTTTTTAGGCAAGAGGGGTGTACCTACCTTTGTTCTGACCCAACAACTATGTCTTCATCTGTAATGAGACGACTTTAGGTTCAGATTTGTGATGCCTGGACAATTAGTTGGTGTCTGTTAGCAATGAATCATCATAATTTAAATAGGAGAAGATAATGAAGAAGAAATAGAGTTTATATCTTGATTGGGATGATAATGCAAATATAAAAATGGGGCCATATTGTCAAATTATAGTAATGTTCTTATAATAGAACCTTACAATAATACAATGAGAAAGTTCTATATTTTGCCAAGTCAGCTCCTTTTCTATTTGTATTGCTCAACTGGAGTTTGTTGCATAGTTGGCAGGTGTTCATTGCCACAACCATGTGGTTGTGGGTTCGATTCTTGCTGCCTATCAGAAAAAGACCTTTTTTTTTTAAGAAGACTGGTTGGAAGTTCTTAATCTGATGATGGAAAATGCTAGAATGACTGAGGTTACATATTGATACCAAACCAAACCAAGCCTTTTCCCACTAGGTGGGGTCGGCTATATGAATTTGACGACGCCAATCAAATCTGTTTAGGGCCATGTCATCCGTTAGATCCATGTAGGCAATGTCATGTTTAATAGTTTCTTGCCAACTTCTCTTGGGTCTCCCTCTCCCTCTCCTACTCCGGGCAATCTCCATGCTTTCACACCTTTTAACAGGTGCCTCCGTTGGGCACCTTCTAACATGGCCGAACCATTTCAGTTGATTTTCTCTCATTTTATCTTTAATCGGTGCTATTCCTACTTTGCCCCTAATCTCCTCATTCATAATCCTATCTCTTCTTGTGATCCTGCACATCCATCTTAGCATTCTCATCTCTGCAACTTCCATCTTTTTAACATGATTATGTTTTACTGCCCAACACTCTGATCCATATAACAACACTGGACGTACCGCCACCTTATAATACTTTCTTTTAACCTTGAGGGGGACTTTCCGATCACACAAGACCCCCGAAGCACTCCTCCATTTAGTCCACCCGGCCTGAATCCTGTGACTTACATCATTATCAATCTCTCCATCCTGTTGCACCATAGATCCAAGGTACCTAAAGTTTTCTTTCTCTACAATCTTTTGTGTGCCCAAACTTACTTCTAAGTTAGCAGGTGTCCTACTTTGACTAAACTTGCATTCCATATATTCCGTCTTGCAACGACTTAGCCTAAACTCTTTTGTCTCTAACGTATTCCGCCACAATTCTAGCTTAGCATTCACTCTTTCTCTCGTCTCATCCACTAAAACAATGTCATCTGCAAATAGCATACACCATGACACCTCATCCTGAATATGTCTTGTAATCTCATCCATAACTAGGGCAAACAAGTACGGGCTTAACGCTGAGCCTTGGTGTAGACCAATCGCGATAGGAAACTCTTTAGTCTCTCCGCCAGTCGTTCTTATAGATCTCATGGCTCTATTATACATATTGATAAAGAAAAAAAAAGGATAACTAATTATCAATCCAGGGACAATACAATGATATTTTGGTGATACAGAAGGGAGTCGGTGAATATAAAGGTGTTTCTTTATTGGTTTGATGCCGTATTAGGTTTGAAGAATAATTATGCTGGATGTGAGATTCTAGGAATTTACCTAGAGAATTAGAGATTAATAGAATTTCATCATTTCTGGATACTTTTTTGCTATCTTGGAGGGAGCTTTTCCATTTACTTATCTGGGATTCCTGTTATGCTATTGGCAAAACCTTCAACGTCCTTATTGAATTTGATGATTGAATGGTATGAGAGGAAGCATTCTGACGGGGAAGAATTATAAAGTCAGTACTTTCTAGTTTGCTTGTCTATCTGTTAGACTTTCACATATATGATGAGTACAGAGACAATGGAGAGGATTCGGCATGACATTTTTGGAATGATTTAGAAGACAAAGACATCGCCACTTGGTGGATTGGATACAAGTGTGTAAGCCAGAGAGAGGGACGTGTGTGAATTTTCTCAAGGAGGTTAACTAAGCTCTAACAAGAAAATGGTTATGATGTGTTTGGTGATGAAAACTAGTGATTGTGATTTGGTAACAAGTTTTAATTTATAATTACAACCTTAGAAGGCATGTACTGCAACCTAATTATTGTGCTTCAGGACTTCAAAGTTCATCATTGAAGTGCTGGTGAGATTTCACCTAGTGTTAAACAACAGGGTCCGTGATGGGCTTTAGGCAGATACTTTGAGGATGTCTGGTTCGCAAATGGGCTTTTTTGCTAAATCTTTTCATTTTATAACACGGTTGTTGACAGGACATTCATTGTGAAGAAAGTTTTGTGGAGGTCGGTGAAACAAGTAGTTTAGTCATCATGACCTGGTCACGACTGAGAAGGAGTCTTATTCAGTCACTACCTTTTTACCATCCCGGAAAGGTATTCTTATCTCATTGATGGCAAGATGCTCATCTTTGGTTGCTAGATCCAATCAGCTCATTCTCTCTAATGTAATTTTTGGTCATCTTACCAATTGTCATGCCATTGTTGTAAACTCAGGTTGTACTTGAAATCGCCTAATAGTTTTAGCTTGGTGACTGTTTGGATGAGAATTTAACCATCCACCATCTTCTTTCACAAACTAGCAATCTTAATGATGCAGATGATGCTCGTCATCTCCTGATTTATGGTCCTTTTGCATTGACAGCTTAATCTTCTGATCTTTTTTGGTTGTAACAAAAGTACATTTATATAAGACAAAAGGACAAAGATGACTCCACAGTATAAAGGACTCACAAGTCACAAGGAAAAAAAACTACAAAGTATAGAAAATGTATGCAGTCATAAAACAGTAGTCATGAAAAAAATGAACCTAAATCAACTTGTTCTCTAAGAATAGAACTCAAAAGGCATTTCTTCACAACCAATTCCTGACTTTTTTGAATTATCCACAAGCTAATTTGCTGTCCTGTATACGTGAACCAGGGAGACTTTACTAGTCTCCATCAAATGTTTGATTTCATTACAAAAGCTAAATACCAGGGAATGAACCCTTCCAGTTTTAGCTCCCTATCCAACCACATTTGAATTGCTCCCTTCAATTTCAAGACTTCGTATACATTTCTTAGAAAAAATTCTTAATGCATTTCTTTGGAGGATAATAACTCCATCACTTTGCATTCATTTATTCCCATCAGGCCCAAAGACGCTTATTACAATCCCTAAGAACACCTACAATTTCTTCCAGAAATGCTTTCTTTTAGCAACACCATCACCATTGAACTTAAGGATGCTATAGGGGGAAGGTGCCATTAAAGTGCTTTTTTTTTCTTTAATATTTTCCTCACCTGGCATGAACCATTTCCAATTCTGCTATATGTCAAATATTCAGCGTTGCAAATACCATAAGATTCTTTCCTCACTGCAATTCATCTAGCCAACCTCACTCTAGTTAGGTGCCTAGGTCAAATACCTTCACTGCTGAATGCTCTTCTCACTTGATTCTTATGTTCTAGAGACCCAACGTTGAACCATACCCTGAAGAGTACTACCCAAAGCCTAAACTATATAAAAAAAAAATATTAACATAAAAATTTCAAAAAATGGACGCCCTGAAAATGATCAGTAGACTTGTTCGCTTCACGAAAGGCCAAAGGATGGATCCATGCGAAAATGCTACAACCCTTCGTCATATCCTCCATTGTATGCACTTAACTGGAGATAGCTAGCTGACAAAATTCCTGAATCCAAGGAGCAGCCAAACCATTCTGGACAAGCAAGCACACCGAATCTCTCCCGGTGAGTGATATGAGTCGGGGAAAATTACTTGGAAGAAAAGCCTCAGGATGGACTTTCAAATCCTGTTGTCCTCTTCATCCATGCAAAAGAGGTAGTTCAAACTGCCTTTATGCAACTCTTTTGTGTTTAATGGGTTACATCCTGCTTTCTTGGGGAGATCTGCTTATTGCCTTTTGTAGAGGGTACTTCTTTAGTGAAGCTCTTTAATGTTTTGTGGCCTCATCAAGAGAAAGGAATGATTGAAGATTTAGGAATATTTGGTATGGTTAAAGGTTTAGTGATGAAGACAAAAAGAAGAATGGTTCATTGGAACATATGCCAATAATTTGTAGACTCTAGTGACTCATATCTTATGTGTAGTTACTGGATGCCTCTTCTCATCTGAGTACAGTGAGAATAGTGACTTGACTAGGCTGTGCACAGCTCAGAGGATATGTGTATACGGGTTTTGTACATCATCATGATCAGAGTTTTACATATCATTCGAGAAAAAAAAAAAATTGATCAGAGTTATACATGGCCAGTAGCAAGGCTACATTTTGACCCAACCATGGTAGGGTTTTGGGTTGGGTGTATTCAAATCCATGTCTTCCCAATCCTAGGACCAGCCAGCAGACAACCTTATTGTGATGTGCTGGTTATATGAATTTTTTTGGGTGGGTGTGTTGTTGTTGCTATTATGATGAAGAGGTGCTTGCTTTGCTGCTTGTTTGTGGAGAGCTTACCAAGATGAGTTTGGCAGGTATAGCATTGAACATGATGCTTTTTGTTCCATCCATTGGGCCTTCTTTGAGTTGGTTTGCCTCTAGAGGATGGGTTGTTGGATCGAGGAGATTAAAGCTTTAGTAGAACTATTGGGCCTTTTCTTCTTCATCATGAAAGCCTTGTCCAAGGTATGCTGGGGTTGGCTACACGAATCCTGTTTCTCGATTCCAATCTATCCTAAGCCAAATTTTTGAATAGGTTATCCATGCTACTTCCATCCATGTCCTCTTCAGCCTACCCCTTCTCCTTGGTGGGCCATCAACCTGCATAGATTTTCCATTGGGGTTTCTTGTTAAAAAAAAAGAGAACACTGTTAAGACATAATAACGGCTAAAATGGACATGCATTGGTAGGATAAGGCGGGGTGGATACACCTTCTCTTGCATTCATAGTTTGTTTCCTTTCTTTGTTTTTCTTTGATGCCCTCTTGATGGTACTTGTATGATTTTATTTTTTTCCTTGCCCAATGATTGATAATCAGTGTAAAAAGGAAGAAATAAAGAAAATAAGTTATTCTTTTCTGCACCATCCCCTAAGCTGAGAGAACTCCAAATCCTGTTCTGTATGCACACCAAACAAATTAAATCAATTATCGCTTCAGCTGTGAAAAGATTGATGGCCAAATTCTGCCTTGTAAGTTGTTATATATTTCTACATAAAAAAAAGGAAGTAATTTATACTTCTTAATTACCTTTTGACGATCAATATTTGGAGTTTCTATTCTAAAGGTTAATTTCCCAAACCATTAAAAAGAAGAGGTTATAATTTCTCAAACAGGCAAATGGGTATAACTTAAAGTATAAACACAGTCACTGAATTCAGCATTTTACTGCAGGATGGCCTGCGTAACAGCATTATCTCGGCAGTGAAGCAGTCAGCAGCGCTTAATCGTCCTGGAGCTGAGAACTTGAAACCAAGGCAACTTTCTGATGCCATTCATGAAGAGATTGGGTAGGTATAGGATGCCCCTGGCATTATACTGTTGTATTTTCTTTTAGGGTCTTGAGCATCTACAACTGGGTAGACTGTGTGAACATGTCAGAGGTGCAACTTGGTTTCAGACCACCTGAACCCAAACGTTTTAACCAAAAGCTTTTTGTCAAGTTGGGTTGAGACTTGAGACTTGAGCTTGGACCTGAAATTTCTCAACTTGTACTGAGCTCATAATGGGTTGGCCCCCCTAGAATTCACGTCAAACTTGGTTTGGCCTAAACTTGACTGACCCACTTAAGTTGCACCCCTAGTGCATGTGGGCTCCATGGTTAAGTGATCTAGAGTATGGTTTTAAAAATTGTCGAAATTTAAGTTGACTTGGCCGAAGGGGTGACTTGAGGTTGACTCGAATAGGTGGGTTGCAAGTATGAGACATCTCTAGGGTCAACTCAGTCCAACTTGGCCAAGTCAACTTGACTCGATGGTGATGCGTTGCCCCGAGTCTGAGGTTTAAAATATTTAATTTAGACTATTGATTTGATGGGAACCCTCTTTCTCATTTTTGGAAGATGTTACCCTTCTGTTTTTCTTGTTTGGTTTCCTTTTTTTTATTCCGTATTTTTTCCATCCTGTTCATGCATTGTTGTACCCATCAGATTAACAGTCTCTACCACTAAACCATGGCCAAGTACCCTGTGACCTGTGCATGAGCAAAGCAAATTATACATTTCCTGAAGCTCAGGTCCTTGCAGATTTAAGTTTGTGCCTATTATATAAGCTTTGTTCTGGTCATCCCATAAAAACCCAGGTTAGGTGGATTGGCATAACTTTAAGATAACAATTTTAAACCATCTCTTTACAAATAGATGTTATATTTCAATTGAAGCTATTGTTTATATTGCAGGAGTAAAGTGATGGGTCAGATATCGGATGGATTGTGGGAGGTAATCAAATCTAGTAATGGCATGAAAAATGAAATAACAGAGACAGTACAATCCGTGTATAATAAATTGGTGAAGCCAAAAGAAAAGGAAGTTGGTGAGAATGCATCTGCTCCCAATGATAAGGGTGCTAATGGGTCCCTAAGCCTAACCTGTAATGGAAGTACTTGTGATGAAGAGCCAGCAGTACCACCAGGGTTTCCTCCATGTGATAATTTGCAATCCAATTCCTGTCAGAGTGAACTTAAGGATTCCCCAAGCTTTTCTACATGTGATCGGCAGCAATCAAATGATGGTCAGGTGGAACAGAAGGAGTCACCAGCCAAAAAGCAGCGGCTAGAAGTTGTGGAAGAGCTGCCTTGTGAGGTATCAGGTGTGATTGACGGTGGGCCACCTGGATTTTCTACTATATTTGTAGATAACAAACGAGGCGATGATGGTAGTGATGAGGACCCAGATCTTCCTCCTGGTTTTGGGTGACAGCTGCTGTCCAGTCGACTGTGTTGCACTTAAAGGAGATTATTCACCAATTAGTGCTGCTGCATTACTATTTATAGGTTGGGTTCTGCCAAGCCTTTGTGCCTCATGCCTGGACCTCCAAGTTGCATATCACTTGGTACCTCAGCAACATGCAGCAGTGAAGCTACCTTTTGGTGGGGCTTACTGTGAAGTTCTGGCATTCAAATCGGCCCAGTTCAAGTACAATGTGACCAGGATGTCTATGAAAACTATGGTCTGATGAATGGTTACATACAATTGGCCAATCTACTGTGATTGAAGGTGGTCATAACAGTGGACCCTGTTTTCAAAGGGGCTTTGATCTAGCATGTGTCACAAGGTACCACATGCATTTGCAAGTCGGTGGTCCGGAAGTTTTGGCGAAGGATTTGGTGCTCCCGAATGCTTTTGCATTCAGCTTCAAAATCATTTTTATTAGGGTACATTTGGGCGTGCAAAGAATTCACAAGCAAGGTGAATGGGGCAGCAGGATGAATGGTTTTTTATTTTGTATTTCGGTTAGAATGGGGGATTTGAACTTTATTAGATGGCATTATAGTGGTTGTCTTTTGGCCCTAAAATAATTATAAATGCTCAAATGCCTTCACTGATTTTGGTGTTAAAGAAATTGAAATTACATATCCCACCTAATGCATTTCCCCATTTCCATATGGTCCTAAATGTGCATTAGAATAGCTAACCATTGATTCTCCCGAAATGTTCTGATTGTGATTTGGGTTGATTGAAACCAGCTTCAAAACTTGGAAACATTGTAAACAAGATGGAATCTATTAAAGTCACTAACTTGTCCTCCATGACTAGAATTTTATTGCTTTCCATGTATGTTTTTCTATTCAATATCTGACAATGATACCTAAAACTTCTTGTTGGTTTCACAAATGGATTGTCCATCCATCCTTTTCTCTTTTCTTGTCAATAATCTTTACAAGATTTGGCTTGGGTTTTTACTTGACATTTCACCCATGATATAGGATTAGATTGGTTGATCCATAGGTTGATCTTTTGATAAATCACTGTGTCACGGCTCCAGATTTGGATTGTTGATGTAAAATCAAGTACCATATTTTGTATGCATCGCCCAAATGGGTTTAATTAGCTTCTTTTATCCCTTAAATGACATGGTTGTCACAGATTGTGTCCGGTGGGAATGAATCTCCGCTGCAGATGGCAGTATCATCCCTCTCTTGGTTAAATGATCTTGATCATTTCAGTTTCCTAGTTGAAGTCAACATTTCTTTGCAGAAGAATAATCCATTGAAGATGCTTTGTGGGTTCAGGGGGTTCAATACTATTTCGTGCAGGGGATGCGAAGGGGCACACATCATGGACTGTGAGAAGGCTTCAAGATGCAGGTTCTCTCTTTTTATTCTTTCTGGAGCCCTTGTTTGGACAGATACTGAGAAATTGGTAGTCCGCACTTGGTTTAACAGTTGAAAGTTGAAATTAACTGTCCAGTGGTAACTTTGGTTATCCAAAGGCAAGAATCCACCTAGCAAAATAAGGTGCACTCGCTGTGATGATGAAATGCCCCTTGATCCTGAGTTTGCCACACAAGAGTGATGGAGATGGCAAGCACCGAGTAACCTGGGCACAAGCATCTTCCTTTGTGAAAATCCCATTCACAGGTCTTGCATCTGGATGCCCTAAGTTACAAAGTTAGGCAGGTTAAAGACTTAAGACGCTCTTGATATATTATGGCATGGCATTAGGCCTGCACTTAGTATCCTTAGCTGAGCAAGAAAAAAAAAAGGCTTCCACAGTGGCAGGAAGATCATCAAATTATAATTTATGCCACAGTGGTCTTGATGGGCTGCCACCTAATGCTCGGGGACAGCACTTAACAATCTCAAGAGGAAGAATGGATTATACAAAAAAAAAAGAAGAAAGAGGGATAGAGAGAAATCAAATGAAGCGGTTTGGAAACTTGTGACTCGGACTCTACTCAGCCAGCTCTAAAATATTGACTCGGACAGTCAACTGGATGACTTGCTAGTCATGTTTTCTTTCAATATTTTAAAAATAGGCCATCTACTTATAAAATTAGCTATGCATGTATTTACGTGTGTATTAATAAGAATAAATTCAAATTAGTAAGTTTATTACAATTTAATCAATAATTTATAAATTGCTAACTCCAAACCTCAAACCCTATATATGTTGGTTGAATGCACCCTGTATTTGACTCAGTTGGATGAATCAATAAAGTGGCTTGGCAAAGTCAAGATTCTAACTTGTTGAGTTTTCCATTCTTAATCTTAACAACTATAACACTTAAACTAATCCAACAAAGGGGTGATCTTTCAGGAGTGATTCACTGACGACTTGCGAGAAGGAAACATTGGCACAACTTGCACCATGTTCAAATAAAATGACTGACTAAAAATTGACCTCTGATTAGAACTGAGAATCAGATCAGTCGCATCGGGGATGAGATTTCACTTTTAAAATACCTTCTAGAATTAAAAAGTGGTTTTGGGTTGGAAAAAATCAAGCTGGTCCGCATGATGATCAAACCAACCCACTCACTCACCTTCCTAGGAATTGACATACCCCACATTTTTCACTGCTATCAATATCATATACCCAAAACAAATAAACTCAAACATCAATATACAATCAGTTGAGTGGAACAATTACAAAAACACAATGAATCATCACATATACTTGTTTATAATCAATAAAAAAGCAAATGGTCCAAACCTGTGTAGGCGGTCTTGTATTTCCATTGCCGCTACACGTGCACATAAAAGAGAAATCTGCAATTTTAGTTTGTCCCTAAAACAATCCCGACAGAGAGAATTTCGGGCAGCAACTTAATAGATTGAAGTGATTCCATTGCCACTTCAGTAGACTAAAGTGATTCCACTGCCAAAAACTTCACATGTGATAAAAAGTCTGAAACAAGCTAAAACATACACCATGCTCAATTCACAAATGGCATCAAGTTGCAACCAAGTTCAATATGTAAAACAAAAAAGTTACTTAAAATTCAAACTGGAGGGCACAGACAACCGAGCCCTCTATTTCTAAGCATAAAAAACAGAGCAGATGAAGCTGAAAAATAATGCTTTGCTATTTGCAGTAAATAGCATTAAGTAGTTGCATCTAAAAATGCTCTTCCAGGCTGACGGTTTGCGAGAGGGCCATGGCATCCAAGAAGCTGCAAACAAAAGCAAGTATATTGTGAGGATCTCACATTTATAGTAAAGTTTCAAGGGCAGGATTAAGTACACAAGAAAAGTAGCTGATTGAAAGTTTCAGACTAGAATTCTAACAAAAAAAGAAAAAAAGAAAAGTTCCAGACTAGAATCAACGAGTTATTGAATAATAGTATTTCATAAAACATTAGTCTTATATTAATTTGGCATGTGGAACACATATTATAGTATTGTACAGATTGACCATTTGGGAACCCCTAGTATAGATGGCTGTCCCCAGAAAAGCACCATTAATGCAAATAGATGGTTTAATCCGTGGTCCACAAACAACAAAGAAAAATATGTTTTGTTTGATGGACACCACCAGGTAAATTATGTGTGGATCAACAAACAATGGCTAGCTAAATCACTTAAATTTGGTCGCACATTGAATAGGCCTCCATGAGAATTGAAAGCTGGAAATATGAAAAAAGGCTAAAAGCAGCATCAACAAACCTTTGCATTTACACCATCCGGGACAATTCTGTTCTCCTCCTTCCATCTCAAATAATCAGTGCGGCTGAATTTGGTGAAACCCCTGAAAAGAAACATAAACTGACAAGTTACACTAAAGTTTTAGCAGATAAGGATGTGGCACCCAAACCTAACATTTGTATTATTTATTTATTTTTGATAGGTACTTTACCATTTTATTTCTTTCCCATCCAATGCGAATTAAAAAATTCTCTTTGTAATAACCATCAACTTGATAAATATCAGCCAATAGCATAGCTATTGATGCTAATTAATTCAGCTTTAGCACAACGCTAAACTTAAAAGAAAAAAAAATTGGATTGTCTAGGAACTAAGAAAATCAACAAAATTTGTTTTTTCTTAATGGTGAGAACCAACATGATTTATAGTCAGGTTTCCAACACCGAGCCTGAATTCAGATCCAACACTCAGAGGTACCTCGGCCAAAAAGTATCAATGTCTTGAAATACAAGTGCAGACCACCTGTAAATACAAACTTTACATGGGGCCCATAGGTGGTAAATCAAAACGCAGCACACTCGAAAACCCAAGCATATAGGAACTGGCCCTACTTTTATCCTACTCGGTCATACTTACTGCTGGATTGGAACACCCTAAGTTTACACTCAAAAAGCTTTGGGCCCCTTAAATCTATAGACCGCTTCATTCCACAAGGATGGGCTTGTAGCCTTGCACCCAAATCTCACCCATGATGAGATGTTACCATCTCACCATGGACCATGATGGGTGGTAGGAACTCAACTCGAGTGGGCTGCACAACGAGGTGTGCATATGACAGGGTGGTAAGATTTCAAGTGGGTCCAGCAAGGCCTGCAGCTTATCATGGTGTGGGCAGGATTGTACTACATAATCTCTCCAAAAGTCAAATATATGAATAGATGGTCCGACGTCTGAACACTTCATCAGCCTTATAAAATAAGGTGGGTTAACTCAAATTGCAAATGAACACTATTTGTAGCAAGAAACCATCTTTTTACTGTTGACTTGTGATGGTGAAGGAAACCGGACATTTTATATACAATTATTTCCCTAGCTTTTTTGACTGGTACTGTTTCCCTAATTGTAGGGATGCCAAATGCACAAACAAGACTGGTGAGTGGTAACACCAAACATAGCCACTCTGATATGGGGTAACAGATGTGATGCATGGAAAGTAAAGACATCCAAAGTACAAACTAAACAATGAGAATACAAGACAACTAAAGAAGGGGAAGATAATATGTACCATTTCCTGCTGACAATGATCTTTTGACGGCCAGGGAACTTGAACTTGGCACGCCGGAGGGCTTCCTGTGCATGGGTGCTGTTGTTATCCTTGCAGCGGACAGAAAGAAGGACCTGACCAATGCTCACCCTTGCACAAGTTCCTTGAGGCTTTCCAAATGCACCCCTCATTCCAGTCTGGAGCCTATCAGCTCCAGCACAGGAAAGCATCTTGTTGATGCGTAGAACATGGAATGGATGCACCCTGACCCTCAGATGGAAGGCATCCTTTCCCGCAAACTTTGTCATGTATTTGTTACAAGCAATTCGGGCAGCCTCCAGAGCTTCACTTGACACATTCTCCTTCTCCCAGCTCACTAGGTGAACGCAGAATGGGAACTCATCAACTCCTTTCTTCTTCATTCCAACATCATAAATCCTGATCTTTGGATCAGGGACACCACGGCAATAACGTGACTTTGGATATGGCTTGTTTTTTATCTGACGATAGCATCTTGCAGGTCCTGAGATGAGAAGTAGCTAGCTAGTCACGACTGTAACATATGAACATAATTGAATTGCATACCTAGGATGTGACAAATTTCGCTGAGTATCCAATATCTGGATATGGATAGTAGTGGAATTAAGCTATTCGAAGAACTTTGAGACTTGAGAGATTCTTTTAAGTGACATGAACCTATTATTAAAATCCTAATTACATATACTAATTATATTGATTTTTCTTTTTTATTGGTTTTATTGACACTTCTTTAATTGATAAAAACCAAAGAGAAATCAGATAAATGCATCAGATACCAAAATGTAATTCATTTCTCATATATACTAATTTAAAAATTAATTTCTCATAAACACATTATATATATATATATATCAAAACATTCCCATTAATAAAAAGAAGCAATTTTCTGAAACAAATCCTTCTTTTTATTGGTAACATGATTCAAAAGTTGTGAGTTGTGACAATGAATACATTTATGAATATTGAGACTGGGAAATCAATCCAGTTGTTGAAAAAAGAGAGAAGCGAAAATCCCGTGGAACAAAAACAATCATATTAAAAGCTAGACCAAACTTCAAAACAAAAACAAAAATCCCCTCAACCAATACTTTTAATCAAAAGCGAAACCAAGTTTCAAAACACAAACTAAACCTTCAAGAATACGCTGAACATTAATAAGAAGGTGAAACAAACTGTCACATGAGCTTGCACAAAGATAAATAGGATATTTTGTTGAGAAAAAAAAATGAAATAGAATAAACTAAATAGAAATTGTATGAAAAAAATTAATAAAAAATAAAGAAACACTGAAACCTGGAATAAGGCAAAACAGAACAAATATCATCTAAAATTTTCCACAATTGCAAGTCTAAATTCAACAAAATGAAAATTCAAGCAATGAGACACTGTTATAACATGCAAAGTTTATTTGCATTCACCATCATTCTACCCGCCATAAAATAATCAGAGCAAGACCTAAAGAAACAAAAAAAATCTTTACCATAAAAATCAAATGACTATGTACCTAAAAGAATGATCTAGTATAATGGGCTGTTTTCCTTTTTCTTATTCTAACAAGAAAAAAACAATCACCATGCTCCCTCAAGTCTACTTCAATTTTCTACCAACAACGCAGACTAAACTGACGAAAAACTGACCTTAATGCCCTATCAGTCATACTATCTAATCAAACTACAGGTCCAATGAATTCTTCCACGCACATATACATTTCTCACTCATAAATTCCTTCATTCTAAATCCAACTGCAACCCAAAAACAATATATGAGATACAATCAAGTCCCACTAACAAAACATACAAATCTCACATTCAGCCTAAAAAAATGTCATGAAGATCTAAACCATAGAAATCCCACAATCCCACAGATTTCTTTACAGTTCATTCCACATCAAATGAGTACAAAGGACAATTAAATAACTAGTATATCACGATTCCACAAAATGAAATGAAACGTTCTACAACACAACCCAAAATACCATTAAACCTAAACCCTAATATCAAAAATCTCGGAATGAAATGCAGATCCAAGAATCAACATCACTTGTATATGCAGATCTAAGCGTGTTCCTTCGATATTCTAAAGAAACGGTGAAATCGAAATCTTAGGCAAATGAAATCATCAGAAAAACTAAAACCGGTGAATCATAATCACTATTGTAGATGAGTGAAAGAGAATATTACTTCTGCCCATGGCGAGCTGCTCTTTGAGGTCTCTCTAGGGTTTTTGAGATGCAGGAAAGAGAAATGAGAACCCTAGAAATGAGAATGGGTTGGTTTTATAGTAGATAAGAAAAGGAGATGAAGCCCTAGTAAAATTTGGGGTTGTCCATGGACCCAGGTTTGGCCCGTATATGCAAGGGCCCAAATTGTTAAATGGCCATTGGGCAATATGAGTGTGCAATAGGCCCAACATTATGGTCCTTGGACCTAGGTTTAGATTCGATTCATGCAGCCCGCTCCTTTTGCAATGCAAATAGGGAAAATGTTCTCCTATGAGCTAGGGATGGCAATGGGTCGAGTTTAAACGGGACACCCTCTTACCCGTTAACTTAACGGGTCAAAAAATCCAACCCGAACACAACCCGTTAATTTAACGGGTTACATGATACAATCCGTTAACCCATTAAGTAATTAAGTCATTTCGAAAATTACAAGAAAATCTATACAAAAATAAATAAGGAGAAAAATATATAAGCCACATGAAACTGTAAGTGAGGATCTTGAGTGGATTCCACTTAAAACCCCACTATAAGACAATAAATCTCAATTTCTTCTTTATGAATATAAATTAATTCTACTTACACTTAGAGACTAAAAAAATTTTAACGGGTCAAGTGGGTTGTTAACGTGTTATTGGTTTAATTCGTTCACGACCTGTTAACTTATTGTGTTAACGGGTTTGATCCGTTAACGACCTGAATTCATTAAAAGCCCACCTGAACCCGTTAATATCGTGTGAGTTCGTGCCGTGTTAGCGGGTCGTGTGACATTTTGATGGCCCTAGTTTTTATGGTTGTATGTAATATGTAAGATTTGAAACCATGGCATTTAGGAAGACTTCACTCTTTACTACCACGTACGTTAACGAAATTTCATATACAAAACCCTACTTGGTAATATATAAAGTGAAGACATAGGGGGTGGCCCAGGTGGGATAGGTTAGACACGCCTAAACCTCAAGCTTGCCCCAAACCCAACTTGGGTTAATATATAGAAAACCATACTCGACCCAAACCCTACCAACACCATGTCAAATCCACCACTAATAGGAGAGGGTCATTGTGGGGTGGGTCCCCGATAAAGTTCGAACCATTGCCATCCCTAGGGGCAAGTATGGGCATTGCAAATTCCAATCCAGTTGGGTTTGGGTTTAGGGCCCATTGCCAACCCTACTATGAGTAGACTACATGTCCAATTCATGGGGCTAAGTCGAGGGAGCCCACATTTGATCACAGCAGCAACCCCTTTGATAATCTAGTCATCCCATAATCTGGTATTAGACCTAATCTTACACTCATTAAACCGCCATTCATTGTTGGATTAAATCTCAATAAAATCCACGGTTAAGAAGCTATTAAACTTTAAGGCTGTGAAACCATTGTTCCATACTTGTAGATTATATTCATGAGAATTATCATAATAAAAACTCCATCTCAAGTTTTCATTGATGGTTGTGAAAATGATATTCAAAGTTGTAAGTTATCAAACTTGGAAATTATCAACTTGACAATTATCTTCTCTTCATTGATAATTTGTATTTAAATTTAAAAACGAAACTGAGAAAGGACCAGCCCAAGGCCAGGCCCGGCCCAGCACAGCCCAGCACTTGCCTCAAGGTCATGCTGGGCCGACCCGCAGCCAACCTGGGTCCGGCCCGGCACGAGCACGGCTGTGCCCAGTCATAGTTTTCATCTCCACTCTTGATCTTGGAGATGAAACAGTGTCAAGATGCTTTGAGGCTAATCTTTTTATCTACTGAGTTAGTATCTCAAAGTCGATTCCACTATTGTTTTTCTCCTTTTGATCTGTGTCTTTTAATGAATTTTAACAATTCATCACAGTTTGATGATAAGACAGATTTACTTTGGAGTATAATATGACCCCACACAATTATACAAGATAATCTGATCTTGAGGGGTGTGGATTTCATAGGTAGACCACGCAGATGGATAGAAGAAGAGGAGATAAAGAACAAAAAAGAACTCCTCTTCCAGTGGCACTTTTGCATGTGACTCTCATGCAAAATTGAAGAGGTGATTATTGAAACCGTAGGAGATCAAGGTTTGCATTTCCAAAAAGAGAAAAAAAAAATGGAAATCTAATAACCTAGTGAACTTTTAAGAACTTATTTAAGTTTTTATAAAGCCAAAAGCCTAAAAAACACTTTTAAACACTTTTAACAAAAGTTCGATTCCAGTCTAAACTCCTTTCAGGGTCATGAATAAAGCCTTAACTGGTCCTACCCAATTGCTTAATCCAACATGAGTCCCATGACAAGCAAGCTGCACCATTTCTACCAAATAAGAATGCTTGTTGGCCCAAGGCTCAACATTGAGGTAATAACAACAAGCAACTATATATCATTATACTATATTAAAGTTAAGGGTTTTAAAGCCAATTTTAACCATAACTATAGATTTTGACTCGGAGTTATATCCCTTGTCTATAACCTACCCACATTCTCCCTCTCACCTAGTCTACCTTTTCTACTCTTTCCTTTCCAGCCCACTTTTCTTGCTCTATTTTTAGAGCCATGCAATTTTGGATAATGTTTTTTTTAAAAAGGAGGTACCGTCATAATTCATTTTTTTGACCCGTTGTTTGAGGATGATTCTATGTGATATAAGTTTCTTATCAATTAATTTTTATATATGTTGCTGCAAATTATATTGGTAAATACGCCTGATGTTAGCACGGCTTATTGTGCTAGTTATATAATTAATAGGGATCTCAAAGGGCTCACCTTGATAACGAGATGACTGAAGATTTTTGGCCTTGGTAGTGCATTGCTTCATTAAGTTATAACTGTATTTGATTTGGCAAAGAAACAATCTGTCATGGTCACGACAAACATCCACACCCATGTAAAGTAAAGAAAAAGTGAACTATGATCTTTATATTGCAAACAGAGAGCCCAAAGTCTGATGAGAATGCATGTCCACGGATCGGGCTGAGCTGGATCTATTGTAGACATGAACCCAAGCCTGATTTTGCTATGCTCATTTTCAATTCATCTATAACTGTGGCCTGGATGGGAATGTGGACCTGCTTGTCAAGAGGCTAAATATCAAGGTTACATGGTTAATTAGTTCATAACTGTGGACCTCAATGTAGACCCAAATCTCAGTTGGGAAACCAAACCAAACCAAGCATTTTCTCATTAGGTGGGGTCGGCTATATGGATTTGACGACGCCAATCGAATCTGTTTAGGGTCATGTCTTCCGTTAGATCCATGTAGGCAATGTCATGTTTAATAGTTTCTTTCCAACTTTTCTTGGGTCTCCCTCTTCCTCTCCTACTCCGGGCAATCTTCATGCTTTCACACCTTTTAACAGGTGCCTCCGTTGGGCGCCTTCTAACATGGTTGAACCATCTCAGTCGATCTTCTCTCATTTTATCTTTAATTGGTGTTATTCTTACTTTGCCCCTAATCTCCTCATTCATAATCCTATCTCTCATTGTGATCTCACACATCCATCTTAGCATTCTCATCTCCGCAACGTCCATCTTCTTAACATGATTATGCTTTACTACCCAACACTCTGATTCATATAACAACGCTGGACATACCGCCACCTTATAATACTTTCCTTTAACCATGATGGGGACTTTCCGATCACACAAGACCCCCGAAGCACTCCTCCATTTGGTCCACCCAGCCTGAATCTTGTGACTTACATCATTATCAATCTCTCCATCCTGCTGCACCATAGATCCAAGGTACCTAAAGTTTTCTTTCTCTACAATCTTTTGTGTGCCCAAACTTACTTCTAAGTTACCAGGTGTCCTACTTTGACTAAACTTGCATTTCATATATTCCGTCTTGCAACGACTTAGCCTAAACCCTTTTGTCTCTAACGTATTCCGCCACAATTCTAGCTTAGCATTCACTCCTTCTCTTGTCTCATCCACTAAAACAATGTCATATGTAAATAACATACACAACGGCACCTCATCCTGAATATGTCTTGTAATCTCATCCATAACTAGGCCAAACAAGTATGAGCTTAACGCTGACCCTTGGTGTAGACCAATCGTGATAGAAAGCTATTTAGTCTCTCCGCCAGTTATACTTATAGATGTCACGGCTCTATTATACATATCATTTATCGCCTCAATATATGCGACACATACTTTTTTTTTTCCAGTACTCTCCATAGAATCTCCCTAGGAACTCGGTCATAGGCATTCTCTAAGTCAATGAACACCATATGTAAATCTCTCCGACCTTCTCTATACTGTTCCATTAACCTTCTCAGGAGAAAGATAGCCTCCATGGTTGATCTCCCAGACATGAAACCAAATTGATTCTCTAAAATGTTTGTTGTTCTTCTTAGTCTTCTCTCAATGACTCTCCCCAATAATTTCACTGTATGGCTCATCAATTTAATCTCGCGGTAGTTCGCACAGTTCTGAATATCTCCTTTGTTCTTGTATATGGGTATAAGAATATTTTTCCTCCATGCATCAGGCATTTTCTTGCTCTTTAGCACTACATTAAAAAGCTTTGTCAACCAACTTATGCCTTCCTCCCCCAAGCACTTCCAAACCTCAATAGGGATACCATCTGGCCCAACCGCTTTCTCATTCTTCATTCTTTTCAATACTTCTTTAACTTCTTCCCTACTGATTCTCCTATAAAACATATGATTCGATTCTTCCCTATAAATGGTAAGTTGCTCCAATTGTATGTCACTCCTACTGTTATCGTTAAATAACTTGTAAAAGTAGCTCTTCCAACGCTCCTTTATCTCCTCATCCTTTACTAATACCTTTTCATCCTCATCCTTAATGCATTTAACTTAGTTTAAGTCCTTGGTCCGCTTATCTCTAGCTTTGGCAAGCTTGAATATCTCTCTTTCGCCTTCCTTAGTGTCGAGTCGCCTATATAGCTCCTCAAAAGCCTTTGCCTTTGGTTCACTAACTGCCTTTTTTGTTTCTCTTTTTGCTTCTTTATACCTCTCCAAGTTTGCTTCATTTCGATCATTTTGCCAAGTTTTAAAGCACTCTCTTTTAACTCTTATCTTGTCTTTGACGGCCTCACTCCACCACCATGCCTCTCTCTGTGTCGGAGCACTCCCTTTGGATTCTCCCAAGACTTCTTTCCCTACCCTCCTAATACACTCTGCTACCTTATCCCACATATTATTTGCACTCTCATTTACCGTCCAAACGTCTTCATCTAGTACTTTTTCCCTTAATGCTAGTTGCTTATCACCTTTCAAGTTCCACAATTTAGTCCTTGAGCATCTATACAACTTCTTTTTTCTAGTCTACCTTTGTAGCTGCACATCTATGATCAACAACCTATGTTGGGAAGTCAAGCTCTCCCCCGGTATAACCTTGCAATCTTTAGAGGCTAAGCGGTCTCTTTTCCTAGTCAAGAAGAAGTCTATCTGTGTCCTTGAGGAGCCACTCTTATAAGTCACCAAATGTTCCTCTCTCTTCCTAAAAAAGGTGTTAGTTACCATGAGATCATAGGCCACTGAAAACTCCAAATTATCCTTCCCTCTTCATTTCTATTACTGTATCCATGTCCCCCGTGTATTCCTATATATCCATCTACGTCGTGTCCTACATGCTCGTTCAAATCTCCTCCTACGAAGACCATCTTGCATTGGGGTATCTCTAGTAGCACTCCAAGTCTTCCCAAAACTTCTCCTTTTGTCCATCTCCTAAGCCCACCTGGGGGGCATAAGCACTAATTACGTTCACTATCTCTTCTCCTAACACTAACTTAATTGCAATAATCTTATCTCCACATCGCTTTACACTAACTATATCTTCCTTTAAATCCTTGCTTACCACTATGCCGACCCCATTCCTCAATCTATTAGGTCCCGTATACCACAGCTTATACCCAGTCCTCTCAATCTCTTTAGCTTTCTGTCCCACCCACCTTGTCTCTTGCAAGCAAGCAATTGCGATTCGTCTCCTTTCCATTGTATCCACCACTTCCATAAGTTTCCCAGTTAGGCTCCCAATGTTCCAAGTACCTAATCTCAGCCTTCTATTTTGGACTAGCTTCCTTATCCCCCACACTCGTCCCAAGTGTGAGGACCCTTGCCTATTTAGCACTGCACCCGGGCGCCTCACTTATCACTGTACTCGGACCATACAGCGCGTCGCTAAGTAGGGGACGCCCCTACGAAATTTCATTAGGTCTCAAATCCATAAAGAAATCTGACTGAGTATTGTGCTGGTTGTCGGCTACCTAACACACAACCCTCCTCCTTTGTCCGGGTTTAAGACCGGCTATGTTAAGGATACCGAAACATAGGCGGAGTTGGCCCCAAGTCTGGATCCAAACTCAAAATTCTCAATTAACATTAGGTAACAGATACCAATTGCCTTGATTGTCCTGTCAACAGGAAAAGTTTCAGCTTGCAACACATACAAACATTGGAACACACATGCAAGAATGCACAATGGAGTGCATATCAGGGGCGGAACCAGAAAGTAGGCCTTGGGGGCATTCTGAAAAAAGAAATTTCATGTGGGGGGAGGAAATGTCTAATGCCAACGGATGTACACATAGATTTTGAGTCCAGATACCCTATTTCGTTGAAACATAGAGATACCGTTTCATCTTATAATATTTACCAGCTTTATAAAATTTCTTTTGCTTTTTTTTTTTTTCATTCCAAAGACTCTTAATTGCTTTTTTGAAAAAGATGAGATTTTATATCATTGACAAATCTTGATTAGATGAAACAGTAACTCTCTATTTCAACGAAACAGGGGATCCAGACTCATAGATTTTATATCCCTTATCCATACACATGGAGACAACTTGAATACGCGCCAAACACATTGCTTACAAGACTAAAATGGTTTGTTATGAAAGAGCATGTGCCAAGTATTTAAACCATTTGTGATTTTGCTGATGTTAACCTTTTGTTTTAGAGCTGCATCCAGCGGATAATGGTCGTTTTAATATAAGTCAAATGTGGGTGTGCCATGTTGTGCAAGAGCTCTCGAACTGTTGAAAGTTGAAGGTCCTATTGTAGAAAATAAATTAGGGGTCTATGAAACTTATCTTTTATGTTCATTTAATTTCAATCGCTCAGGTTCCTGTGCGGCATGGGGCCCAGGTAAAATAATCAATCCAATCCTATCATCCACAAATCCCATGGATTTTACAATATTTCGAATGAAATGGACCATTACATCCAAACAAAATAAAATTGTGCATTTTAATACCAATAAAGAGGGGTGCGTTGCAATTAGACTTGGGTTTGCTCCCCAAGCCCAGCTTTATCCAGACGGTGTGTGTGGGTGGGCACCTCTCTCGAAGGAATAGTCTTGTTGGGTCAATACAACGGAAAAACCTTCCTAAAAATACTAAATAAATAAAAATCCATTAAAGAGGGTCACGGATCAAAGGATTAGGATGGTAGAATTGACTTGAAATTTTATAGAAGGTATGGTTTAATTTGAATCTTTTGATCCCCCACCTTGGACATGATTATGATTAGTGGGGCCTTAGGTGGGCCCCACTTATTGCTGCCCATGACTCAGTACGCTACCTCTCCTCAGCAAGTGTGTAGCAGACTGCTCCTTCTAAGTTGCTGAGGCTGGGCAACTATCAGTTATCACCATCCATGATTCCTCTGAACCTCTTTCCTTTTCTGGGTGGCTTTGGTTCAAAGGAATTGTGGTCACATCCACAAGACAGAGGTGGGGCTCCCCACCCACATCTCATTCGTGGCAGAATCCCACAACAGCAAAAGATAAATCACAGGAAAACATTATAACCTTTATATGATAGATACAGACAACTCAATACTCATCTATCCCATCGATCCATAGCCACCACATTCTCCTGTATTCTCTGACCGGAAGCCTCTGCTTTTCAAAAGCACATGTTTCTGCAACACCAGACTTGTCTTCTCTTGGATGATTGATCTTAATACACACAGGAGCATCCACAATGCACATGGCCTACGTGCACTGAAATCAGAGAATGAGTGCCCCTGAATTGAGGGAACTGATGGGTTGGGAAGATGGTATTCTATTCATTAATCAATGGAGAAAGATACACCGTGATTACTAATATAGATATGAGTGCCCCTGAATTGAGGAACTGATGGGTTGTCCATCCTAGTAGAATAACAAAATGTTCATGGCAGAAATCACATTCTGAAATCAGAATTCTGAGAATTCTGCTGGTGAAATGTGACTTTTTACATGGCCAGCACAACTCAGTCTCACATTTTATCCAAAAAAGAGAAAAAATTTCTCACCATTCTAACCTAATAAAAAAGGGAGTTCATAATTTCCAAGATTAGCCATTGCATTTATATCTTGAGAATTTTTTTACAAACCCTCAACCAAACAGCCCTTGGGAATTTGCAAATTAAATTGGGACTGCTCATGTGTTGAGACATGCTGCAGTCTTTATATGTGAGAATCAAGTCCATCACTCACGCTTGGTTGGTGACAATGCGCTGTGTGGCCTACCTATTAAAGATGTGATCTACACAAAATATGAATACATGACTTTATTAAAGAAATTTTTTTTTTTTTGAAAAAAGCATAAAAATCTTAGCTCTTTTTAAAAAAAAGTATACGATAAATTGGATATCTCAAAATAGTATAAAAGTATTTCATAGTTTTTCAATGAAGTCCTTTTCGGTGGTTTCTCTCTGACACTCGTGACTTTTCTTTAAAAATGACATAAATACCCTTATGAAATTATAAAAAGAGGGTTCTTATATCTTAGAAAATTTATATATATATATATAAACTTTTGGGTCATTTTCCAAAAAAGGATAAAAAAAATTGAATATTTCAAAATGATAGAAGATTTTTCCATAGTTTTTGCAAAAGAAAAAAAATGTAAGGCATCACATCTGCATTTTTTTTATTTTTACGTACACTTATCCATTTAATCAAATCAGGATTTATTTTTACACCTTAAGATTAAATGTATAATTAATAGTGTAATTAATTAATATAATTAATGCATAAGGTAGTGTTAACCATATTATTAATCATGTGCTCAATGTTACTGTGGGACCAAATGCTATGGGAGTAAAATTAGGGACTTTCTGGACAAGTGTATGATGATCATTTTGAGCGGTTTAGATGTTCTCTCTAGGTTTATACAAAACAAAAAAGATCTTCTCTAGGTAGGCTAATCATAGAGTTCCACTTCCACAGTTCCACTCCATCTATGAACTTGGGAGAATCACCTTATAACAAGCCATGGAGGATGTGAATCCAGATTCAAGCCTCAGAGAATTCTTGAGGCTAGTCATCTTAATCCATAAGTGAGTCCCACCTCTGAATACCTCTTTGGACTACTGTAGCCCCATGTCTTGGCATTGGACCAAGTTCTACTCTATGTTCTAGTTAGGCCCATAGACTTGCTGATCATATGTAAACACTTTTTTTTTATACATGATAAATCTGATGGTAAGCCCAACCCGAACTGGAGTAGAATTTGGCCCAGCATCAATACACAGTGTGACAGTGATCTTGGGTGTGTTGGATTTGAGTGGTGGTCCCTCTTATGAACTCTCAGTCCTGGCCTGAACCATCCGAATCCAAACATCTTGTGAAGTCAGCCATCATTCTTTCCTTTTGTTTTTTAATAGACTAGTGTGAGAGGGCCATGCCCAACACGGGCAAAAAAAAAAAAAAAGAAGACATTAAAAAAAAAAAAGATTCGTAGACGAAGCAAAATGAGGGAAGGAGTAAGGGAAAAATAAAGATTTGGACCGATTTGGTGGACCCATAATGATTTAATACTAACCGAATGGCAAGAATAAAAAAAATTAACAACACTAAGCTGCAGAAATTTAGGTTAAGATATTAATTTAATTAAAGTCAAATTAATGATGGAGGACATACCAAAATCATTGTCTTTAAGAATCTAAGATAATAATACTATAACTATAACATAAAATTAGATTAGCATATTTAACTACAAAATCATAGGTGGGACCTATTGGACTTAAGAAAATTGTGCAGGATACTCAGAATGCAAGAGTCCAGATCATCTTGAACTCTCATGTAAATGGCATTACCACAATGATTTTTGGGTGTGTGGGCACTAAATTTAATTATATGGTTGTGATTGTTTTTTGTGGACCGCTTTATTATATTTATTTTGAATTTGGTTAAGTATTTTATTGGTGTGCCCCATCCAAAGTTCCTAGAGCATGGAGCGGAAGTGGGAACGGGGGATATTTGGGACCAGTTACTAAGGTCCTACCTACATATCCCTCAAAACATCATACTAAATTCAAATTTTAGTGGAGATCTCTGAGTTGTTTAAAGATATTAGATTATGTCTATGATGACTCAAACCACCAAAAAATGTTGATATGGGTTAGATAAGGTCTAAACTTTTAACTTGTGCACATCTTTCTGGGATTGTGGCCCATTCGAAGCTTGGCCCAACGTCTTAAACTTTTTTAATCAAAGTCTGTGTTAAGCAGGGGCAGACCCAAGAATTCTTCTTGTTTTTTTTTGGGGGGGGGGGGGGGCGCGCGCATAGTATTGAGAAATTTTTTTGGAAGGAATACGTATAAAAAATAAATGTAGTTTTCAAATTATATAGGGGCTTTTCTGAAAATTTTGGAGGGGCCATATGTAAAAAACTATTAAAATTATGAAAAGTTAAAAGGGCTCTTCTGGATTTTTGGGGGGGTGGACGGCGCCATGGCCCTTGGAAGCCCCCCTCTGGTTCTGCCCCAGGTGTTAAGGATCGCAGACTAGACTCTAAACCTCATAAATTGAGTTAGGTCATGTCTCATGCCCAATATTTGACAGATCTGATTTAATTAGTCATGTATATCATTGACCTAACCTATTATTATAGTTTCTTTCTAATGATATCCAGGCATTATTTATTAAGGCTGTCTTCCTGGTATAGAAAAAATGGGTTTCAAAAAAGCTGAAACGTTACCTAAGAGGACTGATATCTCACCTAACAAAACACTATTTTAATTGGATCTAGATTATGGATCCTAGGCTTGAGACTCAGATCTGGAGGCCATCATCTAAATCCAAATCCCATGGAGACTGCCCCAACCCAACTGTTTATTTACAATATTGGTTACAAGTTGGATTGGATATTCATATGCCCCAACAAATTAAGTGTGTGTAAAGATTCGTCAACTACTGGATTGGGACTGGCCCGACTGGGGGAATGGTTAGAAAGGAACACAACAACTTTTTTGGAAAAGGAAGCAAGAACTGATGATGTCTTTGATGTTTACAGTTTGATTATTAGTTTAAAACATCTACCAGCCCAAGTCGTCTCCTCGTTAAGTCGATCGCCAAAATATGATCGTCGGGTATGGTCGGTATCCAAGGAGTGCTTCGGATTTTCAAAAGTTAAGTTTTGATTTTTTTCACCAAGCCGAATGAAATTAAAGATTCTAATAAGGCGGATTTGCTTGTCATTCTAGAGGCGATAGTTTGGTGATAACTTGATTGTGGAAAGTGATTTATTTAATGCGGTTTCTTGGATTTCATGGATAGGTAGGGCTCTTTGAAAAAAAAATTACATCATCAATGAGATTAGAGTTTTGTCTTCTTTGATGTAGGCTGTCTTCAAGCATGTTGTCCGGTTGGCTAATGCTACTGCAAATTTGATAGCTAAACAAGGAGTGGATAGGGATGGTCCCTTTGTTGATATTTAATTCTTTCAGTGCTGCTTCTTTGTATGTTTTTTTTTCTTTTTTAATGGGCTTGATATAAGGCTTCTGTACCTTTACTTGTTCTTTTGGTTTCTTTATTTTGATCTTTTCTTTATTTTAATATGAGTTGCGTTACTGATAAAAAAAAATATATGTATAGGCTACTGTGAACTCAATTTTGACAGGTTTGTCGCTTTTTCAGCTTGGATTTCGGTCACCAGGGAGATCATTGGCAACACTCATGGCCATTTGATCGCTACAGTCCCTCTCATCATACAAGAGTCATTTGTTTGCTCCCATTTAAATATGCAAATGTTGCATATGCATAATATTTTTTTTTTAATTTGCTTACATGGCTCAGTGGCCAAGTTTGAGAGGAATAAAGCCACCCACCAGGTCGTTGCATATGCATATGCATAACATTTGGTCACGTTCGTTTACATATATTTATACTTGCATGCCTAAATAAGATCAAATTTATACACTTCAACACGTGATAAACCATTACACACCTCCCATATGAATAAGCAGTATTGTAAAACTCCCACATTTCTTAATCCCGTCATAAAGCTTTCATTTATTTGAAGCCCCATGGGTCATGAATTTATGATATAACTCTCATTTTCTTTATTAATAAACCCCAAGACATTTAGTTTCATATCTTAAACTTCCATAAGTTTAGAGAAACATATGAAACACGCCCCAGATTCTCAACCTATAGATCTGCTTTTTTGTACTTTTTGCGGGCCTCCCAATTCATGATCCGAATCTTTCAATATTCTCATATAAATGACAAGTATTAAGATGTTTAGTTTCATATCATAAATCCTCACCATTTTTTAGAAACATTTGAAGAACATAAATATTTAAAAAATTATTCATTATTCTCATTTACTTGTGTGAAGATGGTGCTCTAAACAAACATAGTAACATGCCTCACATATGTAAAATTTCCATATGAACCCTTTACATATGTAAAACCCATTTTCGTATCTACCACCGAAGGAGGCACACTTCTCTCAAACAAGAGATAATTGTCTCATGGAATGGGTCTATATCCTCTTAGTCTCTTAGGGCCTACTTGTTCGCACTTGAGTGAAATTAAATAGGAGTGGAATTGACCCCAATAGTAGGAAATTTTACTTGTTATAATATGTTTGGATGGCCCTGAGGTGGGTTCCTCTTTTACTCCTCTTCCTCCTTAGAGTTACCCCTATAATATATAATAAAGTATCTTTTTTACTCCATCCTCTTCATACAAAACCGTTTATTATCTTACTTTACACCAATCATCCAAACACGTCCAAAGTATTACTTATATATTCAATTATTTTAACACATTTCTCATTAACTTTATTTATGGTGTGATTCTTACTCCTCTTTTACTCCTCCCTTCATGCAAACTAACTGGCCCTTTAGAGTTCTTGAGTTGGCAGAATAGAACTCCATGGTGGAGCCCTCCTATTGAAAGACTGAGCCACGCCCAAAATGAGCACCCTCACCGTGTTTGGGATGTCCCAAGTTTTACTCCAATAAAAATTGGCGCCATGGTAAGATTGACTATACCGTGAATAACGTGATTAACATGACCAATTTTCCAATTGGCAGACCCACTTTTGCTAATTGACCAATCATATTGTAGATGACATGGCCAAATTCACCATGCCCACTTTTGCGGTTTTCACCATGAAGACTCGGCTTTCGTCTCTCCACCGCTGGTTGAAGTTTTATTCACATTGAGGACCACTCTTCCTTCTCTTCGTTGTAGTTTTCCTTCCTTTTTTTTTTTTTTTTGAAGATTTACAAGGTATTTTAGTCTACACACATTATATGGGTAGTTCAGTTTGCCAAGAACCATGGTTTGCACCCGGGGGTTGTAAGTTCAAAACTGCACTACCACATTGGGGCTATAGGGGAGTTAACTCAGCTTCCCTCTGGGCTCAAATGGATTAGTACAGCCTAAAGCGTTGGAAACCCAGTTCTATATTAGTTTTGCTACTTCCTATTTTAGTTTAATTTTAATTTATCACTCCTAAAATAACTTTCAGCCTTTCTAGTTACTTACAAACAATCATTTTAGTTTTTTGTTTACTACATGTAGATAACACCCATGCTCCATTAACAGCAGGGGTGGACCCAGGAAATATTCCTTGGAGGGGCCATACGTAAAATCCACAGAAACTTTTCTAAAAGCCTCAGTGATTAACAATATCAATTAGTTGTAAAAGGCTAGAAAAAGGACTTTTGGCAACTTTGGGCTAGCTTTCATTAGAAGTTTTTATGAAATGAAAAGGATGGAAATGCCCTTTAACTACAGCCCACAATTTACACCTAGGTGAGTTTAATATTGTAAATAAACTATGATACTTTAATTTAACACAAAATTCCATATTAACTTCTAATCAAAGCTCTAATTAGTTTATAATCAATATAGTAGTCTGGTATTTTGAATTACATTATTCTAATCACCTATACGACAACGGCAAGTGCAAGGTTGACCTTTAGTTGACCGAACTCCCATCTCCCTTATATAGACAATCTTTAGAGTCTCCGCCAAAAAACACACCTCCCCTAATCCTTCTAGGAGTTTTCTAGGTGGGAATAAGATTTGATCCACTAATCCTTGATTAATGTGGATCTCTATCTTATCTACTAGAGATCATGTCTTATCTTAGTGAAGTTCCTAAACTCTCTCTGCAATTGTCATCTGCTTGATCTGATGTCACACGATTCCATACAATAAATTTGACGGTTTTACATTATTATCTTGGTTACCATAATCCTTTTCAAATAGTTACCCAAATTTTCACAATCTAAAATCTAAACTGCAAATCAATTAGGATTGCACTGGCCCATTATATTAATGGCTTGAGATTTCTAAATACAAAACTTGGCCCAATTTGTAAATTAGAAAGTACTAATTTAAAAATCTTGTAAATTAAAAAGCATTTTCATATCAATGTGTCGGATCATAAGTATCTAATCCTACCTATAGGGAACTTGGGTCATTAAAAATGAGGTGAACTGTGTCCAACTGACAACCCACAAAATATGGACAATGAATTAATGTAATTTGGTGTTTCAAATGAGTGCCATTCAAGTAGTATTGTTTGTGATGTGAATAAATTGCATCAAACAAAGGAGGGCCGACATCTATCAAACTCCTACGATGGGTACATTATCATCATCAACAGAAGAAGAAAAATAAAAAAAACATAAGTTGGTTGGGGGCATTGATTGTATAGACTCAGACAGACAATTGAATTAACAATCTCAGTCCACTTATCCGAATGCATTAAAAAAAGGAGAATGGGAGAGGAGTCTGTGTTAATATAGTAGTGGGACTGGACCATGAAGGAAAATGAGCAGTCAACGTATTGATACAAACCACACAAATGGCAAATCCCACGGATAGCATGAAAGGATGGAGCAACGACAAGTTGTGAGGAGAGAGGATATGGTGGAAAATAGATCATTATCCCATTCAATATTAAATGCTCCAACAAGCTACATGTACCATTTACAACTACAAACAATTGAATGGATTGGTTCGAATTATCACGTTCATTTTGTCTCTTCATGTGGAGGATACTATAGTTTGCTGTATCATGTTGTTGTGGTAGAGGAAAATGTTTCTCCCACTCTATCTGCAGTCCAGCTCTATGGGCTCTTCTTAGACCCAGCTTTCGTCACTTCAACTAATTTGTTACTCTTGTCATCCCGTGGTACAATTTTAAGCTCATTGAATGTTCACTCACCGTTAAATTGAATCTAAAAAAAAAAATCTACAATCAAGATACTATTAGATTTTAAGTCTATGAAATTAAGGGCCATGATAATTTGGAGTGATTGTTTGTTTCCTTCTTGGCTCCACCTCATCCATAAGGAGAGAGATGAATTTAAGTGTGCCCCATATGAGCAGTACTGCATTGAGCAATACACAATTTTCTTGTAGGAGAACATCTAAGATAGATATTTTTACTGTAGTTTGCAGGGAGTACTGTATATCATATAGTAAAGATACGTAGATCTAAATTTTCTATACAAGATTTTTTATACATATGTAGTTTCCTTACATATGTGATCTAACCATAGCTGAGGCGAGTCACAGCCTGGGTAGCTGTGGATTTCTGTAAGTCTTTGCAAATTCAATAATTGATATTAGAAGGTGATTCATTGGAGGTTGTCAAAGCATTTAGATGTGAAGAAAGGAGTTTCAACCGCTATGGACAATTGACTAACTCTGCTAAATCGGTTTTAAATTCCTTTCAGTCATGCCAAGTTGAACATGTCAAGAGGGATGCAAATAAAGTGACACATAGATTGGCGAAGGAAGCTCTACTCGAATCGACAGATCATATTTGGAGAGACTGTGCTCTACAATTTATTCATGATCTTGTAATTCTCAAATGTGATATTTCTGATAATTCTGAATACAATATGATATTTTCTCTCAAAAAAAGAAAAAAAAGGAAGAAAGCGATTTGGTTGGTCATGCGATGGGTGGGTCATGGCAAATCGCTTATGAAGGCCAAGGTTCTCTTGGTTAGCTGTTCCAATGTTATGAGCCATTCTAATCATCTAGCTCTTTCAAAACAAAACACTACTACAAACATATTCGATGATAGGTAAGGAATATGTAAATTTGAGGATTTCTCACTGCCCCTAAAATATGGATTTTTATTAAGAATTTGTATAGTTGAAGATTTTACATTGATATCCAAGCATATATGAGAAAAAAAATGATTTCTCTGTGCAAATATGCAAAGATGAGACTTTTCAAATCTAATTATAGGAGAAGGCCGGACTTGAGAAACTTAAAAAATGAGAATTTTCATTAGTCCAAACTCCAAATCATTAAACGTAGATCTTCCATGGATTTGTAAAAAGCGGAAATCTATTCCTCGAGGAATTGGTCACCAAACATGACCTATGAGTCTATTGAAGTCTAAATGCACAAGGATTACATAACAACAGTTTCTCTTGAATTTAATTAATAATGTGCATGCGTGTAGAGATGTGTTTGTGGGTATTTAGATTTTGTACTCAAGAAATTTCTCATGAAATGAATGAGAAAAAAGAAGAAGGAAACTTTACATCTTGCCCTACATCTACCTGCATTGATTGATATTAGGCACGCAGCACTGGCTTTTGGATTTAAAATAGGGACAATTACCGTATAGACGGTCATAAAACTGACAATAGCCCCAAAACAGCCCAAAAATGTATATTTACTGCAAAGTTGTTCGATCCGAAGGATATCACAGCTTGCAATATCCTAGGGATATAGGATCAGGGCCGGCCCTGGGCAGGGGCTGTAAGTGCCCTTGCCCCGGGCCCATTTTTCAGGGGGGGCCCATTTTTCCAGTTTAGCAACACCAGTAATTCTGTGGATTTACGTATGCTACTTCCGACGATCATAAGTTTTTTGCCATTTCTTGCAATCCTTGATGAATCAATCCCCAAAATTGAACCACTAATCATTGTTGGCCTTCTACAAATGATGAGCGGTTTAGATTTTCATTGTGGGTCCCACAGAAATAAAAAAAAATTAATTTTTTTGGTGGACTTTTTTTTGTAAATATCTCAAAATATATGGCAAATCAAAGGTTGAAAATTGACCACATGACCGTTTCATAACTTACTAAGAAGATTAATGGTTCAGATCAACCAAATGGGACCAATAAGAAAGGGTTCCACAGCCAAACGGGGTATTGGCATGCGTTGTTCTCTGAAACCAACTTGAACTTGTTACCGTTCATCTGAAGAGGTATTGTATGGGTAATCAACAGTCATCCTTGTTCTTCAATTTTCTCGTTATCCATAAAGGAAACAGACAACCAAACTCTACTAATATAGTTGAGTCAAGTAAAGTTAATTTTGAAGAAAGAATAAAATATAAGTGAGTTATAATAGTATTTTTTTTAGTTGTTTGTTATGGAATATTTTTGACTTTTTGTATGAAAAAGTGGAGTTTTTTTGTGTATTTTAGTGGATAAAGGTAGTTGCTTTTTGACTTTTTGTATGAAAAAGATAGGGGAGTTTTGAATAAAGTACATTTGATGCGACATCTTGTCCGGAAAATGAAAACTTTACTTGACTTTGATAGTATTAGTAAAGTACCAAACAAGACCTAAGGGCCTGGACGGTTTGGATTTTTAAAATGGGCCCCACAGAAGTCCAAAACACATGATCAAACTGTTTGAGATCTTATAAAAACATCTCAAAATATATGAGAAGTCAACAACTGATTTCTCATTTACTACCGGTTTTAGACCTTATAAACATTATTAACGGTTCAGATCATGATTGTGGGACTCTTAAAATGTGTTTCCAAAAGCAAAAGGCGGTAACCTCTATTTTACCACCTGAGTCACTATTCATCCGCAAATCAGCGTGGGCGTGCATTTCCAGAATGCGATGTGGGAGGTCCCACATTCATTCTACACGCTTATGAGGACTTTGTCCGTATTTTGAGGATTCCTCTTATAGGGTGGCAAGGCAACCATTGCCAAACTTGGATTTTCCTCGTAAGCAAGGAAAAACAACGAGGAATCCACAACACAGATGGTTGCCGTACGTTTGGTAACAATCCTCATAGAGGAATCCTCTCTGCTTTTCCTCACAATTAACAAAAACAGGCCCGGCCCTGAACAGGGGTTGTAAGTGCCCTTGCCCAGGGCCCATTTTTCAGGGGGGGGCCCAAAATCCCTCTCCTTTTGGCTTCTACATTTTATTTTATTTTCAATCATTTGGTGGGGGCAGGGCTCATCCAATGGATTCCATCGTCCTGGGCATCAATAGACCCATCATCAAATCATCTGAGAGTGCTTATTGCATCACTGATTTGAGCATCCATAAGTGGGGCCCACCAATGATATTTTATATTTGATGGCTGAAATTCTGGGAGAATCTGGTCTAGCGTTGGGATGATTTGGGGCTTTTTTTTTTTACAAACAGATCATCAAGCCTTCAGCCCTTCACTCGTTCTTCTCATCTGTTATTGGGGCCCACCAATGATTTTTTATTCCCCATATATGATGCTTAAATTCTGGTCTGAGTTCTCTTTCTTTTTTTTTTTAAATAGTTATACTTGGGCATCATCAACCGATTGCCAATTTTTCACATCAGTGGAGCCCACCAATGATATTATCATATATGATGGCTGAAGAGGCCTAACTTTTACTCTTGCCCTGGGCCCTGAAAAAATCAGAACCGGCCCTGTGTAGGATATACCACAATCACTTGAACAGTCCGTGTATTTTTTTCTTTACTGTGGGACCACCAATCCACCATCAAAACCTTTGGATAGCTGTATGAGTGTAAGAACTAATATCGCACCAAATTTGAACCATTGATCTAGCACGATTATTAAGAAATTTTGTTAAGGAAAAAAAGAAAAAAACGGACTGCTTAAGTCTTCCCGCTTCTGATTATGGGATATCCTATATCCCTAGGATATCGCAGCCTGTAATATCCTACGGATTCAACAGCTCTGCAGTAAATATATATTTTTAGGCTGTTCTGGAGCTATTGTCAGCTTTATAACCGTTCGTACGCTAATTGTCCCTTAAAAATATACCTGAGCTCAATACGTGGCCTTAAAAGCATTGCCCAATGACTACGAACTAGCATGTTAATCATAATGGTCATTAGTCATGAGTGTGGTTAAGTCACATCCATAGGATGATCCGAACTAGTATACACCAATAATTTGTAAGAAGAGTCACTCATTTTAAACAGTGTAAGGGCTTGTTTGGCATCTCTACTCTTTTATTTATAGATCTATCTAAAATAGAGCCATTAAAAAAAGAGTCATAAAAAAGAGAGGCTAGGATAAAAAAAAACGCATTTGGTAATGCATGAATCTATTTTAAATACCTTGCCTCTATATTTTAAGACCCAAAAGCTCTATTTCTCATCTGCCCACTTTTGGAGCATTTGGATTTTCGAGGATTTGCCTCTAAATGTCTAAAGCGGACAGAGTCTAAAATCTTGTGCCAAACGCTCTAATTGTTCAAACCTCTGTCCGATTTAGACATTTAGAGAAATAGGCATGAAATAGAAATGCCAAACATGGGCTAAGCCATCAAGAGTTCAGACTTCAGCGGCTTCAGTCGAAATAGAGGCCAATCATTTTTACAGATGCTGCTGCTATCAGTCCCAATATTTAACTTGTGGCAAGAGTACTTTCACCTACAAGCAGACTACAAGCAGGCAGGATATATGCATATGCAGTTCTGCTCGTGGGACCCACTGGAGAGTAGAATGGATGGTAAGGTCTCTGTATAGATAATTATCATGTAAAAAATCATTTGAATCAGAGATTGTTTAATTTCAATCCAACTGGACGTGTGAAGGTTTGATGGACATAAAACTGGGCATGTTGCGAGATCAAGGGCGACAAAAGTTTGAAAAGAGCTACATTGATCAAAGGCAGGCAGGCCGAGTAGGACCTACAAGCAGTTCGGTCTGTGAGAAAATTATTTTTGGCTTGTGCAACTAATGAGGAGTAGGGGTGCCCATTGGCCAGGCCAATTTGACCTGACCCAAGCCTGGTTCACATTGAGATAGATTTGAGCTGTGTTTTTACGCTTGTGGGCTAGACACGGGCCTGATTTCTGGCCAGATAATTGATGCCAAGTCAGGGCCCATGCTCAAAGCTCTATCAAAGCCTTACATACTCAGCACCGAGGACTATAAATTTTGCAAACGGACTGGTACAAAGCCTGACTAATTTCATGCCCATGGGCTGGATCCAGCCTGAATATGAGGCCTTACTAGGTGGGGCTTGGACTATCCTTGGGCCCGGCTGACCATCCCATTAACAACCCTAATAAAGAGGGACTAGCCTTTTCATTTGAACATATGGCCAGCCTTCTTGATTAGAAAAATGACAAACAGTTAATTGTTAGTTGCCTATTGATTTCAGTCCAAATCCTCTTGGGTCAATTCTCTTAGTCCAAATCAGTCAAAATTAAAAGCCCCTTCTATTTTGGCATTTAATTAAATCTCACTTTAACGGGCTAAAGCACAT
Organism: Cinnamomum chago; assembly: GCA_038049695.1. Classification (NCBI taxonomy): domain Eukaryota; kingdom Viridiplantae; phylum Streptophyta; class Magnoliopsida; order Laurales; family Lauraceae; genus Cinnamomum; species Cinnamomum chago. The sequence goes on along the minus strand of CP142453.1, from coordinate 112,981,375 downwards.
GATAAATATTAAGGACCATGCGCTTTAATATTTTATTGTTTTAATCACATGTAAATACATGATCAGTCTCATAGTGCTCCCAACTTTGATTGGAGTGAAATTTGTCTGGCCGAACCTTGTATCTAAATTTCAATTGATCACTTGTATCCCCTCATTTCGAACTTGGTACACCCGTGACAGGTCCAAAATGAACGGTCCTGATTCACCACCATCTCTGGTGGAAAAAAGGTTTCACATGTCATACAAAACAAAGGCATCTGTCCCACCCATTGAGGGTGTGTGCATGCCCACGTGCATGTCATTTTCAACACTATATGAGCAATTAAAATCCACCTTACTTTATGTGTGATCTATATTTTATAACTCGTGTATAATCTTTTGATTAATCTTCAGGGAAAGGGTTAATGAATTATCTAACCTTTTCATTAGAAGGGTAATTAAGAGGTGTAACTTGAGAGAATGACTTTCTTGTTTCTAAAGGTTCCTTTTGATAGAGATCCATGAACTACAAAGTTGCTACATTAATATCTCTCCCAAAAACACTAAAGAAAGCAATCTCATGTGACTTTTACCTTTTAGCCACTAGAATATGCACTAAGAAGACCTCCTGCATTATTGCTTTTCCATGGTAGGGAGAGAAATCCCAGCTTGTGGTGAAGGGTAGGAAAGATGAGCACGGATCTCATGGTTGGGTGCCATGTGGAAGTTTACTTTAACCATAACCAGGCACTCACTTTCTGATAACTATTTGAACTCATAACAAGCTCTTACCTCCATTCAACCACTGTAAAAAAAAATGAAAAATTATTGTACACTTTAATAATTTGCAAGATGATGAGTTTACATCATAGAAGTTCCAAATATGGGATTGTTAGGATCAAGGTGAGGGTTCACCCAAACAAATGCCCATATATATATGTAGCTCATCTTACAAATGGTTGTAACAGAATTTGATAATTAACAGAAAAAAGTTGCTACCAGATCATTATTTTTAGACCTAACTCAAGGCACATCAATGGATTTCTTTTGGTAAGCCCCTCACCTACACCCCCACCAATGCTAGGCATGTGGGTCTCACTAGGAAGCACGACGTAAAAGGGTTGTTAAGCAGTTAAGAAGAGTCCCTTTCTTCTTAACGGGCCCTCATCATGCCTCCTTGACCAAAGGATGGAAATATCTGCAGGTGGATCTTCTCGAAGGTGAATATTTTGCTCTTATAATATACTTTAATTTGTGGTTCCTTTTTTTTTTTTTTTTTTTTAGTTTTATAGAGAAAGACTCATTAGATTGCCCGTGTACGAAAAAAGATTTCATAGTTTCTACTGCACAAAAAAGTCCCGCTAATTTTAACTTTTCTTTTACCTTTTTAGATTGAGTGACGATATCGATATCGTTGTTTGTTTCAATTGAGCAACGATATCATCAATCATGTCTTCTTTTTCCTCTTCTCCCTCCTCTTTCTCCATCTCCCCACTCTATTCCGTGCTCAACGCACTGCTTACAACACCTCCATCATCCTCAATAGCTCCATTTCAGTCAACTCATTTTTGTTTTTACTTTCTCACACCATCCATCTTCATCTTAACCTTGCATAGAATTCATCCAAACCAAAGGGGCTAAAATTGAAGACAAAAATGAAAATCCACAAACAAAAAAGTAAAAAAGGTCCCCCCTTTAGTACAGGATGATTGTTCATCCATCATGCTAATGATCAAAGAAAAACAAAAGGAAAAAAAAAAAAAAACTACATAAGAAATTTCTATATGTTTGCCGAGCATCTTCTTTTGTTAGTTGTTACAGAAGGGTACGTAGGATAATTTACTTGGATGAAGCATGAGATATTCTGAAGAGTATGCCATTAGAACCAGATGCAAGGGTGTGGGGGCGCTCTTCTTGGAGTAAGAAATGGAGTGGGGGAAATTGCGAAAGAGGAGGGAGAAGAGAAAGAAGAAGCAATCTAAAAGGTGAAAATAGAGAGGTTAAAATTGGTATGAGAGCCTTTTTTGTGTAGTAGGAATAATGAGATCTTTTTTCATGCATGATGCATGGACTATAAAATCTGAGTGTCAAATTAGGGTGAGGAATAGTTAATGGGTAGGGGGTGTTTCTGAATGAGGAATTTAAATTGATCATATTATCGTAATGTCCCCAACAGGCCTAATCATTCTACCCTAAATCAATTATCCTTGGAAATTTTCTTTGAAAGTAATACTGCTGATCTTCGAAAAATGCCTAATGTACAAATATAAATGATGTTTTTTTTTTATAAAAGAAATTATACATTTTCTCTATATTATAGGATTATTTACCTAAAATCTTTATTTTTAGTATGTATCTTGAAAGCATTTTCTATTTTACTTCTTTGAGACTTCTCAATTTCACTTCTACCATTTATTTTTTCATAGATTTTCATCTGTTAGAATTTTGGGAAACTTTAAAGAAACCCAAGAAATTAAATGCCAAAATCTGAAAATCTCCCAATAGTGTAAATCCGAAAAAAAAAATCCATAGAATGTTTTTTTTTGTTTTGTTTCCTAATGCTTGTGCAACCATTTTACTCCACCAACATGCTGCGTATCCGAATTTAAAATAATCTTTGATCATGATCAACTGATTGGTCATGATAGCAAGCTCAGTGTTTAACTATGAAAATAAATCTGAGGGCTCTTTAAATTGCCACAAAAAGTGGTTAGATCATCAATTTAGGTCACCTTTCAAGTGATTTGTCAAAGATTCAAGAGTCATTATCATGGTGTTAAAAGTCCAACACCACGAACCCACGTTTAGAGAACATGCTTTGTTCCAAAGCCCTTGCTCCCATGATTCTGACTATCAGATTGATTTGGAAAGGGGTGGACCAACCCATCAATTTCCATAAGAAGTGGGCCAATCATGATTACAACTAAATTGTCTACTTGCAAATTTAGGCCACACTGCTGGTGACCACCATTTTGATTATGAAAAAAAATGCCAGACTAATCCCAACATCAATCAATCAATGATCAGATTGGATTTTATGGATGATTACTTATGGGAATGTGAAAGTACATAATAAATTGGACGCTGCTGAAATAATTAACGTTGGTTATATTGCAAAGTTCGGTCAATTGTTTATTATTATTATTATTATTATTATTATTATTATTACACAGGTTCCAGCACTTTGGGTCAGTATAATCCCTACGAGCTCAAGAGAGAAAGTCGGATAAAATTCTTTTGTGGCCCCAATGTGGTAGTGTTGTTTTGAACCCACAACTTCCGGGTGCAAACCGTGGTCCCAGGCCAACTGAGCTACCATTCGGAATTTTATAATGTCTCTATAATAGAGAAATAATTTATTTATTTTAATCCCAGCTACAGGCGGGCTCGGGCCCCTAGCCCTCTAAGTTGGGCTAATGTCAGTTAGCCAAACACGGCATGTTGATGGGGGCTTATGGCCAAAGAAACTTGAAGGGTCATTTGTTTGTGCTTAATGATTATGCATTACTATGCATGTTGCTTTGATTTAAGTATGTATGTTGGGTGTGAAAGTGATTTACACTCTTCAATAGAAAAAGGCGCTATTACAATCCATTTTAGAATATTTTTTTTCTTGAGGGCCCCATAACTACATTGCTTCATCATTCCTATGGTTTCTATATTTGTAATCAAAACTGTTCAGCTTGTATATTGAATTAATAGACTCTAAGGCTTCTTTTTTCTGGTAAAAAGACTCTAAGATCTTAAAGCCGATTATCTTGAATCTTCATATATTTTGAGTAATTTGTTAAAAAATATATATATATATATATCTAATTTTTTTCAACTTTTGTAAACCTCCAATTCATAATTCGAACTACTCAATATCCTTGTAGTAAAAATAAACATGATGATGTATAATTCCTTATCTTAATTCATCATGGATTTTGAGAAACTTGTGAAAAGCATCCAAGAAATTCAATTACATCTAAACCCATTGGATGTACTCATTTGCACATCTGAAAATGGTGATTTAATTGACAGACATGGCAATGCATTCTACCTCTATAATATTAGCATATGTGACATTTACATATGGGCCATTTACATATGCAAAACATATTTTCCTATTGCATGCGTAAAAGGCAAATGATCTCTAAGGTACATTTTGCAGCCAGTATTCCATGAAAAAAGTGAGGATTCAAAGGTGCTATAATAAAATCTACATTTGACCGATCTAGTTTTCTGTAGGAAAAAGTGCAAAAAATGAGGTTTTCTGCATTTTTTAAAAAAGTTTTTTGTATGGGGGTGAAAAAGAAATTTCTACATGAGAGGAAAAACGTCTTCAGAACTGATTTTTGTTGGATATACACAAACGGGCCCTCGAGGTGGTGTGGGTGAGCCGTTTGAAGAAAATTCCTTTTATATTCATTGTTGGATATGCAAGGTGACAATGTTAGGAGCTCTTTTTTAAAAGTTATTATACAAAAAAACTTTTGAAACCGCAAGTGATATAAAAAATACAATAAAGACAAGAGTATCATTAGGTTGGTGATCATCTGAAGAAACCCCAGCCTAATTGTTGAGGTCTTTTATTCGTGAGTGTTTTTTGTGTTTCTCCAAATAGGAAAGGGGCCCTTTTGTAAGATTTTACAAAATCTAAATGTGAGTTTTTGGGAAAATGTTTCCTCATTTGTAACTTCTCTAAGGTTCAGTTTGGCATCTCTACTTTTCCCCTCTTATTATCCTAAAATTGATTGAATCCAGTTTTAGCATGTTTGGTATGAGCTTTTACGGTGTCCCTTCCATATGGCATTAAGACAAAAAGTGTCTATTTCATGAAGTCCCAAAAAGTAGCAGAATCCAATATAACAAAGTAGTCTGAAGCGGGTAGACAGATGTTGCTACAGTGTTGTGGATGTCCTCCTAGGACAGTCTGATTTTTCATTTTTTTTTAATTTATGGGACCCACAATCATGATCCAAGCCGTTAGAAATATTCAGAAGGTCAAACACGACCTCATGTCAAAATTTCAGCCGTTGATCTATTTTGAATCTCGAGATATTTGCAAAAAAATGTGAGCCCTTTGATCTAATATTCTGGACATTATGCGCCCCCATAATCATGATCTGATCTGTTGATTCTCTTTGGATGGCCAAAAACGGAAACAGGTCAAAAAATGAGCATCTAAATCCAAGTGGATCTTGAGATATTTATAAAAATGTTTTTGACCGTTGATGTACCATGATTTTTTACTGAGTTTTGAAATTGTACACAGGCAGTGTGGTTTTTCTTTTTTTCTTTTTTAATTCAGCCACCAAAAGTCATGATCCAAACCATTGGATATATTCAGAAAATCATGCACGACTATGGATCCAAAATTTAGCCGTTGGATCATCATAGATTTACAAAAAACCACAAAACATTTATATCTACCTTTTCTTAAAACCATAGCCCCCCCAAATGCAAGATCCAAACCATTTATTCTCTTTGTTAAGGCTAAAGACAACTACGACGTCAAATTTAAATACTTGAATCCTCATGGATCTTAAGATATTTATGAAAAAATTTCACCCATTGTTTTAAAAATGTCCATTTCAATCATTTTTTTTCTATGTAACCAAACAAACTATTTCCACACCATCTATTTCAAACAGGGCCATTTGAAACAGATCTGTCTTATACAGATCTGTCTCATATAGATAAGTGACGCCAAACAAGGCCTAAATGTAAGGGAAAAAGACCTCTTGTGAGGTATTACAACATCAGGTGATAGAACATGCAGGTAAGAACTGACGCCTCTTACCATTAGGGAGAGATGCTAACTTTCTAAAAAATTGGAGATAGAACTAGGAATGTTGAGTGATATATGAAGAACGGCCTCTTACCCCAGTGGTAAGAGGCGCAGGTTCTTACTTGCCAATCGAATCTAAGCAGGCGGTCTCACTCGATGTTTACTGCCCCTCGCCAGAGGGCTAGGGGGCCTTAGGGATACCAAGAAAAGAAAAAAAAAAAAAAAGGATAACACCACCTAGTCATGTAAAGGGCCAATTCTATTGGGTCCCATAGCTTACTCTCAACATATATGGGTTGGCCCTGGGCACGCGTGCAATTAAGCCCTTATACAGCCCTCGCAGGTCAAGGCCGGGCCCAAGGTCAAGAGAAGAAAAATCACTTTGTGATTACTTCTACACTATCATTAGGCACATTGTGTGAACTTGATGTTAACCCTCCTCTAAAAAGAAAATAAATGCCTTTTATAAGGTTACCAAGTCCACATCTAATATAACAAAAAAAACACAGAAAAAAACTGTCATCTTTTCTTTTGTAAATATGATCAAGTCCTACATCAACTGCGACAAAAGAGAGAGACTGTGGAGAGTTAACTCCTCATTTCACTACCTTCTTCATATCTTCTCTTTATAAGGACTTCTCCTAATTTTATATAATGCAAGATAGGGAGTATTTTTTCAATAATAAAGTATTTATGTATATATAATATAAATAAAATAAAGAAAGAAGTGAAGTGAAGGACAAGAAGTAATGTGGTTGGTATTGGAGAAGAATTTGTGCTATGAGGGACCGGGCCAAGAATCGGTCCCCCTAGTATGTCCAAGTAGCACGGTTGTATATATATATATATATATATTTTTTTTAAACAACAGGAAGGAAATGCATCAAGAAAACAATACTAAACATTTTACAAACAATAAAATCAAAGGTCAGAAATGGGTCAAAAGGGAACTGTTATCTAGTACCTTTCTGAATGTCAATAGCGAAAACAAATAAATTCTGGTTCCTAAATCATGTTTTTTAGTTGGACCAAACAAAGGAAATAGATGAATCAATGAAAGTTGGATGGCTGCCCGCAAACAAACGCTTCCCAAAATGCAACTACCCGTTCCTGCCATTATAATTGTATGATGAAAACTACTTTTCTGAAGGAATTGCATTAAGATACAGTACATGTACCAATCAAAAAATAAGATACAGTGGATGAAAACTACACTTTCCTTAAAACTTGATTGAAGGCAGTGATGTCTTCAACCGCCATGGTGTTTTTTTGATACTATTACTCAACTAATTAAAGCTGTTTGTCATTATTTTCTCAAGTTGCAAGACATATCCAAATCTAAAACCTATTGCATACGTGCGTGCAATAATTTAAATTAACCCATGAGGCCTTGTCTGGGATCCCCACTCTTATTTTTGATAGTCATTCAAAATAAATACTTCCACCTCTACTTTTTTGAGACCTTGCAGCTTTTATTTTTAGAATCGTATAACTGGGGCTTTTCATTTTTATGGAAATCTCCCTTTACTTCTCTAAAGCGGATAGGGAGTAGAATCAACGTTTTTATTTTCCAAATCTCTACGTACTTTAGACATTTAGTTTTAAAATAGAGACGCCAAACATGCACTCAGCGAAATCCAATCACTCACACCAGAAATGGATGTTGAGATTGACACAATAATAAAAAAATGCCAAAAAAACATAGACAGTATTTTTTTTTATGAAGGCTAGAAAATTGTAGTTTTTGGAGTCTAGGTCCACTAAGGTGCCCATTGGTGGGGCCCAACTCCTCCGGTCACGTAAAATTAGTTTGGGCCATTTTAAGTTTTTAATGGATAAGTGTCTAAGGAGCCTCATGAATTTCTTAGGAGTTCATGCTTATGAGAATTTGAACTGAACAATATATATTTTTTAATTAAGTAAATACATATTTTAATTTGCCCTTTTAAAAATCCTTACAAATCAACGATTAGGCCAACTATGGCTTATGGAGCATGGAGCATGGTCAATTAAGAAGCACCATATGCACCAAAATGGATGTAGTAGAGATGAGAACGTTGAGGTGAATGTGCCCTACTCTAGGGAAGATAAAATTAGTAAGGAACGCATTAAAAAACATTTAGGCGTAGCATTAATAGGGGATAAAATGAGGGAAACCCCTTAGAGATGGTTTGTGGATGTCCAATGCGGGCCGACAACAGCGCCTGTAAGGAAAATTCTGATTATATAGGTTGATGGCTCGCTAAGAAAAATGAGTATGCATAAAAATACGTAGATGGAGGTAATAAAAATAGATATTAAGGAGCGTAACTTATCTAAAATTTGACTCATGATAGATCGAAATGGAGAACTAGAATTTATGTGACCAAGTCCAACATATATAGTTGGGACAAAATTTTGATAATGATGACACATTTTTGCCTTTCTAATTGTTGTGTGACGAGGGTACAAAGATAACACTTATGTTTGAAACAATTAAAATTCCTGCCTCACAGCCATCAAACTACCAATTTTGAGGGCAGAAACTACATTAAAAAAAAGTCGTTTTGGTGGGGCAAAAATGAAAAGGACAAGACTGTCCATTCAATCGTACATCTTCCTCACCCCCTTTCCTCTCTCTCCGTTTTTCTTATAACAATGTCTATCCTAAATATTGGCAACAATGACTGGTTAACGGTGGAACAATAGAAGCGCCAACAGATTCATTGTTGATTAGTGTTGGCACATTGGTAACACGTCTATGCACACAGATCAATTCCTAGGTCTTCATGGTTGGTAGTATCACTCCCGATCAGTAGGCCATCCGGTGAAAAAAATAGAAAAACCAGTAAGGCAATAAAAGTGGCACATGAAAGATAAGCCCAAAATATAAATAAGTAGCTCCTTTTCATCTAGGCGATTTTTGAGATCATATACTGTGGGGGCCCGTGAGGCGTGAATTAAGTTTCAAGGAATCATTCTATTAGTACATCAATCTGTATCAATTAGATGGGCAGGAGCTAAGATCAAGCATATGACTTGAGTTCGTTCTTCTTCTTTGTTTCATAATAGGGTTTTTGCTTATTGTACTTTTTCTGGAATTTTGGGCTCTCTATTTGATTCTCTCTTAAAGGAAAGCTTCATTAACTTAATTCAGTGAGAGGAGCTTTAACTGAGGACTGGTGAGCAAAAAGAGAGAATAACTTACATTACACAATGAAAGTGTGTAATATGCTGCTTGAATACGTTTTAACAAGATGAAGTAATTCATAAGAAGACTAAAAAATAGTGTACTCTTATTAGTTGGTCTATAAGTAGTTTATTGTAAGGAAAACAGTAAGACTCATATAGTCATATGTGAATGGTAAGGGGATGACCAATTAATTTATATAAAATTAAAAACAAAGATTTTCAATCTCTTAAGGCTTTGGACTTGGCCTAGAAAAGGTAGAATAAAGGCATATGTAGTGTAGGTGATTATCAACGCACGCTTGTTTGCATTAAAATACATAAAATATTTTTTGAAGCAATTAAAAATGAATATCAAAAGTGAATTTCTAAAAATAAGCATCAAATAATCCTTTCTTTTTAGGGTGTGTTTGAATAAATGAATAGTGGAGTAAAATGATGTGGATTTCACACGTGGATTGGAGTAAAGAGAAGCATGTTGAAGTTAAAATATAGTTCTTCACTTCACTCCATTTGGATGCTTATTTTCAAGTTAAGGTTTGGAGTAGAATCCACTTTTATTCAAGGAAATTGAAATATTTAAAGTTGAAGTTAAATGAAGTACATGTGACTTACAACATTACTTCATCTATCGGGCTAGACACAGCCAAACGAGGCAGAGTTGAAATTTTAGACATTTAGGGCCCATTTAACTTCACTCTATTTTATTTTTTGCCTATCCAAATAGGCCCTACGAATATAGAAAATGAATATCTAGCAGCTAGTCTTTGTTTTTAGTTAACTTTTTTAAAGATTCTATGTATTGAATTTCTACGTATTTTAATACAAACAAATGTGCCCTAAGGATTTGTCCCGCCCCGAGTCAACCCGCATATTTTGACAGTAAAGTAAGTGCCTATATGGTTTAAGGATATCTGAGAATCCCTATCTTAGGGGCATCTAAGTTTTTCAAAAAAAATTATTTCCCAACTAAATTTACAAATGCTTTTTAAGGGCCCCAGACATCTCAGACCTTTTTTTCCCTCTCTGCATTAAAATTGGATAACTGTGGCCTCGCACCAGATGACTTCACCTGGAGCACAGCACAGGAGGCTTATAAATGGTGAAGTGGCCCATGTGCCACATCCATTCAATTCAACACATAAAATCATTTACTTTTCAATCTGCAGCCTGAATTTCTTTATTCAATTCACCCTAAAGATTCTAACCCTATCCATCACTTGCTTGATTTATGATAGTACATCACCCAAAACATGGAGTCCGGGTCCTCCATAGGCTTTTTGACTCAGAAAATCTAAGCTGAAGGAGTGAAACTAACACTGGAGTTTCTTATTGAAAATGCAAAAAAATCAAAATAAATGTTCCTCGTGCTTATTAGGGCCGTATTTATTTACAATAGAATACATATGAACCCCCTATTTTAGAAATTGAACGCTGAGTCCACTAGTACTACCATTTTGGGGGCCACAAAAGTATTTATCCGGCTTCCCTCTGTATCTGGAGGGATTGGGAACCCTTCGATAGCAGAAAAAAAAAAAAAAAACCAAATGCATATTGTGATTAAAAAAATATTAAAAATAAATTTCAAAAAACGTACACTGAAAATTCCTCCGTCTAGACTATGATACCGAGACCTCAACAGTGGTACGGGATCCTATCAGGCTTTTATCTGTAAAAATCTTTGAAATAAAGAAGATGTCAAGTGATGCTGAATTTCTAACTACTTGTGTATTCAATTCCGATGTAATTTAACCCCAAGGGGTAGCTCAGTTGGCCTAGGACTACGGTTTGCACCCGGAGGTTGTGGGTTCGAAACTGCTCTACCACACTGGGGCTACAGGGGAATTTTACCCAGCTTTCTCTCCTGGGCCCGTAGGGATTATTCTGGCCCAAAGGACTAGAAACCCTACGTTATCAAAAAAAAAAAAAAAAAAAAAAATTCCGATGTAATTTGATAAGTAAAAAATCGTCCCCATTTGATAAACAACTGAATAGAAGACAGCCCGCCAGTTAAAAGACACGGTTGCACTTGCTGCTTTGTCCATCCAAACAAACGAACAAAAATCAGGTCACTGAATAAGGTTAGACAGGCCCTAATAAACATGCCACCTTTGCCTTATTGTTTATCCAACGCTGTGAACCGGGCTCACTGAAATAAGCACACCACGTGTCGTGTTTGTGACTGTAGCAAACGCACACCGTAACCCGCCCTTACACACGTAACGCACCTTACTCCTCAGTACAGCAGAAGGAGAAGGTGAAGGAGAAGAAGGAGGAGAACTACAAAACGGAGATCTGGATCATGTATTATTTTATTTGAGTCTTATAACCCCTCTCATTCTCATTTTTGCGATCTCAGATGAGATCGTGACGAATCTCTGAAAGACACAGCTATAAAAACCACTCTCTTCGTCGAAGCAATCTCTCTCTCTCTCTCTCTCTCTCTCTCTCTCTCTCTCATTTGCATAAATTGGTTCGTATCGGTTTCGGATGTCGGTGACCGTGTCGGAGATATGAATCGGATAGCGAGGGAAGCGCTGGACGGAGGGAGGAATGCTCCGACGGGATCTCATCACCGGAGGGGGAGGAGCCTGACGGGAATCTCCGGAGATCGGGACGAGAATCTCGATCTCTTCTCCAGGAACCGTCGGAGTCTCTCCATCACTACCAACGACGAATCCGACGGTCCGAAATTCTTCCACATTGCCTTCTTTTTTCCTCTTCTTTTTAGTGGTTTTTTCGATTTGGGGAAGAAAGTGTTGTTTGCGTGTGAATTCTTGAATTTTTCATGAATGCCAAGGTTTTTTTTTTTTTTTTGCTATCGACTGTATTTTTCGAGTTTGTTTTCTGTAATTCTCGATTCTTTGAGCTCTTTGTTAGTTTTTGGGTCTCGATTTGATAGTTTCAAGTTGTTACTTTTCTAAATCCTTTTATCCTGACACGAATTTTTCATTTCTAGCTGAAATGACGATTTTTTTTTTGTTTTTGTTTTTGCTTCTTGTTCTTATTTTTACAGCTTAGTAGCGTGGATTTTTGGGGTGGTTCTTACATTTTCTGCAGAAATTGAGAAAGTTTTGATTTTTCAGTTCGTGAAATCTTCTGAGATCTGATTCTTCTGAGTGGGAATTTCTCTCGTTCTGTACTACAACTGTAAAATGCTTCTCTTTCTATTTGTGAGATTGTTGAGTGATTTGGTTTTGATTCTTGTAGTTATGATGAAATTGGGGAGAATTTCAGTCGGATCAGTCAAGCTTCCGAAGAGCGGAATGGACGATCTGTTAGGATCTACAGATGGAGGAAAGCATGATTACGATTGGTATGGATTTTAACAGCAAAATTTTTGTAACGGATTTCGGATCTGCAGTATTTTTTTTTTTTTTAATCCTTGATGTTTCCATGGGAATGATTTTTTTTTTTTTGAATTTGTTGTTTTATGTTTTGTTTAAATTTAGTATCTACTATATTTGTCAAAATTTGGATCTTTTTCTTTCTTGTTTCAGGTGTCCATTAGAATATAAAAGTTCTATTTTTTTATGTATTTTTGTCAATAAATTGTCTAATTTGACAATATCTGCTATATTTGGCAGCTTTGGATCTGTGTGTTCTCATTGTTGCTAATTAGAAAACTGGATGTTTTCTTTCAATTGGTACACATTTTGATTTTATGTAGTTTATCCTCAATTTATCAGATAAGATTTGGATCTGGTCCTCTCAATTTCTTTGCTTTCTTTTCTTTTGAAAAGAGAAAAGGAAAGTAAGAAACATAACTCTCCTTCTCTTTTGATATTTTTCGGGTCTAATAAAAGTTGTGGAGATTCTAAAGACATGCTAAAATATTGTATTGTTTCTAAAGATTAAATTTATCTTTTGTAAAAGAGAAAAAGTTAAGATTGTTTGTTTTGTTTGTTTATCTTCTTATTTATTAGTTGAAGTTCATTTCCGCTTGTTCTTAGTGCAATTAGTCATTAATCATTAATTCCGTTAAGATTCTGGTACTTTATTCTCAAAATCTAGTTCGGATTTGTGCAGATCTTTAAAAAAAAAGAAGAAAAAAGATCTATCATTTTATTGCGTAGGACTTGCTTCATTCAATGTAATTACAATTTCATTGATTTTTTATTTATTTATTCTTTGCTATGGAATTTATGTGTGTAGTAATGAAAGTCTCTTGAATTTTAGTGGGATTCTTGGAAGCCTCACCAGAATCCCTGAATAGATCAAAATGCTCTCAGATCTTTCTGCAGTGATTGAAAGCCGTATGTTGTCTTCAAGGGCATTTTGCTTAAATTTAGGACACGTTTGTCCAACAATGAGAATTCCTCGGTACCAAGGAAGCCTCCAATTTTCAGCACTTTCCATTTCTTCGTGTTTTGTTGCAGTGCTGTTCTTTGCATATACAGGAAGAAATTGAACTATTTTTTCTCTACTCTGGGAAAAGCCATTTCCTACCTAGGAAATTCTGATTGGATTTTCTACGAATATAACGTTATCTTAAAGCTTAAAGCGAGATATTCCAGCTCTTTATCTATTATTGATAAATAAAACCATAACTCTTATCATATCCAGATATTCTCATTGAACGGATTGATCGATGTACTTGATTCACCTAACAAAGGAAGAAGATGAGAAAAGGGTCATTCATTGATCTGGTTTTCTATCGAAAGCTGATTGCCTGAACCAGCACACAATCAGCACTGAAGATTTATTTGATCTCTTCTTATCTGCGTTTTGGGTTAGTGAGAATTCCTTTGAGTGTTTGAGATCTGATATGTGAATCTGGAGATAAAAAATTCAACTTTCATCCCTCAACATATTTTTGGATTCAGGGTTGCAATATTGACGGCTCTCTATCTCAATATTATGACTTGCATACTAGGCTCTGCTGAGGAGTTGGGTTTTTGTTGAAATTTCCCTTTTAACCCTTTGGCATCGAGCTCTTTTAGATTTCTTGTGTGGCAGATATGGAACTGCTTTGGTTTATTTCAGTGATTTGCGCTTTTTAAAAGCTTTGTGAATAATCCAGCGATTTGTCAGTTTGTGAGAGTGCACCTAAGCGATGCTTGCTTATAGCATAAAAGAAGTCTTAGATTTCTTATAGATCTTAACCCATTTTTACCACATATCCTTCGGTCAGGAGAAAATTGAATTCTTATTGCTAGATGGAATGAGTTTTTGAAGATGAGGAAAGTATTCACATTAAGTTGATCTTGATCTTCCAAGATTTCAACCGAAGTTTTAAGCTTCCATCCTACATTTTGGGAATTCAGTTCACTTTCCTGAACCTAAATGCTATGAAAGGTGTAGTCCCCTCTTCAAGTAAACAAGTGCTTTCTTAAGCTCACTATAGATCTGAAACACTTTAACTACAAATCCTTGGATTTGGAGAAAATTGAATTCCTATAACTAGATGGAATGAGTTGGTTGTCAAGTCTCTTTCAAGAAAAGGAAAATGAATTAACAAAAAGGGGTGAAAGAGTCTCGATTTGACACAATCAGACTTGCGAGGGCCGAAGAATCTGAAAGACCAGAGAACAGTCCAGCAACTACATTAATATGCAATTAAGAACAGAAATTCCAGACCCTAAACGGTGAAGGAACAATGCTTGTAAAAAACCAACTCACCTTGTACAAGCCTCCTCAATCACCATGCATCACACAAGACAGAATGGCAAGGAAAAATAAAAGCAAACAGTGCTTTTCTATTCAATATAAAAACTGACGACATGAACCATCCACCCATTCGAATACTGTCGTGCTTATAGCCTTATATATCACTAAAAACAACCAAATACCCTAAAAGAAACTTACCAAATTAAACTTCTACTACAAATATAATTCCTAATAATTGTTTTCCAACCAAAACAAAGAAAAAATCTCTAAAAATAATAAGCAAATAAGGCAGTATTTAGTAATGAGATCGTTCCAGACAGCTCTGCAGTAGATTAGTTGTGGGTCCCACATGGCCCACTCTTTGATGACACAAAGCCCATGATTTGAAGGTGGACCCATCGGCGACGAACTTGATGTATAATTTGTATGGGTTGGGTTCAGTTTGACCCATGAACCCAAGCATCAAAGAACCCGCACTTTCGGCCCTTTTTTAACACTCAGCATGTAGGAAACTTGCAAAACAGTCACTGTACTTCTGCATATTCCCAAAATAGTCCCTGAATTCTAAATTTAAACAGAAATTTGGACTGCTTGGGCTCCAAATCTCGATCAAGTTTTGTCAGGACCCTCACGGACATTCTTGGGATGCTCAAATTGCTGCAAATAGGTCTCATCCATTACAAAAATGAGATGTTCATCAATTTCTGCATCAAGGGGAAATGCTTTTTACATGTGTGATGGGAAATGAGATTTACATATGTAAATGCTACATATGCAAATGTTACATGTAAAACATGTTACTGTGTTTTGTCAAAATAACTATTTTCACATAGGTAAATGAGTACATCCAATAGTTTTAGAGGTATTGGATTTTTTGGACATTTTTCACAAATTTATTAAAATCCATGAAGAATTAAGATATGAAACTAAATGTCCCGATATTTACTATTAATACAAGAATAAAAAACGGTTCGGATTATGAATTGGTGGCCCATAGAAGTGCAGAAAATTAGATTTATAGGTTGGGACTTTTTCACAAATTACTTAAAATCTATGAAGATTTAAGATAGTCAATCAGCTTCAAGGTCTTGGGGCTTATTATTTCAATAAACAAAATGAACGGTTTGTATTACAAATAAGGGACCCAGGGGAATGAGAAAAAATAAAGTAGTTGATGGGGCCCACAATAATACAATCACTGTGTAAGAGACTGTACTAGCACCTTTTTCGAAGGGGTGAAAGTATTTAGGTGTGAAAAATTTTGTGTGTAAATGACCTTATTTACATACCATTTTCACACCTCATTTACACCACATGCATAAATGAGCGCAAACAAATGTGATGATGCTTAACCGTTACATGCGAGAATCATTTACATATGTAAATGACTGAAAACAAACAACCGCTGACGTCTATCTTTATCTTCCAAGATTCCAGCCAAAGTTTCAAGCTTCCATCCTACTTTGTGGGAATTCAATTGATTTTACTGAACCTAAAATGCTAGGAAAGTTGGATTCCTCTCTTGAAGCAAACAGGTGCTTGTTGAACTCCTAATTCATGCGCACACTTTGTCAGCCTTTCATCCATTGTTAAAATGTTATTCTCTTCCTATGTGCAGTTCTAACCTCACTAAGTAAAATCGAGATTGGGGTTTTTAAAAGTTGGTTTACTTGTGAATTTTCAAGGGGATGGTTATATTTCTAAGGATGTAGTTGGAGTTGATACTTGACAGCTGGGAAGCACGGACACCTCTCCGGGGCCGGAGTGTCGGTGTCCGACACGGACACGCTCCGACACGTGTCGGATACGCAAAAAAGAGTGTCCAGTTTATTTTTTAATTTTTTATATTTCGGACACGTTGGGGACAAGTTCGGACACGCTGGGGACACGTTCTGGACACGCTGGGGACACGTCCGGACACGCTGGGCCTCTTCTTAATTGAAAAAAAAATAGAATAAAAGGGCCATCCTTAAAAAAAGAAAAGCAAAGAGGGCTATTTGTAAAAGGAAATTGATGGTCGCTTTTTCTTTGTATGAATTTTATGGAACTACGGATATTTCATGTTTAATGATTATTAATTTATGTTTCAATTTTGTATTGCTATTTGATAATTTGATTTGTTTGTTAGTTGGTACAGTGGTACTTGATTTTTTATTTATTTGATTGCTAAATTGATTACAAAGTTAAAATGATAGTATCTTTTAGTATATTATTAGATATATTATTATTATTACTAACGTGTCCCCGACGTGTCCGTGTCCTACTTTTTTGAGAAATGTCGTGTCGGCGTGTCCGTGTCGTGTCGTGTCCGTGTCCCGTGCCCGTGTCCGTGTCCGTGCTTCTTAGCTTCACAGTATTAGTTACCCATTTACATATTTTGATGTTGTTGTTTATTACCTGATAAAATTAGTATTCATAAGCTGTTTTCCCTGTTGCCTAGCTGATCTGTTGTTTAAATCTGAATCAACTGATTGGCATGCCAAACCAATTCCATTTGAGGGGTTTAGAGGCACGTTTGTGATACAATCAGATGTTGACATGCGTTTTGCCCTTTATCATTTATTTATTTTTTTAAAAAGTTATGTTGATTATCAAAAAGAATAATTTTTCAGTGATGCCCTTGCATGGGGCCCACCCAGAAGTAAGACAATCATTGTTTTTTTTTTAACCTGATAATGGGAGTTAAAATGTTGATGACCTCAAAATTGTCTAAATCCTAGCCGTTAGATAAATTCAAGTGGGTGCAAAATTTGCATGATCAACCCAGGGGCACTCCCATTAGTGTCAGATTTGGGTGCAAACTGTTCTTAGGGTTGGAAATCCTTTCAGATTGCAATTGTAATTGGAAAACCTTTTTTTCATTAATGTATTAAAGAATACTTGCATAAACCACTGTTTCTACTAATATTGCCTTATGTGGTAGTGTAATACGGGCAGAATTTTCTGTTCCAACTTCCTACTATAGTAAAATCTGCTGTGGTAGTTTCCCCCATTAAATACTTACACTGGCTGTATTTAGTCAAGTTATGTCCATGAACATTATCTTCATTCAAATGTGTGTTTTTTTAATTAATTCCTTGGTGATTAGGCTTCTCACTCCTCCTGGAACTCCGCTCTTTTCTTCATCGGATGCTAATGATCCTCCACCAATGGCTTCGAGGAGCAGTTCCTCGGTTAGATCATCAGCTACGACTGCTAAAGCTTCGAGGGTATGAGTTCCTATTTGAAAACCTCTTCTTGGTCAGGGTTTTAGGTTGGATCTTGACTTCAGTGGTTTGTCATCTCCATTGGTTTGGCCCTGTGTACCAGTGGTCTGAAATGTTCTTGGAGTAGACCTCTGCAATGGATGGGCCACTGTCAGTCCTTTATTTCCCTTGCATTGAAATCCCTTTTTTCATATTATTAATATTGTATTTTGGCTTTTAGGACCTATATGGTTGTGAGAAAATAGGTGGAGAAACAAGTAGAGACAATGGTCCACAACACAAGTTTGAACTAAGGATAGTTTTCTCCACCTTTTTCTCCATGTCAAGGAAAGACCCTATAGGGTAAAGAAGTGTCCATTGCCAATCCATGATGGCTTCCGCCATCAGGATGCTTTCAGAAACTAGACACATGGCCCAACTTTTGGACAATGAATCATAGAACATTTGACTTTTCCTGTCAATATTTTCATATATTTCACAAGATTGTTCTTGCATCTTTATTAGTAAATCAGTGCAAATGCCAAATGCAGGTAATGTGTATATGTTTGTGGGTTTGCTTGCAAAAATGCTGATTTTAAGATTTATCTGGGCCTATCCCTGTGTGAATATAGCCTGTTTTTTCCTTATTGTTTCTCTAGAATTAACAGAAAATACTGTGGATAATCTAATGTTCATAAACCCCTCATGGACTGGCCTAGAAGTCCAGAACTGTAATGGGAAAACTTTGTCAGGGCTCATGAGTGATGAGTCTGAAGTCTGAATTTGCAAATTTTCATTGACCTGGCTGGCATAGCTGTACTTGGAAATTAAATTAATTAATTTTCAAGTTCTCTTTGTTTGTGGATATTGATTGTATTTGTGGAATTGTTTTCTTTTCGTTTTTTATTCATCATGTTTGCCTAAATGTTAATGATTTCGTTTACTCTGCACATTTTCCTGTTTCTCTCAATTTATTATTTTGCTTGTTTGTATCTTTCAATGAGCTACAGATTTTTTTTTTCTTCTGAGATCATAAAACTTTAGTTGCAAGCGTTGAATTTTCTAAGGAGCTGGCAATGGTGAAGATAAAATCAAGAGACTGGTTTCTGATTTGAATACAGTATTCACTCTACCATTTATGCATCAAATAAATTTTAATCTTTTCTGACTTTTCTTTCCTTGGCTATGTTGTCACTGCTGTCCATATATTCTGATTTCACTTATGACTTAAACTGTTGGTCTCTGAAGTTGACCCAACTGATTCCGTGAGCTGCAGCTTCTTTTGTCATTTTTTTTTTCTTATTGACTCCTAATGCACCAACATTACTTCCCTGTTCCTAGTGGTGGAGCCAGATTTTTCTTCCCCAGCGTTGTTGTTGGGGGTTGGGGAGTGGAGGCAGTGTGTGTGTGAGTGAGTTGGGGAACCAATAGTCGAACTGTTGATATTTTATATTTATTTATGTTTTGTAATCATTTAAAACAAATTTATTTTCTATATCTCTTTTAATTATATCTGAAGAAAAATCCTGCAATTGAAAATACCTTAATATTTTTAAGGATGCGATTTCTCCAAATTTTGAGGGCAGTTAAAATACAGAAATAATAAGAGGCTCTCACCATAATGAATCCCAACTGCTCAAAATAATCATTTTATATTTGTTTTAGTACTAAGAGTTGTCCTCTAATCAAAGTAGGATCCATGCCGGATTGCTACATGTAATCCAATCCACCCACAATTAATTAATGAAAATCCATCAATTGGTTACTTATGATCATTTTTTATGGACCGCGATGCTTGCGATAAGAATGGATGGTTGAAAACCTATTAATTGGTTTCTTGTGATTGTTTGATGGGCCACTATGCTTGTAGTAGGCATGTATGGTCAAGAGGACAATGTCATGAAAAGTGAACAATTAAGGTGTGAATGATATGATAATGAAAGTTAGGAGTCCAGATCCTCTCACCAGTGACGGAGCCAAGATTTTCTCTTAGAGGGGGCAAAAGTTTCTCTTGGCGAGGAATTTGAGAAAAGTTAAAATTTTTACTACACTATACCTCAAAACTGTTATTACAGTATAATGGGTACAAAAAATTTATGGACTATTTATTACATTATACCCCAAAAATATTTTTAAAAAATGAATTTAGATTGCTCTTTATATCCAACAATGATAAAAATGGGTACGAAAGACTAGAGAAGAGTTTTTACTCATGAGCACATGATTTTGATGTTTATTAAAAGTCTTGATCTTTGGCCCATTGTTTGGAGCCCAAATCCTTTTTTAAAACTTTAATAAAACCACCAACCTTAATGGAACATTTGACATGTAAATAGTATAAAAAAAACTTTTTTAGCACCTTTATTTATAGCAACCTGAAATTTCTAACTTAGGAATAAATTAGATTTATTTAATCCAGATTTTGGAGTAAAATGCTACAAAAAATTTGATAATAAATTAAATGAGCTGTGGTGATTATGAATTTCAAACTTTGATAGGATTTAGGATTCTAGGCTCAATAATGGGCAAGAAAAGGAAAGAATAAAAGGAGAAAAATAAGCCCATACAAAGACGGAATATATGGTTTATAACTTCAGTGAGCGTATAGAAAGGGCTGAAACTACTGTGAGAATTGAAGACCATGAGATACCACAAAGTGATTCTTTCCACTACCTTGGCTTTATAATTAGTAAGGATGGGGATATTGATATAGATGTCGATCATAGGATTAAAGCGGGATGGTTGAAGTGGAGACTTGCTTCAGGAGTGCTTTGTGACCGACGAATGCCAATAAGATTGAAGGGGAAATTTTACACGACATTGATAGACGGTTCCTTTGACAAAATCATCGGATCCTCCGGACATGGTGTCAAAATGGCGAAGGGATTCGGAGGAGGATCTAAAGCTTTCGGTGAGAAGATTACGGTTTTTTGTGGTTGAAGAAGCTACCGCAAAGAAATGAAGAGAAGAAAAATTGAGGGGTTGAAAATTGATGGGGGAAGAGAAGAGCGTCGGCATGACCTGGTGAGCGAGGACGACATGGCCTTTTTTCCAGTATGGAGAAAGTATATAGGGATGGACAGGATCCTCTCCCCGCAACCAAGGACTACCTGGCATGGTTCAAAATAGTGGCCGCTACGTAGCGTAGCGCTCGCATTATCGGCCGTAGCGATCGAGGCCGCTTCGCTATTTTGAAAATAGCGGCCCTACAGTCTAAAACTTAATAGAGCCAAGTAATTTTAATTTTAAACACTGTTTTCCTATTTCTTCTCCTCATTAGTCTTTCCTAAAGTTATCTCTACCCTTATATGGTTTCAAATCATTAAAGAAATACAATATTGTTTGCTATACAAGATTTAAAAAAATTTGACCATTTAAAAAGTTCACACCGCTACACCGCCACGTATCACCGCATGTAGCGTTTTGGCCACTGACTGCTACGCCTGCTGCAACCGCTATTTTGATCCTTGCTACCTGGACACTGAGGAACCCCCTTACTGTAGGAGGAAAATTGTTGAGAGTTTGTATACTATTTATTGCTTTCTTTCTTTCTTTCTTTCTCGGCGTATGCAACAATATTTCCTCGAATATGTAAAAATTGAACAGACTTTCCTTCACAAAGAGCATTTGAATTTCCTATACAAGTGGTAGAAATAGAGAAAGCAAACCGATAGGGTCGAGTCAAGAGGTGCGGTCCATTATTTGAACCCCAACTTCTATCAAATCCGCACGACCCAAGGATCCAACGTTCTATCCTTGCAGTCTTGGATATCCACTGAGGGGAAATAGAAGGGGAGAAGGAGAGCCTTGGTTCTCTTTCTAAAAAGAGGTGGGGTTTGTCTTCTTTTAAATCAATATGCTAACATGTCTTAATTTCCTAGTGGGTTGGTTTCTTTAATTAGAAAGTTACTTTTACAACGCGCGGGTGTGTATGAGTGTTACAACCTTACTATCCTAATTAAACTCTAAACTTAGCATAAACAAAATCTATACATCAAATTGGGTTCTTGATTAAATTTAATTACAATTATTACACACCAATTAAAATAAATTCCTAATCTAAAAACCTAAAGTAGAAATCCTAATCTACAACCAAAATAAACAGAATTAAAACAACCAATTGCAAGTAATTAAAATAAAAATCAGAATTAAAAAGAATGCAAATAAAAATTTAATATATGAGGAGGGCTAGAAAAACGCCCCCTTTGTTCAACCAATAAAAAGTGGAGAGGAGTTATTGAGAAGATTTCCTCAGTTGGAATTATTATCCAATTATGAAAGAAAGTCTAGCTTTTCCCTTTTTTAAAAATACGGTTGACTAAGTTCCCTACTCCTCCTTTTTAGAAGGAAGATGTTTTTCTGTTTCTTTTTTTGTTCAGTTAAGAGGAACAGTAGCATATTATGTGAGAGGAAGAAGAGACTCATAACACTCACCAGTGGTTCCATTATGGAATATCCAAACGGATCAAAATTAAAGGTCCCATTTTCTATATGCCTTCACCAACTTTCAATCATACAGCAGTTTTGTAAAGCATAACGCCTGATGCAGATCATCTGATCTGCATCAACGCTGCATGTGTTTAACGAATGAAAGTTTATACTTATGGTGACGTGGACTTGTCCTAAATGTAGGAGTTTTTTCTTTCTTTCTGTTTTTTTGGTATGAGAAAGACTTTCTTTAAAACTAAATAATGATGAGTTTTATTGGATGTTTAAAACTTCTTTTTTTTCTCCTTCTCAAGAGGTTCTGAGTTATACCGGGGTTTTCCATCTCAAGAGTTTAAAACTATTTGAGTGGGACCCTTTATACACTCTGTGTGTGCCTCATTGAATGAAAATTAGATAATGTTTAATAAAAAAAAGCCCTCATGGATTTATAATAATCATACCTTCTAAATGGTGGGACCCATTGTCAAAATATCATATCAATTACGTAAACCATTGGTAGGGACCATATCACTTTTATGAAAGGAAGTAGAATGAATGAAAGATTTGAATCTGTGTAGTATTTGGATAACTCACGCCTAAATGCCTCCCCCTTTTTCTCTTTTTGTCTCAATACAGCTAGACATTTAATTCATCATCATGCCTATCGGAATGGTAATAAATTCGGCCATTCTTATTGGATGTTATAAAGGGGCACAAACATCCCTTTTGGAAGGGGCATTTTGTAGAAATTCTCACACACAGAGGACGGTATCCGGCTCCTCCTATAAGGACGGTCCTTGAATTTGTGGTCAATTTGGATGGGTCATAACCCTACACACACACACACACACACACACAGAGAGAGAGAGAGAGAGAGAGAGAGAGAGAGAGAGAGGTTCTCAAAAACTCCCCTTGTTAAAAAGGTATATGACATCCAATAAGAATTGCTAAGTATCATGTTGGATTGAATGTCCAACTGTATGAGGGAGACAGAGAGAAGTAAGGAGTCATTGAGCATGAGGTATGCAAGTTTATAGGGATTTCTTTTTATCTGTCTTTCTTTGTAATGTGGGTTGTTCTTTCTTTCAAAATTCGTATGGTCCTCAAAATGGGTAATCAATTCTATTTGTCTATTTTTTCATAGAGTAGGTCCCATCATTTAGAAAGTATGATGATTGTGAAGATCCTTATTAAATTAGCACCCTTTGATTCCAAACCTAATGATTCATCAAAAGGGCCCTCTTATAATCTATCGGTAGGCAGTATGATGATTGTGAAGACCCTTATTAAACTGGAACCCTTTGATTCCAAACCTTATACTCCATAAGTGGGGGCCACTAGGGTCCTGCTCAATAATGTCTCAGACGTTATTGAGATGAAAACATCACACAGCTCACAACCCTTTTGGAAAAGAGAAAAAAAGGAAATTTGAAACTTCCAATACAAGCCAGCCTTTTTTGGTATTTAAAGAAAGAAAATAATAAAACTCTTTTATTTAAGACAAGTTCATGTCAGAATAAGCTTACATTTTCATTCGTTGCCCATATTGGGCGTTTTGTAGCATTCCTCACACACACACACACACACACATATATCACAGGAAAAAAAGTTAGTGAGTTGGGCCCTTGGTTTGTTCCAGTCCTGAAAATACCATAGTTTGGACAAGGTTCAGGTAGGTGCATGTCCAGTGGGCTCAGTCCTCTCACTTTGGCTTCCCAGCTATGATGCTTAGATATGGCATTGATAGTATAGGGACAAACCATGCATATGGCAGGGACACAGATTTTGCACATAAAAGTGAAGTATTGGATAATATGTTGCTTGCCTATTTTGAAATATCCTACATAGCTCCCTGGTACTTTGATATGTTGACTTGTTGAGGCTTCACACACGTTTGTTTTTTAGTGATAAGCATGGAACTGTATGAAAGAATATCTGACCACAAGCTTTCATGCACGTTACTTTGTGCTGCAGCAGACCACGCATTTTAGGAAGCTCAGAATGTTATTCCATATCTATTTTCCAGAGATATTCATGAAAACATATGAACTTCTGACCTCATTTATATCTTTCAGCTTTCTGTATCTCATTCAGAGAACAGCCACATTGCAAGGCCTACTAGAAGCAGTTCGGTTACTCGCGCTTCCATCTCTACCACACACTACTCACACTCTTCTAACAGAACCTCAGTCCTCAACACTAGCTCAGCCTCTGTCACATCTTCACGACCCTCAACTCCCACTTCTAGATCAACCTTGACATCCTCAGCCAGATTGTCAGCTTCTACTGCCCGCTCAATGCCGGCGAGATCAGCAACCCCTTCCAAAACTCGGCCATCTACCAGCTCTTCTAGTGAAAACAAGACCCGACCATCTCCAAACCCACGACCCTCAACTCCAATTGCCCGTCCACTGATACCAGCAAGTTTGAGTTCTTCTGCTGCTCGGTCAAGTTCCCGCTCATCAACTCCAACCCGCCGGAATTCAGCACCTACTTTGACTCCGCCTGCACGTTCCTCCTCTGTTGGACGGATCCCTCCTGCAAATGGCCGGAGTTCAGCTCCAGCATCCCGGGCTAGCTCACCAGGTCCACGGGCTCGGGCCCCTCCACAGCCCATTGTGCTTCCAGACTTCCCACTTGACGTCCCCCCTAACCTGAGGACAACTCTGCCAGAGCGACCAGTTTCTGCAGGTCGGTCCCGCCCAGGGGCTGCTGTCACTGTTCGTGCAAACTCAGAGACAGCAGGGCCTGCAAACCCACCCCGGAGGCAGTCATCTTCACCAATTGTCACACGGGGGAGGCTTCCTGATCTCTCCGGAAGGACTCGGTTGCACAGCAATGGGCATGATGTTGGCCCACCTGAAATTCAAAAGCCAGTGGCTTCGGAGGCAGCTGCTCGCAGGACTGTAAAGCCTGCAACATCTACGGAGAGCACTGGATTTGGAAGGACAATCTCAAAGAAGTCGCTCGATATGGCTCTGAGGCATATGGTATGTTTCTTAGCTGCTTTTGGTGATTCTAATATCTTTCTACTTATTAGAGTCTGGTATTTTATTGGCAAGTCAAATCCTGGATGTTGGCAGTTGGCGCCATAGATACTGCCTCTTAAAATTACCTATGTTTGATGCACTGGTTTTACCACTTAAACACCATACACATTGTTGCCAAATTAGGCACAAATTCAGAAATGCGCAGGTAACAGAATCTTCTCATTTCACAATCAAGTCCTTGGGGCTTATTGTTTGGTGATTATAACTCCAGATACGGTGGCCTCTTTGCTAACACTGATGCCCTATCGCCTATAACCCATCAAAAGTGAATCATGTCTGAATTTTCATTAGCCACATTTGTGTAGGACGGCCTAAGTCACCAAACCATGAGCTCTCATGTTTATGAATCTAGAGTCTAGACACATCGGCAAAAATGTATGCTTCGGAAGCTTGGTCACAAATATGGGTGATATCATATCTTCTTGATAAAATAACAAATTGAGATACCCAAGATTATACTCCAGAAACTTCATAGTATCTTATGTTTGAAATCATTTATTTTATATAATAATTATATTATTTTAGATGTATTTCCCTTTGGTTAATTTTTAGTTATCTTTTTTTTTTTTTTGGTAGATTTTCATGAAATTACCCTGAGAAAAATTGCTATGTTTGAATGTCTCCTGTTATGAGGCTGATTCCTTGTTGCCTGCACATCTGCTTCATTTAAACCCTATGCAATAGATCAATAGTCATTTAGGTGGTTTTGTCTTTTGTTTTATAGGATATCCGGCACAGTATGGGGAATGTCCGGGCCCTGACTGGCACTACGTTGTTTCCTCAAAGCATTCGTTCCAGCACTCCAAAAGGCCGACCAGCCCGTGTCTCAGATGCACCATCTCCTGTCAAGAGGAATGGTTTCCTGTCTGAGAATAGAAATATTATTGACCCGTCTCCAGATCATGAAACTAGCAAAGCTGACAAGCGGCTTCCTGCAAAAGTCTCTGATATAGACCCTTATGGAAGCTCCAGATATGATGCAATTCTCCTTAAAGAAGATGCAAAGAATACAAACTGGCTGCATAGTCTTGATGACAAGTCTGATCAGAGCCCCGTGTTTGATCACCGATTTGAGCCGCTGCCAGAACCATTTGGCCTTCTATAACGTTCAGTTGTTCCTGTTTTTTCTAAATATAATATTTTTTTTAAAAATTATTTGATCCTGTTCTTTTTTTAAAGGATTGAATCTGCCACATCATTTTTCTCTGTATCTGCATTTTAGATATTGCTCTCTCTCTAACGTGTTTATTTCCCTTGGTAGTTTAGAAATTCAACTTAGATTTGAGCCATCTTCAGTTAAGGGAAAACGGCGAAGTGAGGATTTTCAGGTAAGAGAAATTAGAGGTGAAAAAAATGTCTGCCTTTTCTTTTCTTTTCTTTTCTTTTCCTTTTTCCCCCATGCTTAACTCCTGTTTTTTATGCAATTGGAGAAAAGTTGTGGGAGGGAGAATATTTTCTTTAGAGAGAGAAACTTCTTTAGTAGTCGAGTTCATGCCTTACAGACTGGATGATAGGCAACTTCCAACACGAATGCATCTCTCGAGCTCTTCCCTTTCTGTTTAAAAAAGGTGCATTAAAGCTCCCTAATGCAGAAGGATCAGAGCTCGTGTGCTTGTGTAAACCTGGAAAAATGAAATACTTTTTCCAAGCTGCCAAACAGGCTTGGGGATCATGTATAAATGTAACAGCAACAAAAATAAATAGTGTTCCAGGAGTACTGTAAAAGAAATACAGGGAAAGTAGCATCCAGATATTATATTATGTTATATAACTCCTATTAACCTGTTAGTAATGGCAAAAACAGAATTTACATAGCTGACCCTAAGCCGATCTTCCATGTAGAAGACACTGAGATTTTTGCTCCCAGGCATAATACCTAAAGTCATGTGAAATAAATCCAATTGCTTTCAAATTTAGGTTGCGGTCCTTGATTGACAACCTTTTTGCAACTGCTGGTGCAAGGATGTGTTATGTGCAAAAAGAGAATTCCCTAGTTTGCCGTTATAAATTTATGCGAGAGAGGAATCTTACATTCCTACTCCTCATAAGCTCTCCATCATTGTGTTCACCAGAAGCTCCTCCCCCACGGCATTCTACCCACCATTCAAATTGTAATCATCAGAGATGAGAAAGTATGTTCCACAGTTTTGAAATTTATTAGTTTAGATCAAACTTCAGGGCTGTGATTGCATTGCCCTTTGCCCCACAATGAAATCCCGTCTGTTGTGGAGCTACTGACTCGAAGACTGGGCCTCCTATCTGCACTACTGGAGGCGGCGACCACAAAAGTCAATGGCTGCACCCCAACATTTGAATTAGGAGGCGACGATATAGTGAACTTTTTGACTTTTTTTGTTGAGTATTTAATAAATGGCCTATTTTCCTCTTAACTGTTTGTTTGGCGGTGAGAACTAAGGGCACGTTTGGCAACTTGCAGATTCCTCGGCTTTTTCTGCGATGGTGGATTTTATATGTTTGAATTGGTGTTGAATTTTAGAGGGTGGACGGGAGAAATCCGTGGAACAAGAGATTACTGCAGTCGGATTTGTCCCCTTTGGATGCGTAGAATTCGGGGAATGAGAGAAAGGCGGAGGGTCAGCGCCAAACAGAAACTAGGGGTGATAATGTGCACTTAATACGTTTTTGCTTTGAGAATTTACTTTTTAGATCCTATAATTAAGATCCAAACCGGTAGTCACCTTTAACAACTCCAAAACGGTCACCCAGCAAATTTTAGCCGTTGATTCCTTTTATATCTCGAGATATGTGCTAAAACGTCTTACTGTTTACACTAATTTTGAAAACAGTATGTTTTTCTAAATCTTTCAGTTTATGTGGGATCCACAATCAAGATCGGAATCGGTCATTAGTTCTAGAAGGTCAAACACGGTAAGGTGACTAAATGTCAACTATTACTCCTATATCTCAAGATATGTGCCAAAACATTTGACTGTTTACACTAATTTTGAATACGGGAATAAAAACAGGGTAAAAAATTATGATCGAAACTGATCATTAGTTTGGGAAGGTCAAACATGGTAAGATGACCAAATTTCAACCGTTAATTCCTCTTATATCTCGAGATATGTGCCAAAACGTTTGACTGTTTACACTAATTTTGAAAATGAGAATAAAAACAATTTGTTTTTCTAAATTTTTCGGTTTATGTGGGATCCAGAATCATGATTGGAACCAGTCATTAGTTTGGAAAGGTCAAACACAATAAGGTGATCAAATTTCAGCCGTTAATCCTTTTTGTATCTTGAGATATTTGTAAAAACGTCCATTGGATCATATATTCTACAAAAAGTAGGAACCCTTCCTCCTTCCAAACCCATAACTTTCATCAGGAATCCTACCTGAAGAGGTATTGATTCTTTAGAGATGGAGAGAATCTTCTAAATAAAGGATTTCTCTCCTAGCATGGACTGTTGCCAAATGTGCCCTAAAGCATTTTTAATTTTCCATAAATGCTAGAATTTTAAAAGCTAATTTGTCAAAAGTGACTTTTGGCTTTGTGAATGTTGGATTACACTTAAGTATTTTGGAAACCACTTGGGGTCGGAGAATCCATAATTCTTTGCATATAAGATAATAAGAAATCTCATAATTAGTCTAACCTAATAGGCTGAAATAACTATTGTGAAAGCTTCCCTTTAATACAACACTAGCACAATAACCCGTGCTGACCCACTTGGCTAGGGTCTCCTCTCCATCTAACTACTTTTGACATTTTTTCTGATAAATAATTACATGTTGATACTTGTGTGGTGTAGTGGTTAAGTTGTTGATTTAAAATATCTCATTAGTTCAATTATCACAACCTATGCAACTGGGGCCAATTTAATGATAGATTTTTGTATTAACCATTTGAAAGGTGCTTACAAATTTTCGATTAGTAAGAACCTAGCAACTTGCGTGATTTTCTGACCCACCTCTAATTGAAGAGGTTTCCACTTTTTGGAGAGTGGGCGTTGAAAATTCACACCGAGGGTTTCTACTTTTTGTAGGGCGGGAGACTCCTGCATGTAGGCATGTCAACTGGGCTGGGCCGTGCCGTCAACGGTCCACGGTCCACAGGACATGGGCCGTGTTGGGCTGAGGTGCCTAGGCTTGTTGGCCCAGCCTGCCTGGCACGAGGGCTGCCCCTGTGGCCCGCCAGGCCTAGCTCGCCCAAAAATAGCTATTTTTTGAAAAAAATTATTCATTTTAACCCTCCAACAGCAATAAAATAGTCATATAAGGGGCATTTTGTGTCATTTTCAATTTTACGAAGTCTATAAATACTCTAATCCTCCCATTCTTTTTTTAATCAAAGTTTTATTTTAAAAAAATACAAAGGATGTCAATCATTATATAACAGGTGGGCCCATTGTGACAAAATTATTGGGGAAATTGGGCCCAAATAAAACACAAACTTCTTCTATGCATTTTTTATTTAGGCACCTATCAAACATCACTAGATGACTTTGTTTGGCCAGGTAAGCTTGGAAATAGGTTGGGAACTTGGGTCTAATTGAAACTAAACTTAAATTTATTGACCCAAATTACATCCCTTTCTAATATTCTTCTCTGGCCCGGTCAATAGTTATAAACTTATAATAGTAATAAAATATATATATAATGCTACTTTTACTTTTATTATGAGTATATTATCCCATTAAAATATAATCAGCTCTAAGTATAGTTTGGTCTCTTCACCTGTGCCTCAGACCATGGATTTCGTCTTGGACTCACAGGTGTCTCTTTGGAATGTGTTCAATCAGATATTAGGTCCCAACCAACCCATATATATACAACCATAGCCATAATAAATATAAATTTAGGTGAGAGAATAAGGCTTTTTAAAAAGATTTTTTGTTGAATTAATATTAATTATTTAAACATGAGTAGGTCGAGTTGACCGAACTAGGGGTGCACAACCGGATTTCCGGTCCGGTTTTTTGACCGGAATCCGGTCGGACCGGATTTGCGGTCCGGCTTAAATGAGAGGACCGGACCGGACCACTTATAAGTGGTCCGGTCCGGTCCAAAACGGTCCACCGGTTTCATTTGTTTTTTTTTTTTTCCTAAGTTTTTTTTTTTTTTTTTCATTTTCAGCCCATTTCCTGCCTTTTTTTCCAAATGTAAAAAGCTAGATTTTCTATTTCACTAGGCTATTTGACTTAGGAATTTTATATACTTAAAGTTTTATATTAAAAAAATTTAAAATTTTTTTTTTATTAATCCGGTCCGATCCGGTCCAGATCGGTTTTTAAAAGGTCTGGACCGGACCGGACCGGACCTAACCTAACCGGTTTTTCAAATCCGGTCCGGTCCGGTCCGGTTTTGCGGTTCGGTCCGGTCTGCGGTCCGGTTCTGTGCAGCCCTAGACCGAACCACTAAATATTTTTGTCATTCTCCGTAGTTGTATTCTAATTTTTAATTTTATTACTGAAAAGAAAAAAAATGGAAAAAAATATGAAGGAAGCACGCCTGGCCAGCTCCAGCCCAGCCCATTGCGGGCTGTGCTAGGGTTTTTTCTTGGTGGGCCGGGCCAGTCCGGCCTGCACCAGGCGGGCCGAAGTTGGAGCGGGTCATGCCGGCCCGGCCCGGCTCGTTTGACATGCCTACCTGCATGTGAAAAATAAAATAAAGGGAAAAGAAACGGCCTTTTAGCTTTTTAGTGTTTTGATACTTATCGGCCATCGGGTGTTTCATTTTCATTTGTCCCTTGTTTGTCACTAGTTTGGCAATATTTTTTTTTTAAATCTTTGGAACTTAATTGCTTACCTCGCAATTTCGTATTATAGTTAATTTTTTGTAATTTTTTTTTACCCCAGGGGTTAGGGCCCCATGAGCCCTCAAGTGAGGAAAGGTGGCATGTGCAAAGGTCAACCTTTGGATAACCAGGTGAGAACTGATGTATTTTACCATTAGGGTAGGATTCTGTTTCAATTTTATGTAACTTTGTTGGTCTGAAATCGGTTATAGATAAATTCAAGACGACTTTTACTTACAAGCATCTCAAGGTATATTAATGAATGAACCCTTCATTTATGTATTTTCCATGTATTTCCATGGCATTTGTTCTCCTAAGCCAAATAGGAGAGTTGTAGAAAAAAAACACATGTAAACAACTTGTGACAAGAAGTAAGAAATATAGAGCCCACTTAAAATTAAAAATGGGAAAGAAATAAAGGCGCACTTTTGATATTTACAAGTGCAAATTCGTTTTTTTTTTTTTCGTGTTTTTTTTTTCTCTTTTAAGTTGTGGCATCATCGGATGCCCACAAACTTTCTTGAGCAATAAGAGAGAAAAATATTTTTCAAAGCAGAAAGTTGGTAAACATCAGCGTCTCAGTATTAGAATATTAAGAGAAGAAGAAAAGATAGTAGAAGAAACCTTTTAAATGTGTATTATCCTGCCGGATTTGATGCGGCGTTCATCCCTTTTAAGTGTATACTTCTTCTCTCAGTCTTTGAAATTCTAGAGAAACTTTAAAAAATGGAAATGGAGAAACTGCCACGAGGGTGATTTTGTCCAAAAAAATGTACTGCACCTTAATCCATCAATTTTGTATTTTCATAATCAATTAATCTAATAAGTGTTTAAGGCTGATTTTTTTTTTTTTTTTGCATAATAACCCCTTTCTTCATTAATGAAAAGAGAATAGAATATATCTAAAAGGGTTGGTGATCCATGATGGTCTATATTAGTCGTTAGGTGGTCAAGTCGGAGATGGATCACAAGCCCCAAATAAACATCAGTTGGATGATCATAAAATAAGCTTGATTTGATGGACCTATCTTCTTCAATGTTGTTTATTTGCAGCATGGTTAAGATGGTTTTTACTAATGCAGTATTTTTCTCTAGTGCCTAATCCATAGTAGCAGTAACTCAAATGGACTTGGTCTCATCTCATCCCTAGTTCTGAATCGGAGCCATCTATCTGATATATCTTGCATGTGGTGCAGCCGATAATTGAAGTCACTAGGCCTTGGATTGTCCTTTTTTTTTTTCAGTGCCAGGCCTTTGGATAGTTTCATGTGATCTTAACTGTGCAATAGTTTTACAGCGAGGGCTCATGCATCTTCAAACACTGTCCCCATAGCGCTACAGAGATTGAAAGGGACTGCCTGGTCCTCCATACATATATCATGAATTTAGGGCATCTGACATGGGATATGCTGCCCCTCTGGCGACGAACCATGCACATGCTAGCCTCCACCGCCTCTTAACACTACACTACTGCAAGTGATCGGCTAACCGTGTCGCATATATGCTGGCTAGGTACTAAATTCGAGAGAACGCGGAGGAACGCAAACCGTCAACCTCTTCCTCTCCACATCCGTATCACCGTGGACGAAGCCCTATATACACGTTCTTTTTTTTTTAATATGAGATTTCTATCTATTAGTTTAAACTTTTGAATTGGTATATAATTTATTATAGTAGATGTCACATCTCCCGCGGATACAAGACCCCACAAAATTCATCCACCTTCCAATGAAGGTCGGTTCACTATCCTGCCTCCTAACTCTATGCTTTCCACTTTAATATAATAATAATGCAAGACTTTCCAAGCAAAAAAGAAAGAAAAAGTCCACCGTTAGGTTTGATATCTGTAAACAACGTGGGTAAACTTAAAAATGTTCAAGATGGGCTCAGTAGGGCAGAACCGGACCGTTATAAACAAATCAATAGGCCCATATCTAAAATCTGAACAGCTCGAAATCAAAATCCCATTATTGTGAAATGTGAACGCAAAATAGGATAAAATGCAATCACAAGATGTTGTACCCCCACCAATTCTTGGACATTGGTAGCTACAACTGGTACTATATTATTTCTACCAACACATGTGACAGGAGTTATACTTGTATACCCTACAAGATGAGGGATCATGTGATTAGACAAGTGGTTGGTTTGACATAACCCTGTAAGAGGAATCTTAAATTAAAGGAAATAGAAATCCATATTAGGGCCCATCTATTGGTCGGAATAATTGTTTCATAAGAATCATGATTAACACAATCTCAACCATATTCATTATGAAATTTTCTCTAAATAATCCAATGGGGGAAAAACTCATAAATCTGATAATATCCCATGCATCGGATGTCATTTTTTTAATCATTTAAATTTTAATAAGTGAGCCTTACTATGGAGTTTCCACGTCTTTTAAATCAAGATTTCTCTAGGTTAGAGCCTAAGAAGATCCACATTCCTTAATGGGAAATTACAAGCTTAGTATGAGTTGGATGTATAGAGCTCATTGTGGGGCTCACTTACTAATAATTCAAACCGTTATAGCTTAATCCCATCTCCTTGAGCAGCTTATCCTCAAATTTTGGTTCGACACAATTGGGCCGACCATAGGAGATTGAACACCATACATGACTGACTGATAATGTAATTAAATGCATAGAATTAATATAGATAGGATTAAGTTAATCACACTATCAAGCATGCATTCAATTTCACGGTGAGTCCAAATCCTATACAAATAAAATTTGATAATGAAATTCAATTTCAAAGATACTGATCATGATGAATAATAAGGTAGGCCCCACACTCAATTCCACCGAGCCCCACACTCTATTCTAATTTCTACGACGCATGCTTTCGGTTCCGCTTTGCTGTTTAGTCACGCAAGGGGTCTTTTATGGTCTTTTTAACGCGGAAACCAAAGATTGGTTCTTTCCATCTCCATTGAGAGAAGAATCTCTCTCTTTGGTTTTTTTTTTGGCTCTCTATTCGCTTTTCTCTCTCTAGTGCGTGCGTTTTCTGAAGGGGTTGGTGGTGTGGATCTGACCGAAAGGTTTCTTCTTTCTCTCTCTCTCTCTCTTTTCCATCTGCGATCCGCCTCCACCTCAAAAGAAAAGAAAAGAAAGGATCTTCGATCTAAAACCCCTTCCTTTCGTTTCAGGTTTGTTTTTGATCTCGATCGCATCTGAAAATCGATGTGTGTTGTTTTATTTTGTTTTGAACGATCTAGCATCTGATGTTCATTATTTATGGTTTTTGTGTTGGATTTGTGTGATCGGATGCGTTTTCCGCTTTCTTTTCCACCGTTTTTAGGGGTTTTTGTGGAAGATCTTTGGCTTCTGGTGTGACCCGGTCTAGAAATCTCGAGTTTTTTTGTTGGGATTTCTATCCGTTGAGGGAATCAAGGAAACTTTCATGGAAAGTTTGGTGCTTTGTGAAATGGAAGAGAGAAGAAAGTTTTGATCTTTGGAAACCCTAGTTTTGGTCGATATATGGACTGCTATGGATTAGATGATAGTTTCTCATGAGGTTTTAAGGTGGATTAGATTCGTAGGTTTCAATCGTGACAAGAGATTTAGTTGGTTTGAGATTCTAGCGTTTATTAGGGTTAATCCAGGCTAAGAAATTTGGATTTTTTTTTTCGTCTGTTTTTTCCCTTGGGTTTCTGGATCTACTCTTGGCATTCTAGGATTTCACTCTTCTGAGAAAAAGGGGGAGCTTCTGTATTTTGTTTGTTTGCTTGCTTGCTTTTGTGGGGATTCTAGGGTTATCTGATCCCATCTGATTGTGGTTGGGTCTGGAACATCCTAAATGCTCCTCGGCTTTTTTTTCTTAATCTTGTTTTGAGGATCCAGGGAAGGATCAATCATGTAAATATTGAGCTCGTAGCACAGTTGGAATGTGCTCGTTGCCTCAACCTTGAGGTTAAGGTTTCAAGTCATGTTACTTATCATTTTTTTCAGGGTTAAAGGAGTCTGCCTGTTATTTTTTACAATTTGATAACTCTGTCTATTGTTGGTATTGTAATTGCAGCTACTTATCATGGCGTCAAAGCGCATCTTGAAGGAACTCAAGGACTTGCAGAAGGATCCTCCTACTTCTTGCAGTGCAGGTATACAAATCTAGTGGATTTACTGAGGAATCATTTGTATCTCTGGATTTAATCAGTTTTGAAATCTTTGGATTTCTATGATAAATAGGTTCCAAATTGGAATTCACCCAACTGATACTGAAATTCAGTTGATGAAATAATTTTTTTTTTTTGCTATCTATATGACGTTTTCCCTAGGCATTTCTAAAATATTGGGTTCCTAATTTAACGTTTGGATATCCATTATATTTATGTCTGTTTATTTCTCCACGTGTCTCATTCATCAAAAAGTATTTGAAATTATTTTCTTGCTGTGGAAAATTGTAAATTACTCTCATAGTAGGTGTGTGGGCTGTGATGGGCTTACACAAACTCTTTTCTTGATAATACTAACTCACGATAGAGATGCTCTGGTCCTTTTCATCCCGTCTAATAATGGAGAAAACCAAATAGTGGTGGCCCCTTGGATGATGGTAGTAGATGATGCCTCCCATGAGAGGGCTCTTCGTAGATGATGCCTCCCATGAGAGGGGTCTTTGGCAAAACTGAAACCTAGTTGGCTTTAATATATTTTGTCTTTTTTGTTATAGTCAGGATAATTCTGGAAGTAGCTATTGGGTTTGTTTTGACAGATTGGTGAATTGAAGAATGGGATAGAAAAAATTACATTTTCACTAGTGAGATACTGGTGACCAGCAGAGATTCTGGGAAGACATGAGGTTGAGGGATTGTAGTCTGGAGACTAGTGGTGAAGGAATGCCTCAATTTTGGACAATTGGGAAGAGGCATTAGGCTCATCTCTTCTTTCTTGGGTGCCCTAATGGTAAAAAGGGATTTGAGGAGCGATCATGTGTGGATAAATAATAACTCTAATGCGACTATTTTGAGGAAAAAAAGGAGAAGGAAACCATTGGATGAGTGTATTGCACCTAGTTTTCTATTTACATGAAAATGAATAGAATGAAAAGTATTCAGCTGAATCGAGAATGTGCATGTCTTGAGAATGCAAAGGTGTGGAATACTTTTGCTCCCTGTGAATGGCTTGATGGCTACAGTTTTTTCTAGAGAAATTTATTCTAGTTCTTGCCTTCTAAATTATTGGATTCTATATACTATGATATTTATTCTTTAGTTACTAACTTTTATAATTTAACAAAGTATAGTCCTTTTGGTCAAACTATATTTATCAAATGCCCTTATATGGTGTAGAACTCAACTCTTTTGATTATTTGAATTTTAAAATCATGGGTTGTATTCACTGGAATTATCTAGTGGTTTGATGGGCCAATTAAAGGCGACAATTTCTGGTCCAACCTGCCAGCCCAATTTGAATAATCTTTTTATTTTCGGTTTGGATTTGGTTTGACGTTGGTGTCCTAATTAATAAATCCTTTTGGGTTCAACGTTGAGTCTGTTCTTTGTATTCAATACTTCTAACCTGATGTAGCATGTATGAGGCTCAAGTCAAACTCGATGCATTTATCGATCAAGTTGAAAATGTCAACCAAAAACTGTTCTAAAATTAAAAAGGGCTCAACTTGAGCCCTTAATCGACAAGCCAAATTTGGGTTTGGTTGGCAGGTCGTAGTGTGACTAGTTTGGCCAGGTTGAGCTGGTGCGTCAAAATAGTAATAGTGGACCTCACTCAAACCTATACCATTTATCATTCAGGTCAGAAATCTCATCCTCAACCTGACCCATGCATTAATTATGCAAGCTGGCGTAATAAACTCGTCTCAAGGGTGACCTAACCGCCCCTCATGTTTAATTTTTACCTAAGCACCACTTGAAAATAAGAAGGATCAACATGAGCTATAAAATTACTAGGTTCGGCTTGGGTTGACATGGCAAGTTAGAATTTTCTATTAGAGGGGGCAAACTGACTAGGTTGGGTTTAAATGAGTTCGGTTCTTTAGAGGGTTCTGTGGTTTGTGGTTCGACCTTGACTCATCTTTACCATTAACTAAACAGGTTAATCAAACTAATATTGTGCCTGACGTGGGTCAACCTGAAACTCTATCCCCCTAACCCGTTCAACTTGGACGTAGGGTTGTAGATGCCCCCTGCTTACAATCAAGCCTAACTCCTATTATAGCATCAAATGTCGTTTTATATTTACCTTAGTCATTATTTGGCCCAAATGACTAATAAATGAGAATAAAATTGAACTTCAGTTGCAAGTAAGTGGGAATTTTAATGGGTCTCATGAGTTTAATACATATTTTATAAATTTATTCTGAAGTGTTATAACTTATAAATGTATTAGGAATATAGATGTCCCTTTTTATTGGTGGGGATTTTTTTTTTTTGGGTTTTTTTTTTTTTTTTTGGGGGGGGGCGGGGGGGGGGGGGGTGGTTTGAGAAAACTGCAAGTGTAATGCCCACAATTATAAACCATGATTTTAAAAGTCAAATGATAAAATGAACTAACTTTTTCACCATGAAGTAGCATTTGTGTCATTTTGTTGATGTAGTTTGACTAAAAGGGCTATATTTTAATAAATTGCAAAAGTTAGTACTAAAGAATAGTTATTAACACCACAAGGATTTCTAAATATTTAGGTCGAAAGACAAGTACTAATATGAATTTGCCTTTCTTCTAATGCAGTGTAACACTGTAACATTAGAAACTAATTGTAGGATGGGTTGTCATATTGGATGATCTATCCCGGTACACCCACTAGAAATTCTCATAAGTGGTTCCTCTTTCTCTTTTCTTTTTTCCTTTTTTTTTCCTTTTCCCGAGCATTGTAATTTTTTGAGGTTTTACCATACAGGATCCCTCACACATTTAATTTATGGAGAAGTGCTTGGCTTTCAAAATATTGCCGGGGTTCATAGCAAAATGGACATATGTCAAATTATTGAAGTGCCTATCTTGTGTGATAGCACAATTGTGGTATATTGCACAGTATCACAATGTCTTCACAGTGGCAACCAAAATCCATTAGAAGAGCAGCGAATATGCATGCTCATGCATGTGTATTTTTTTCTAATGAAGTAGAAAGGGGTACCAGAAAAGTCAGAGGGCTTGATAAGCGAAGACCCTATTTCATTGTCCCAAGTCATTTGGGTTGAATCTGTTAGAGCGGTTTGGAGAAATGAAAAGATTAGGCTGCAGCCCATCACTGTGATTATATGGATTGTGGAACTACGTGTGTCCATTTTCAATATCAGTGGAAAATGGCAGTTGAATTTCCTGGAAATGGGAGGTTGGCTGTTTGTGTGGGTGAGATGAGGGAGGGAGTCAGGTTCAGAGAAATGAGGAGAATAAAGAGTAATGGAGATTTTCTTGTTGTGAAGAGACCTTGACATTAGACAAGACTCTGCATGGATTGTGTGGTATTGAGGAAAACAAGTTCTTTAATAATTTGCCATGTGTCCTTTTTGGTACGAATCCATCTGCAATAATATTTTGATAGTCAAGCACTTTGTGGCAAATTTAGGGTCTAAGGGATCCCTTGTAAGGTAAAAATCCATAATCTTTTTTCCTAAAAGAAAATATGATGAAAGTGTTGGAGATATTAGGAATAGGTTAGAGTTTAGATTAGAGTGGATAAACTTCAGTTATCAGAAGTAGAGGTATATATTTTTTGTAAGGATAGAGAACACATGCAGTTAAGATGGTTATGGCTCCCTGCTTTATACATGGATGTGGGACTTATTGGTTTCATTTTAATACTATTGTTAGTTTTGTGAATTTAAAACATTTCAACATACTATGTGTGTGATTATGTACACCATGTTATTTTAATGGAGTGTCTTGTTCAAAATTTGAGGATCGTAAATTTTTTGCAGGTCCTGTGGCTGAAGACATGTTTCATTGGCAAGCGACAATTATGGGACCTCCTGATAGTCCATATGCTGGAGGTGTATTTCTGGTCACCATTCATTTCCCCCCAGATTATCCTTTTAAGCCTCCAAAGGTACTGTGCATTTCCCCGTTTCTATATTTTAACTCTATGGACATTTCACTAGATCTCATTGAATTAGATGGCATTTTATTTTTCTGAACTTGTTTATGTGTTTTATCAGCAAGCTAAACTGTTGATGGCCATTATTATTGTTTTGGCAATTTTGCAACCAGCTGAATTTACAAGAAATGCCAAATAGAACATGGTGTATCTTTTCTTTTTATCTTGGGAAGCTTGTAGTTATATCCTACTCCTTTTTTTTTGCTGAAACTCCCTTGTATCTATATTACCTACTTATGAAACGCCACTCTTGCACTTCTACAATTTTTATCAATCCCCTTTACATCAGTGAAATGAATTTCAACGGTCATGCTTATGTTGGCTTCCATCAGATCATGTTTTGGTGATACCACTAAAGGTACATAATCAATTTTGGGAGTTGAATTTTTATCTTAAATTGCTATGGGGTGAGATTATATCAAATCCCAACCATTTAAAAAGTTAATTTTTCCAAACATGAATTAAAAAAAATTGAGAAATTATGAAAAAAATTGCTAAAGTTCAAATGTCCATTATCCATGTGTAGCCCAATCTATTCATGAAAAATTATCGTGCTACTATAGTATGCATTCCTGCCTGAGCTTGAATGTTAATCAATCAATGTAACAATTGAAATTGTATAGTTTCCTGTGATATATTATTCATCCTATTTTATCCTTTCTTTTTAATCATATCCTAAAGCAAAATGAAAGCAAGGGCGTCTCCAACCATAAATAATGAAAGAGGTTAAGAAAATGATATTTCCATTTCATTTCTTGTCATTATTGCCATTATTCATCAACATTATCATAATCATCATCATTGGCATTATTTGCCCAAGGTATTGGGCCTCTTCCTTACTCCATGTTGTAGTCTTTCTAGGCCTTGCATTTGGGGCTGCTGTCGTATATGTATAGCAAATGTAAGTTGTAAAATTGTAGATGGTATAATAGTGATTGGAAATCATCACCGTCATCATCAAAGCCTTGTCCCAACTATGTTGGGTCGGCTACAAGAATTTTGTTTCTCCATTCCATGATCTATCTTGAGCAAAATCCTCAGAAGTTGCGCTTCTTCATATCTAATTATACTACTTCCATCCATGTCCTTTCCCCTTTGGAGGGACGTCAACCTGCATAGCCAAAATTTTCCTTATTGATGCCATTGCTGGCCTGCATTGGACATGCCCAAACCATCTAAAACGGGTTTCTCTAATTTTATTCCCTATTGGTGCTACCCCTAATTGCTCTCAAAGGCGCTCATTTCTAATTTTATCATTCCTAGTTTACTACACATCCACTTCAACATTCTCATATCTGCTACATCCATTTTGTGCAGACGTTGCTTCTTGATTGACCAACATTCTACTCCATTTGTCATAGTTGGTCTAATCGTTGTCCTGTAAAATTTTTCCTACAATCTTGTTGGCATTCGTCGGTCACAAGGCACTCCAAAAGTAAGTCTCCACTTCATCCATCCAACTTTTATCCTATGCTCGTTATATTGATCAATCTCCCCATCCTTATTAATTATTGAGCTAAGGTAACGGAATGAATCTCTGTGGTGCCTCTTGGGATTATATATTGGTAATTGGAAACGAGAGGTAAAAAATTGTACCATGGCAGTTTGATGCAATCTAAGGAGCCGGTGCAATCTCTGTGGTATTACTTGTGCTCCACGTGTGGGACCCAAGGAAGTTTAGAAGTTTTCTTATTTTAATTTCTTTAATTAATTGTTGTTAGTTTTTAATTTTAATTAATGAGTTGTAGTTACGATAGTCTTCAATTTCTTTACTTTCCTAGTTTGAGTAGGAATGGCCTGTTTGTTTGCATTAGGGGAGGAATAGAAGAGTAGTAGGATGTCACATTAGGATAAGGTTAAAGAGGAGTGGGTTGAAAGAAATTAATAAATGAATTACTTTTTATGCGTTTGGATGGTTGGTGTAAAGTAAAATTTAAATTTGCATTTGGTTGGATAAGGAGAATGGGGAATGAGTTACTCTACCACCCCCACTTTATTATGGTATCTCCAAGTAACTGTGGGAGAGTAACTATCAACTGGGCAGGCCTATTTACTTTACTTGTCTGGGCTAATTAAAACAAACACTTCCTGGGGTAAAGAATCCAACCGTTGGAATTTATTCCAACCCTCCTTCATTTTACTCTTTTGCAAACTAACAGGCCCTAAGGTTTTATTTGCTTATTCATATGCATAATGTAGAGAATCAATATTAGACTTTTGATTATTTGAATTATCGTCCTCAAGTGAGTATTTGTGGATACCTCGAAATTGTGCTGCAACACCTATGATCCAAATCCTAACCCTTGGATTTGCATCAATTGGTATCAGAGCAAACGAATCCCGACGATCATTTTGATAAGGTAAACCTCTCTATCCCGTTGATTCGATTCTGTTCCATTCCATTCATCTCAGAATCCAATTGTCCCATCCCTGCTAAAAACCGTTAAACACCACCAACAGTCCCTAGATGTCCCCGACATCTTCAAGCTACACCCAAAATCCCCAAATCCAATCCCTAAAATCGTCATCCTGAAATCGTAAACCAAGACACCAATCGAACCCCATCGAAACCCTAAGCTGATCCTCGACTTCCAATCCCCGGCCTACCCTAACCTCAATGCCGTCCCATGATTATTTCAAATAGAATGCTGCACAATGACTGTTTTCATACATCATTTAGGTTAACGAATTATTTATTGGATGTGCTACGAAAAGCTTGTGTCCATATCTTTCATGGAAAAGATAAGATAATCTAGTTTAGTTCACGTGCAGCGGCATTGAATTTTAAAGTAATATATGCGCTTCAGTATCTTTCTTGAAAAAAAAAATATCTCATGCATTTTTTGTGCTGCAACATTGCGTTGGCAACTTGCAAGTAATCTGCTATTTTGGTGCATTTGTAGGAACTGATTATTTCATCACGTGCTTCCCCTTATTTAATTTGTTAACTTTCTGTGCTTCCGTTTATCATCTTGACTATTTATTTTTCTGTGCTGTTTTTGGTTTGTGTACTATATTGCTAAAGTTCTTTGTGCTCCGAGTATCATCTTTTCATATATTTCTTATCGCTCTTTTATGTTTGCTTTATATACTTTTTAGCATACTAATTGAGTATTTCTATTTTTTTTTTTTTTTTTTTGCCTATTCAGAAAAAAAGAGGCTCATCAAATTTTTCTGTGTTTTAGGTTGCATTTAGGACGAAGGTCTTCCATCCAAACATCAATAGCAATGGGAGCATTTGTTTGGATATCCTTAAGGAACAATGGAGTCCTGCTCTGACCATATCGAAGGTTAGATTAATTAACTTGGGGATTTTTTCTTCTCTTCTACTTTATCCGTTTTCTGGATGAATTTTTAGTTTTATGTTTGCTGGGGATTTATGCTGTCTTTTCTGGCATGGACAGATGCATAATGCCATTTTGATGCACTCTTATGCATCTGGTTTTAATCTTAAGCTTAGTAGTTACTGTGAGGTGGGTATGGTCATGACTCATTGTCAGTTTCTTTGGTTGCTGGGGGTTCATGCCATGCTTGTCTCTTCTGGCATGCACAGATGCATGGTGCTATTTTGATACCTTCTTATCCATCTGAATTTTAATCTTCTGGCTAGAAGTTTCTGGGTAGGGACGTAACCCTCTAGCCTTATAGGGTTTTTGTTTTTCCTCAAGGTAAGAGGCGCGATAGAGTTATTCTTTAAGGAAAGTGAATATAATTGTCAGTTTCGTTTTGGATCCAATCTATGTTTAGCTCCAGTTTGAAATGCTTTGGCCAATTTGGAATTATGGTCTGTAATTCCATTTCAAAAAAATATCAAGAGAAAAAATAGATATATATATATATATATATGTAAAACAATATTAAAATTTAAAAATAATTTAATTTATTATAATCAATAATACAAATGCATTATGTCTACGTGCGAAATGGATAATTTAAAGAGATAATTAGCAAAAGGTCCCTAGAATTGAATCTATCCAGCCTCTAGTCCAGGTAAATTCTTTTTAAGGGCTCTGGTCCAAGCAGCTAGACTGTTTGCAGCCAGAGATCCCTGGATACAATTTACATGACTGATTTACCCTTTCAACCATTTTATGCATAAAATTTTGAAATTTGAAATTTCAAATTTTAGATTATCCCTCTTTTTCATTTTGCATTATCCTTCTTCTGTTATCAGAGCGATTTGGCGTGATCGGAGAAGATCCGTTGAATCGGATTTCGAAAGGGCCGCGGGATCGTGCGCAGATCGTTAGATCTGCTGGTGGGTCACGATCGTCAGAGAAGATCGGAGAAGAAGTTCGATCGTCGGAGAAGAAGATCAGAGAAGCTGCTTCGTGGAACGCCGCTGTCGTTAATCGGAGAAGAAGCTCCGATGCCGTGGCTGAGGAAGAAGAAGACCAAAGGTCTTCTGTGTCTGTTGCAGAACGAGGAGAGGCATGAAAACTTCAGAGAAGAAGTTCGATTGTCGAAGAAGAAGTTCGATCGTTGGAGAAGAAGTTCGATCGTCAAAGAAACTTTGTGGAACGCCGCTGCCGTCGATCAGAGAAGAAGCAGCTCCGCTGTCGTGACTGAGGAAGAAGAAGACCGGAGGTCTTCTATGTCTGTTGCAGAACGAGGAGAGGCGTGAAAACATTGCCGAAATCCCACACCGCCGCCGCGCGTCGCTGGAGCCCGTCCTGCTGGCATCCCGTGGCCGGAGCGAGGAAGGAAGAAGATCGGAAGATGGTTCTGGAATTGTGTTTCTGTTGCAGAAACTTGAAGAAGAAGATTGATTTGGGCTGGGTTTGTTTTTTGGGTTGTGGATCCAGGTCAGCTCGACCCGTTTGCAGTGAAGGTGGCCTGGGCTTTGGGCTCTGTAGAAGTTCCGGGTGGGGTCAAGATCAGGTTCGACCTGACCCGTTTCATAAGCCGGGTTGTTTTTTCAGCTGGACCCCACCGTGAGATCCAAACGTAGTCGAGGGTGCTATGCCATCGCTAGAGAAAGAAGTTTATTTGAGTTTTAATACATTTATATGAGTTTATGTCAAATTTATCTGAGATTTACATTTGTTTTGTCAAATTTATTTGAGTTTTGCGCAAATTTATCCGAGTTCTGAAACAAATTTTTCTGAGTTATAGACAAATTTATCTGAGTTTTTGGCTAATTTATTTATGTTTTGGAACAAATTTATCTGAGTTCTGGATAAATTTATCCGAGTATTTGGCAAATTACATTTTTATTTTTCGAAAAATGTAGCCGACTTTCT
This sequence comes from Cinnamomum chago, assembly GCA_038049695.1. Taxonomy (NCBI): domain Eukaryota; kingdom Viridiplantae; phylum Streptophyta; class Magnoliopsida; order Laurales; family Lauraceae; genus Cinnamomum; species Cinnamomum chago. The sequence continues at coordinate 112,937,123 of CP142453.1, read as the reverse complement.
GATAAATTTATCTTCATTTGGAAAATTTTAACTGAGTTTTTGAACTAAACTCAGGATGTTATTTTGAAATTTATTTGCATTTTTTAAAATAAATTTAACTGAGTTTTGGCAAAAATACTTTAGTTTTTGGCAAATTTTTCTGAAATTCGGAAAATTGGGTTATCATAGTTTTGGCAAATGTATTTGCATTTTTTAAATTTATTTGCGTTTTTTAATTTTATTTGTGTCCTTTGAAATTTATTTACATTTTTAAAAATTTATTTCGATCTTTTGAAATTGATTTTCATCTTTTAAAATTAATTTATATTTTTTTAAATTTTTTTGGATCTTTTGAAATTTATTTGCATCTTTTTAAATTGATTTTCATCTTTTGAAATTTATTTATATTTTTTGAAACTTATTTGGATCTTTTGAAATTTATTTGCTTCTTTTGAAATTTCTCTACATTCTTTTGAAATTTATTGCGTTTTTTGAAATTATTGTATTTTTTGAAATTTATTTGCATTCTTTCGAATTTATTTGTGTTTTTAGGATTTATTTGTATTTTTTAATTTTATTTACGTATTTTGAAATTTAAAATTTATTTACATTTTTTGAAATTTATTTGGATCTTTTGAAATTTATTTGGCTAATTTAATGGTTGTTGACCGTTATTAATGGCATATCCCACTAATCGTGTGAAATGATTTTGAAGAAAGGGTAAATTAGTATTAGGTCTTCAAAATTGAAAAAAGGACCTATCACACTATGAAAAAAGATTGTGGACCTAAGGCAATAAAATGAAATGTTCAGGGACCCGTCGCCGAATGCCCCTAATTTATAACCTATGTGTAGGTTTCAGTTAGACATGTATTATTAATTCTCAACTCATAATATGACATGGTACTTATATACCATGCTATATTATTGTCAGAATGGGACCAAAATCCATCAAAATGGGCTGAAATTCATTCCAGAGTGAATTTTTGTACCGCTAGCAGTCCAAACTTAAATTATTCGGCCATTTCAGCCAAACAGAACCGAAATTGACAGCTAAGGAATATAATGTCCCCCTTATGTGGGCCATGGGACTTGCTTTTCATATTGAAGTTTTGGGGCCAGTTTTATCTGCACACCCTACGCATATTATTTTCCTCTTTGGATCTGCTTAAATGCAAGGATCCACATGTTGTGTCCAAGCTGGAAAGGTCGGTCCCTTCTCTGTTCGATGAGGGCTTGGGTGCAGGTGCTTTACAAAAGGTTTGGGAGAGATGAGTCACCCTTTGTGCTTATTTGAGTAATCACATGACCTGGTCACACGTGATATTATTGTTTAGCTGGTCTTTGGTGAATCCAAACTTATCAATCACAGCCGTTGCCCATGTATTGGTATGGAGAGGTTTCACCTGGATCCAAGTGATATCCACCATTGGATTAAACCACTGTAAACTTTGTTCTGTTGGGCTTTTGAATTGGTGTTTACTTGACATTATTACAAGGGTGATCTTTAGCCAACACTAATCCTCATGATTGGTGAGCCCAAGTGGGATCACTTCTTTTTTTTTTTTCCTTCAAATTTGTTAACCATTATGTGTACATATGGTTGCCTATAGTGTTGATGGCTTCTGAGGACCTGACAGGTCGCCTCTGATTCCTATGTTAATGATTCTCTTTCTATAGTAAAATTGTCTGACTGATATAAAGGGATTGTGTTTTTATGTGTAAGAAGATATAAAGAGTGTTTTGGTAGTGACGCATCCTCCGATCTGTGACTGAAGAATAGATCAATCTCCTGAAGGATTGATCGAATCGAATGATGGATTCACCCACCAGGGCACACTCATGATGAGGAGAAATACCATAACTGACAGAAAATCTCGAACTCAGAAAAACTCAGATTTAATTGATAAGAAGCCTGAATTACATTGCAGCCTGTCAACCCTTATATAGAGTAGGCTGTAACTTGGACACCAAGACTTTCCTAAACAATGAAGGAAGCTAAATCACTAACTTACCTAAAAAGCCAACTTAAATAAAACTCCTAATTTAAAATATTTCTAACTAAATCAAACTCTGTAAATAAGATTCCTAATTAATGGGTCCCACATGATCAATGATCCTCCCATGATCAGAGATCCTTATACTTAATTAGATGGTTTGTAAATTAGTTAATTTGCTTCCTAAATTTTATTTTGATTAGGATTTTAGACAGTTTCTTATTTTTAGAATGTCTTGGTTGTTAAGAAACAATGGTGTTATATATATAGTTGATTCCCATTGTAATTAGTCATGCTTAATCAATTAATCAAGAAGATTTCGTTCAATATGGTGTTCCCTTTTGCTATGAGTGTGCTTTAGATTTCGGATTTCATTCTTGGGTTCGATCAATCCTTCGGGAGATTGATCTGGTTCGATTGAGGATCCGGGGCCGCACCAGTTAGCTTGAAAATCACCTAGAAATTTACTTAAATCGACATAGTTTGTTTCCATCCCCTTTGAGATATTTTGGAGGTTTACAATCATCTCGACAGGTGAAGTAGAGCTTTGGCGAGTTAAAGAGCGTGTCATATTATAGAAATCAATGGTAGAAATTTTTGTCTTTCTCTGAAATGTTTCTTCATCTTTCACCTCATGAGAATGGATTTGAAGTTTGAATGATATCATTTCCTAGAACTCTCATCTCCATCAGGTGGGCCTTTTTCCCCATGAGAATGTATTTGATAATTTCCTAGAACTGTTTCCCATCAGGTGGACCTTTCCTCCCCACTAGAATGTATTACAACCTTATCCCATCAAGTGGTGTGAGTTAGCTGACTTAAAATTTGGTGTGACGAGTTTTCATGGTTGATGCTCTGTTTGCCGTCAATCATCCTTTTTTGGGGCTTAGCACCATGGCGCATGGTAAAGGAATAAAAAATGTTCCAATCTGTAACAACGTTAATGGGAAAAAGAACTATCCACATGATGCTTAGTAGAAGGCAGAAACCATACAAATGCGCGATATTCAACCTCCTCCCATACCCACTGAAACTATAGCACTTTATGCAAAGTTGCAGATTATTTAGAGGAATATGACAACCTATGATGAGCAATGTGACATTATAATGTCGCCCCCCATAGGGTGATCCTAAACTCCATGACCCTCTAATTTTAATGGCTTTATAACTAATCATATTTGGATTTTCAATCCAATGGTGGGCAATAGTCGCGTGGGGTCCTTATTTTATTTTTTTTACACAGCCTTAGGGAGAAACTAAATCTTTACCCCCTACCCCACCCAAAAAATAAATAAATAATGTTACTCATCCTGGTTGGCCAAAAGTTTACAGACATGTATCTGGAAATGTGATTCGTAGCTTTTTGGCCTGGTGGTGGTTTAATCCCTGGTTAACATGCCCTTCCTTTGCAATAGAACTCACATTTGCGAAACTTTCTTGCAAGCGATGAATAAGATGTATAAAAGAAAAATCATTGCGTAATACATGGTTTTTAGTCCAGCACCCCTATCTTACTTTATGGACACTTTATGAGACTATCTATCCAGTGCAGATTTTGTACTTTGGATGGTTAGAGGCTGTCATAATCCAATAGCTATACTGATAAGACCATCATATTCATTCAATTTGAGGAGTTTAGTGGAAATGAAATGCATGGGTAAGAAATTTGTTAACTGAAATATGCTGATTGTCTGCTATCTTGTAAGAAGATATGCTGTCTGAATGGTTAGATTGTCCAATTGATTGGGCTAACAGGATGATGGTTGCCATAATCTCTTATTTTATGATTTAGAGCTTATTTACATATTAGAGCGTTTGTAAACCTCGAGTTGTATTTTTCTAAGTTTTTGTAGAAATGGGGCTTTGGCTCCTATAAAAAGTAGTCGAGGGGGGCTCACATTCACAATCACAAAAGGTGGGCTCACATTTCAATTCCTACAAAGGTGGGCCCATGTTCTAATTCCTACTGTTGTATTTCTAATTTCAAGAGGTGGGTCCCATGTATTTCTAAGTTGGGCTCTGACGTCAAAAAATATTTAGGAAGCGACACAGAATGCTTATTAAGCAATACTGTGAAGTAAGTTTTTATTTATTTATAATTTTACAAAACAGGCTAATTGTAAATTAGAGCTTAAAAGGTAGTTCTTTCATTTTAGACCTTAGTCTGATTAGATTACTAGAGTTTTCAAAACCCACCCCTCCAAAAAAAAAAACCTAACCCCCTCCCCCCCCTTTTTTTTTTTACAGCGGAGGGTATCCTAGCCTTTTGGAGTTTACAAAACCCTTATTGTGTGTTCGGGCCATGTTACCAATAAAAAAAGAAAATTTATATGTTCTTTTTCTTTCAAGAGTTGAAGTTGCCAATCAAAAGTTTAAATATTTATTCTCTAAGAAACCGATCTTCCATATTGTCAATTGTTAAAGTGATAGTTTTTGATTGAGTCGATCTCCCAGATCATCATTCTACTACAATCATACCCATTTATTTATTCTCATAAGAATTTAAATATGAACAAATACAACTGCTTTCAATGCGGTTCATGGTAGGTACTTTAGAAGTGCTAACCATATAAAGATCGGTCCCATGCTCAAATCCTCGAATCCTTCTCTTTTAGCATTTTAAAATACAAACTCAGAGCCCCGACGAGTTGTTTCACTCTTCAAGTTACTCCGCTTACTCTTATGTTTTTGCTGATGTGCAAAATGACTCAGGCATGAGTGGGTACTCTGAAACTTAAAAGAGTTGACCCTTAACTTGGCAAGTTGTGATGAGCGCAAGGTTACTTACTGAGTTGGCAAACACTGAGACCTCCACGTCAAATGACATCTTAATGCCAGGCTTTCTTGACTCTTGTAGTGTTACTCTAGTGACCACCCAGCATTTGTTTGCATTGTTGGGTCACTGAGGAATGTGCAAGCAATATCTTCATACACCACTTTACTTAATTAGATTGGTCTGTGTATAAATTATTCTTCATTTTCTTGGGTCATTCTGGCATTTTTCTGGTCCCTTTTGGATGGGTGTGCGGGTTCCCTCACTAAGAGGGTATTAAATTTATGGATAGTGCTACCACCCGAAATTGCATGGGGGTGTATTTGAGAATCTTTGGGGATTAATATTTGATCCTCTTGGGTGATCTGATAAAGGATGAGATAAGTATCACTGTCGTTCTCTCCTCCGGTTGTTGGCATTGTAGATTCAAATAGAAAGGAGATTTGGACAATCAAGGAGAGATTTTCTCATTGATTCACATCTGCATAGGCTTGTACTTAGTAGAAGGTGATTGGAATATAGCTATCGCCTTGAAAGAGATGCCATATGGGTTCCATTTCTCCTACATTCTCAAATACAGCAAGAAGCTAACAAGGAAGTAACATGTTGCTAAGGTGGGGCCGTTCGTGAGTATTTTAGTTGTATATGGTTAAATTTTATGGTTCTCGCAGCAGGTTATCTTGTGTACTGTATGATCTGTCCTCTTAAGAGCTCTCTATATGTTCTTTATTTAATGCATTCCAGCTAACATTTAAAAAGGAAAGAAGGATGGTTGCTGGAATCACACACCCCCTAAGTTGCAGAAAGGGTCGAAAAAAGAAGACAGTTGACCAACTGATTGGGTCATTAGATATTAATTTAATTACATATTTCTGAATGAGACAGACATCTTTCATTCATTATTCGTTCAGAATCAGTTTGTCCTATAAACTAATTGATTGTTGATGTAATTATGTGTCAGGTTCTGCTTTCCATCTGCTCGCTACTGACGGATCCAAATCCAGATGACCCACTTGTGCCGGAGATTGCTCATATGTACAAGACCGACAGGGCCAAGTATGAAAGCACTGCTCGGAGCTGGACACAGAAATATGCCATGGGATAGTAGAATCCTTGGGAGCTTATGTATGTCAGATATTCAATATCACTGCACCTTGGGACAGTAGAATCTTCTTAAAAGAATGTAACCCAGATATTCAATATCACTGCACCTGAAAGGGGTAGGGCATCTGTTTCTATTGGTAGTTAAAATAGACATTGTTTCATGCTATTGTGAAATTTCCATTCTAGAGACTTCCAAAACTGTACTAAGGATTGCTTCTGTTCAAAAGCTCTTCCATGTTTCTTCCGCTGCAGAGAGTTTTTTTTTAATATTTATTTATAAGGTTGTGTCTAATGGAGTGATTGTTCTTTAATAAATCAGGCACAGACTGCCTCTTAGTAAACGATAAGGATTCAATCTCATGGTTATGGTCATAACTTTTCACAATCTGGTTGGTTGGTCCGCACTGTGAACCTGGCGGGGTGTATTGATGGGGACTCGGGTTATGAAAGTGTGGATTTTGAGCACGACAGGCCATGGCAAATGATTATCTTTTAGCATGAGCTCGGTTTATACTTCCCATGGCTTGATCTTGCGTGCGCTAATTGAAGCCACAGATGAATAGTTTGGTATTTTCTCCATTTAATGTGGCTCATCTTGGTTTCTTTTGCCACACATGCCTGCAGATGATCAGTATGATACGATAGAGGATCTGTACTTGGCTAAAACACTTTGCCGTTTCTTTAGGAGTTTGGAAAATCAAATCTCCTGGTTATCAAACCTTTTTTTCAAGTTACCGACCAGTTGGATGATTGATTCTTCAAAGTGGAATAAAGTGAAGTGAACAGAAACTTGCCTGGTAAGTGTGGTTTTCTACCATCAGGGACTTCTTTATGTGTGATGTCCTAAGGTATAATCCCCTTTGTTTGCACTAGGGCTCATCGTGCAACTCAAATGTTTTTACCTTTTGGTTTGAACATTGAGCATTAAAAATAAGGAGAATTCTAGTTTTCGATTGCCATTGACAATCATATACATTTGTATGAAAATTAGATATTTGATGAGATACAGATTTGGGCCTTGGGATATGATAAATGTTAAAGCCTATATGGTCATGTATATCTCACTGAACTTAGTAGAATGCAGTCTAGATTTGGGCCTTTCTTCTTTGGGATATCATTAATGTAAAAACATATATGTTCATAGATATCCCACTAAACTTAATAGAAAGCAGTCTTTCAATTTTTAGCTATATATGGGATTTGAACTCTTGCAGTCTACCGTGAGCTACAGCTGCGAGACAATATCTCAATCAATTTAATCACAAGCGATGATGAATGGATCTAAGGGGTCCATGCCTAAATGTTCTACATAGGTCATTGATGCTGACTTAATATGGAGTATTTAATAGGCACCGTTGGATTAATAGATAGAGACGTGTACCAGAAAAATCTTAAAATACTCTAATTCCAGGACTTGTATAGGGCACTTGTAGGCCTTGTTCTTTTTTTCTTTTTCTTTCCTCTGTCAAAAATACTAATGACTTGCGATTGTGGGTCTATTGTACAATCCAAGTGGTTGAAATAGGTTTCATGGTGATTATCTTCTTCTTTTTTCCTTGCTTTTTTTAAATGAGTTTTCTTAATTTCGTAGATCGTGAACTAGATTATTTTTTATTTCTTGAAAATGATTTTGCATTGATTTAAAAAGATCTCCTATGCTATGTGAGATAGATATTTTGGAGGTGGGTTTCATCAGTGATTTCTTGAAACTAGTTTTGTCGATCTCATTGATTGGGAATTAGTCAAAGGAAACTGCATTGATTAAATGCTATAATAAGGCTTTGTATTAAAAAAACCTAAGGTAGTTAAAAATAAAGATCAAATGCAATTTCTAAAAAAGAGCATCATCAAATAACTACTTCTTTTGAAAATCTACCTTTAATCCTAATTTTTCTTATTTTAATTCTACCTTATGCATTTTAATGCAAGCAAACAAGCCTTAAAAGTTTCATCAAGGTATGGGACCCAACCCATTTCTTTCTTGTGGAATGCTGGTGGGCCCGAGTCCTGGCTTATAATAACTGTATGATATAACTGTCGTCGCTCAGAGTCAGAGAGGCTACTTCGGAAGTTCTATTTTTAGCAGAGACGCTCTCGTCCGTCTCCTCCACTACCTTTTCCACGTAACAAGAAAAATGAGAGCAGCAGAGAAGACGGAGAGGAGAGAAAGCTTTCGCTCGCGGGCCCAACTCTCGGCGTCTGTCGTCGTCGTTCGTTGGGAAAATCTCCCTCTCCCTCTCCCTCCTATGCTTTGCTTTCTCTTGTTTGCTCTGGATTTCAAACCCGATCGAACGCGGGAAAAAGCTTTTCTCTTCTTCCTCCTCCTCCTTCTTGTCGAATGTCGACAAGACGCATATATTGTACTACTTTCTAATAAGGGCTCTCTTTTCTTCTCTGATTTCCTGAATTTCCTTTTGAGATTCAGGAAACAATACTAGAGAACCACAATCATCAAAGGTAATCTCTCGCGATTTTTTTTTTTTTTTTCATGATAGGATTTCGGTTTATCTTAATATTTTCTTCTGATTTTTTTTTTCAGTTTTCTTTAATTTGTTGTTTGTTGATTATTCTTAATTTGTTGAAATTTCTTAGTTTTTGGTTGTTTGTTGAAATTTATCTTGATATTGGAATGTTGGATTATAGGAACTTGAGATTCTGTGGCTTGAATTTATGACATTTACAGGGGGCATATAATTGATTCTTGGACACAGATTCAAATGAGATTTATTGTTTGGTTTTGTTTGGATGGGTCTGATTTTACTAATTTATGTTAGTTGGTATCAGAGCCCAAGGATCCTATTAGATTTAGATTGATTGTTTGTTTCCATCCTTTGATAATATGTCGTTCCTTGGAGGATGTATCCATTAGCATATAACAAGTTGAGAATCTGATCCATTAGTACCATTCTTTGATTCAGAATGGACAGAATGTGAAGAGTATGAAAAAGACAATGATCTCAATTTAAGGATTAGAATTTCAGATTCTTAACTGCGGCAAAGTGGTGAAAGTAGAATCTATTATTAGTGGCAGTGAAATTAAGTGGAAGAGCCATTGGCTGGTGGACACAAAATAAGAGGATGAGACAAAAGGCTCTATTAGTTGCAAAAGGCTCCAAGTAAGAATATGATATTCACTATGAAGAAACTTTTGGTCCACTGGCCAAAATGGCCACTATTGGCAGTCTCATTTGTGGCTGCTGCTTGTCACTGGCCATTTTTTTTTGAATGGATGTCAATAACGCGTTCTTAAATGGCCTTATCATAAAAGAGATTCACATGTCTCTGCCTACTATATCCTCATCCTCTACACTTTACTTGTCAGCTGCACACGCTCTGTATGGACTCAAACAAGCTCTTCGTGTTTGGTTTGAATGCTTCAGCAATGCCATTCTCAGCATTGATTATTCCCAAAGTTCTCAATGGTTTCATACTGTTTTTCTTCTCTATCAAATGTGGTTGAGTGCTCCTTCTATATGTTGATGATATGCTTATAACAAGCGATGTTCAAGAAGGAATCCAGCCTCCCAAGACCCTTCTCAGCTCACAGTTTGATATGAAGGATTTTGGTCTTATGTGCTACTTCTTGCATAGAAGTTGCCTAGGCTTCTCAGGGCCGCCACCTTTCAGAAATGAAGTACTAGGAGAGATAACAGAGCTAACCAATTCCAAAATGTTAGAATCCACTTGAGCTCAATCAAAAGTTCTTTGTTTCTGATGAAACTCCTCTTTGATCCCACTCTATAAACAAGTTGTTGGCAATCTTGTCTATTTGACTATCCCTTGCTCCGACATTACTTTTCTAGCCCAAGTGGTTAGTCAGTTCTTCTTGTCCCTTAATTTTATATATTAGTTTGCTGTCTCAGTTTAAAATATCGGTCGAAAAAAAGAAAAAAAAACAAGAAAAAGAAAGAAACTGAGAGATAGAGAGACAAAGAGGGGGGGTGGGGGGTTACACTCAGTTGTAAGAAAGAAAGAAAAGAGGCATGTAGTTGCAGAGAAAAGGAGCATGCAGTTGCCAGGGCCGGTCCTGAATTTTTTAGGGCCCAGGGCAAGAGTAAAAATTAAGCCTCTTCAGTCATCATATATGATAATATCATTGGTGAGTCCCACTGATGTGAAAAATTGGCAATGGGTTGATGATGCCCAAGTATAATTATTTGAAAAAAAAGAGAAGAAAGAAAACTCAGACCAGAATTTAAGCATCATATATGGGGAATTAAAAATCATTGGTGGGCCCCACTAACAAATGAGAAGAACGGGTGTAGGGTTGAAGGCTTGATGATCTATTTGTAAAAAAAAAAAAGCCCTAAATCATCCCAACACTAGACCAGATTCTCTCAGAATTTCAGCCATCAAATATAAAATATCATTGGTGGGCCCCTCTGATGGATGCTCAAATAAGTGATGTAATAAGCACTCTCAGATGATTTGATGATGGGTCTATTGATGCACAGGATGATGGAATCCATTGGATGAGCCCTGCCCTCACCAAATGATTGAAAAAAAATAAAAATAGAAGGGATTTAATTTGGGGATTTTGGGCCCCCTCAAAAGATGGGCCCGGGGCAAGGGCACTTACAGCCCTTGCCCAGGGCCGGCCCTGGCAGTTGCTTCAGAAGGGAGGGTGGGTGTTTGTGATGACACTCTAGTGTACCATAATTTTCATGTACCATACATTTTCTTAGATTCAAGTAGTTATTAGTCAAATTCAATTTACTTATGTAGATTAGCTCATTGCTAATAGTGTACATGAGACTCTAATATAAATAGAGTGGTTGGGATCATTGACGCAAGACGACAACGCCCAAATCTCTTGCCTAGCTTATAACATTTCTCTTACATAACAAAAGCCTTTATTCTCAGTACACATGCATTTACGTGTGTATTGGTCGTCGAGAGTGACTTCAAAAAGCCCGAGTTTAGTTATGAAAAATGTAATCACAGGGGTTAAGAGGGATGTAAAGGTTTGATGTGGATTAAGGGTAAGCCAAATATCACTTCCATCTGCTGTTCCTAATTTTTAATTTAGCCCTCACAGTATGATGGTTTTACGTATGCAGTTTTTATCATGATTGAATACAAGGGTTGATAATGGTTTCGTGAAGGTCAAATTGGGTTGAGTGCCAGTTCATTTAGGGGTCGAAGTTTTAGATTGATGAGAGGTGGCTTTGTTGCACATGGAAAAACCTTGCTGCACTGAAAAAATTATTTTTTTTCTTAGTTTTGTCCCTAATCGTCATGTTTAAAAACCATTCTTTCATCTCTTAAAAATTGCAAGAGCGCACCCGCTTTACATATGTGAGGGAGTAAAAAGAAGGTAGGGATCAAATCATGAATAAAGTAAAAATAAAGGTGTTTACAGTTAAAAAAAATACTTTTTCACAAATGTTACTTCTCTCCAAGTTATCACACTTGGTGGTAGTAAAAAATAGAGACCAAGGAGGAGTGAAAGAGCTAGTGGTGTCATAACATTACTTTACTTTTCCCCTACACTATTTCCATCCAACCAGTAATAAAGTAAAAATGTCACATTAGTGCTTTACTTCTTACTTCACTTTTCCATCCAAATAACAATGAAGTTAGAAGACGTTACATGATGACCTACTTTTATTCCCCCCTTACTACTCTTGCTGAACAAATAGTCTTATAAATCATTGGATCTCTTAGATGTAAATGCTTGCTATCTTGTTTTTTCTTAATTTACTTCCCATAGCTAGCTTTTTTGTCATGTGTATAATTTGATGACTTAGATTTTATTTTTTAGTATCAGGGTGCACAAATATTCCTATATCTCCAACCAGTTTCCTAACATTCAATGGGAAATTGCACGGTAAAGCTTAGTTGCATGGACAAGGTAAGCCTTTTTAACCTCTTATACTATATGATGGCTGTGGTTCATAGATGTTTCTCTTCTTTTATCTGTATTTTCTTGCCTGCTGTAATTTGACATATGAGAGAGAGAGAGAGAGAGAGAGAGAGAGAGAGAGAGAGAGAGAGAGAGAGAGAGAGAGAGAGAGACTCCCCCTCAAGCTGGGGTGCAAATGCCAATCATGCTTCGCTTGTATGTGAAGGTGCAAGATTGGTATTTTGTAGGTGACTTAAAAAATGTGGGCTAACGGATCTTGTGATTTGATTTATGTAGTGACAATTTTCTCAAACACAATCTTCTCAAGTATTAAGTGAAAGTCAAATTATATATGTTTGTTCCACATCCATTGGCATTTGAAATTTGAACCTAATTTTACAATCGGAAAAGTAAATACACATCAAACCACCATTTCTTATGTACTATCATTTGAGAATTTTTTTTCTAAAGACGCTGCATAAAAGCCATGACATCATAGGATTTATCAGTTTCAGTGACACAAATTGTTCCCATGTTATCATGGGATTTGGGGTAAAAAAGCAAAAAAAATATTGACCACAATCAAGCGACTTTGGTGACATTATTTGAACTTTGGTTATAAAATTGAAAAAAAACTGAATTTAATGACGACTAATATATCAAAACCTCCTTATCAAATGAGACATACAGTTGCTTGTTAAGTTATTGTCAAACAAGTATAAAGTCTAGCTAGGCATCTCTTGTCATGCTGCTTACGATGAGTTTTTTACAGTTTCTTCATGAAAATTGCAGAATACAAAAGATGGAACTGATGATAAGATAGACTTCAGCAAAGGAAATGTGCACCTGGTAACTTCCATGGAAAGCTGGGATAAAGAGATTGACCAAGCAAGCAAGGATGGAAAGATTGTTAAGTTTTTTCCTTTTTTATTTTAATGAGTTTTCTCAATGCTATTTACTGATAGATCACTAAATTAACCTGGCCTTTTGACCATGAATTGCACTTTTACCCCTTCTATTGAATGAACAGTCAATGCTGAAATTAGGAGGTACTATTCTTCTCTAATAGGTGATGAAAATGTAATCACACTTTTATTACATCTTGGGCTCAGCGACCTCACAACAATGATAATTGATAAATATGTACATATGGCACGTTGTTGGGGTTTGCTAGGCCATAGATGAAAAGGGAGTTCAAGTTAGGGCACGTTAGTGCAGCATCATTTCCATGGAAATCGATCTAGGATTCCATATTCTTCTGAATAGCTTTGTTCAGTGCAGCATCATTTCCATGGAAATCGATCTAGGATTCCATATTCTTCTGAATAGCTTTGTTCAGTGCAGCATCATTTCCATGGAAATCGATCTAGGATTCCATATTCTTCTGAATAGCTTTGTTCAGTGCAGCATTAGTTAAATTTCTGAGTCCCGCTTTCCTATACCGTGCCTTTACACAAACAAGCTCTAACATCTATTGTAAATCATCCCCATTGGTGGTTTACAGCCCCATTGATTGCCACCTGTCTAAGCTATGTATTGATGAGGCTTGAATACCCACCACTATGCCATGTGTTGTTCCATTTTTGAAAGAGGTGATTTAATGATAAAGTGGGCCAACTTGACCATGAAGCTGTCTTATGTGGATAGGAAATTGGATCATTTACTTTTGCCTTTGAAGGTGCTGTTATCAAGGAGGGTCCATAGTCCATTTTTTCATTGGTTCATCGTCCACCATCAGTTGTTGATTGGGTAGTAACATGGTTCTCCAACAAAAATATTCTATTGACTTTTAGTTCTAGAACTCCCATAATGAAATACATTATTCAATTTTTTAAAATTTGGAGAAGTTCTTAGTGCCACAGGGAACCTAGATATATGTTTTTTTACTGGATCCATGAAGCTTAATAGCTGGTTGGAAGAAGGCTGCTAGCATGACACTCAGTGCAATTTCATCTTATGAGTCTCTGTGTTTTTTAGCTGCTTAATTAGAATATTGATGATCCCTTATTTATTTCAATCTCCATATCTTTTTTTCTTACTTCCAACAGGTTGTGGTGAATTTCAGTGCTACATGGAGTGGTCCTTGTCGAACAATTGCTCCACTTTATAGTGAGCTCTCTGAGAAATACCCTGAACTTACTTTCCTAACAGTAGATGTGGATGAACTAGCAGTAAGTAGTGCCTCTTGTGTTTTTTTAAAGCACATTTTGTTATGCTTAAAGTGACTTATTATGATAATCATATACACTTGAGAGGAGACTCGAAGCCCCAATCTTTCTAGGCTTTGAAACCACTTGTAGGATCTCAGATCCCATTGAGCTACCACTTATCCCAAAACTAATTGGTGATGAAAAACGGCACAACAATAGTTTTTTGGTTTGTCGGTTGTGTTAGGAAGGCATTCAAGCATTACTCTACCACATGTGCACACGAGGGTTGTACCAAGGACCTAACACTGTTACATTCTCAGGATATATTGGACAGAATCTCACCTTACTGTGCATTTAAGGTTGATAAAGAACAGTCAAACTGTCAATAGTGGGATGGAAGCCTGAAAACTAGCTCTCTCTCTCTCTCTCAATTTTTATGGACAAACGTGCTAATAAAGTTTCATTGAAAATTAGAAAGGGAATTTGACATTCAATCCCCAATTTCATGACTAAAGTTTTGTAAATGTCATCAGTCTCTAATATACTTTTTTTTTTTAAAAACTTCTTTGCCCTCGATTGCATGATGTCATGAGAGTTTAAAAACCTATGATATCATGAGATCTAAATATTAAAAGTTGAAAAGCTACCTGGATCACATGATATCACAGGGCAAAAAAGTAAAAAAGAAAATGTATGAGACTTTTAGTAATGAAATTGGAAATTGAGTGTTTAAGGGGCATTAAAATGTCAAATCCTCAACTAGAAATGGTGGGAACAAAGTAACTTGTTGCTTTCAGAATGGCTTGCTGGGGCATAACATGCATTGTTTCCTGAGGCATGAAATGCATTGTTAAAGCTCATTTTGGTGTTACACCGTGCACGCGTGAATTTGTTGTTGATGAGAGAAATGATATCTGGTGCAGGAACTCAGCTCTTCATGGGATCTCCGGGCAACTCCAAGCTTTTTCTTCCTCAAAGATGGGCAGCAGTTGGATAAAGTTGTAGGTGCCAACAAACCACAGCTTGAGAAAATGGTAGCCTCGATGGCCAAGGGCACAACTTGACACTTCCATTGATCCCATCAAATTTGTGGTACCTGTGCTGCTGCGACTGCACCTGACAGATGCTCTCTTCTTCCTTTATGTAAACTTTTTTTTTTTTCAGGCATGTTAATAGAACTGCATCATGCTTTTTTTTTTTGAATAATTTTATAGAGAAAAGTTTGTGATTGTTATGCTCTCTCTCTCTCTCTCTCACTCACTGTTTAGACCCCCCAGTTTTGGATCCCCAAGACCCCACCCAAACTTGAATTTGGGGATGTAACTTTTCAGGATCTTAGTTCGCCATGAGGTTCAATTTATTAACTTTTTAAACCATAAAAAGCCATTCAAATGCGAAAGCAATAGAAATATAAAATCAACGGAATCAATATCACAGTAGTCCAATAGTATCATTGAGCCATAAATCAAATGGTAAAGGTGCAAGTCACATACTACGTGTGTAGATATGAAATACGGTATTTTATTTCACTCCCAAAAGAAATCAACTCATCAAGACTCAATAGCTCGTCTGCACGCTCTCCCTCATCGGACAACTCAGCTATGTGGATCCCGAAGTCCGCTGCCGGCGTTCCGGCATAAGTGGGTCGGTAATACTGCCTACAACACCCAAATATAAAAGATTAGTTTCAAAAGGACCTGACACCACAGTATACCAAATAGCATAGTGTGAATGCATAAAAAAGAAGGAACGGCATTAAATAGGATCAATAGAGTAGCAATAAAAACAATGCTAGGCAGATCATGCACTAACAATATAAGCATCTTGAATAAGAATAAAAGAAATATTTTAAATAATCCATCGAAGCAATATGACACATCCACACATGCTAGTACCGTGAGAAATTAGGACGCTGCCCTCCCGGACTATATACGAGTTGTGGCGAGGAACGCACAAGATTATAGCCATGCTGAAATAAAGTTACCGGAGTTTGCCAGTGAAAGTTTGGTACCTTGCAGTGTCGTGTGATACCCATATCCAGTGGCGTATGTCCACTTTGAAATAACCCATTATAATGATGAAATAATGATTAGCTTCTACCAGAGGTGATTTGTGCCAGGCTATAAGCTCTTCAATTGAGTGGATGTTTATGCCGACTCAAGAGAACTATACAATAAGGTCAATGTCTAGGTAGGCTACATTTATGTCGGTAAGGTCTTAAAGGTCCAAACAAAGCCCAGTATCAAAGCCCCGTCCATACCCAGTCGTGGACCTACATTATGACCACCCAAGGTCTGATCCACAAAGGGTTAAAAGTTGCATGGGCCATATGACCCATGCCCTAATATTCCAGTAAAGTGATCACCCCACGCCAGGTCTCAAAAAACCCTTTGCTCTTGGTCTCAAAGACTTCCAGAACAAAAAACCTGTGAACCCTTTTCTCAATCATTCTCCTTCTTTCACTTCAAGCTCAGGCAGTTCGACTTCTACACAATAGCATAGCATAAAAGTTTGCCCTCTTACCATACCTTTACAGAATAAGTGGGGAAGCAATATGTTAATTAGTAGCGGGATATGAGTTCTTTATACTTAATTTGCCAAAATAAATAAATAATATCTTTACACCATGCAATAAGTGAAGATTATTGGTAGTTGATGTTGATTTTGACCTTTTTAATTTTTAATTGACCATCGTCCGCCCCACCAAAAAAAATAATTCTGGGTTTGCCACTATCCCTACCATCAAACGATCCAAACCGTCAATCCATCAAAATATCCAAATAGCCATCCTTCATACCATCAAAGTATCAATCCATAACCATACCATCAATATCCAAAACATATCATCCATCCAAAGGGTACCTAATCCATATAACAATCCAGCTACTCCATAGTTCAAAGGACATCCCATTTATAAAGCCATCGAATTATAGGTGATTCTTCTCCAAACACCTCCTAGGTCTCCTCTAGGTAAATCCTAGGTCAAGGTCCTCATTTCCATTTTTAAACATGTACAATAACAATACGAATAACCGTAAATAAGGGAAAGGAGTATATAAAGCGTGTCTAATCAATATCAATCGATAAATGGAGATACCAACAATTAATCCAACCTATGGCAAGACCAGTACTCCTTCAGGTGTATAGTCCTACTTCACCAACACAGTGGTTAAAGGAGTTTCGGATGCCTAATTATAGGTATTTGATGCTATGAAGGTGACAACGTCGCTCTTATTAAAGTTTAAAAAAAAAAAAAAAAATTGAAAAATGGGATTACGGACCCCATTCGTAAGGCCCCAACTATGATGTCATTTTTCGTGCAACAACCACTATCGGGAATTTTCCGGTAAAATTCTCGAAAATCAATGTCTATTTGCGTTCTATTATTACATAAATTCTTAGCTCAATTGGAGTTTTATCCATCGTGGATAAAGAAATATAATTGCAATTTTTGTTTAACTTTTAGTAATGACTTGAATTTAACTTATTTTTCATTTATTATAGTTAACAATAATTTTATAATTTTTTATATTTTTAATCTTTGGTTTTTTATAGGGGTGCTAATCATGGTTAGATCACCATCCATTGATTTACTTTTTAAGAGAAAAATAATATAGAAAAAGATAAATTTCTTATGAATTATTTAATTTTATATATTAAAAAAAATTACAGAAAAATTAAGTACTAAAATAATAATTGATGATTTCAACTTAATGAAAGAATGTTTAGCATGACTTCAATAATTTGATTATTACGTATTTTATTACTAAATTTTATAATTTTGTTTAAAATCTTTTCTTTGGATCCCTTAAACAAAATTTCTAGTTCCACCCCTGCCCATGGACAAGTGGTGGGCAAGTGGTATTTAAAAAACCAACTCCACTAGATTATCCTACCCCTTGATTTAACAACCTTAAAATTTATTACATCTTAACTGTAGATCTTATTGAGATTCAATCCAACAACGAGTGAAGGTTCATTGACCGTAAAACTAGGCTTGATGCTAGATAATGAGATGAAAAGACTATTAAAGGGGTTGTACTAATAAAAGGTTGCCCAAATAGGCCCCACAGTATTGGACTATACTTGCAGTTGCTCATGGGAGAACATTTTCCTTTAAGGTAATTGTTATTCAATCTCATTTTATGTAAGAACTCAACCCCAGATATTTATTTAAGTTATTGTTTTATTATTTGAAATAAGTGATCTATAATTAACATGACCCACATGGGAGTTCTATACAGAGTGTAGGATCACATGGAAGCCATACAATCCTTTGTTGGGGGACATGAGAACCTTTTTTTGTGAATAAATAATTCTACAGGAAGAGATATTGTACCAAGAGTGTGGGTGTATTCAGGAGAGGATTCTAAATGAAGAAATAATAAAGAAAGCAAAAGTATTCTGTTTTATTATTTCTTTATTTATCCACCCATTACTATACATTTTCATATTATTATTAAAGATTCGTTTCTTCGTTACAACCTTTAAATGTATATTTTATTTTTGAATAGTTCTATGGAAAAGGCTTCTGCGTTCCTAATTTGTACAGCTTATTGAAAAGACATGCCCATAATCAGTGGCGGACCCAGGATTTTGACTTAGGGGGGGCTTAAGATAGTCACTTGAAAAGGCCAATTGCTATTTCTTAACTTTAACTTTCGCAAAAGAGAAAATGTCTTGCATTTACAAACCTTTACATGTTAGCCAAAGTCAGAACCTTCATATATCAGCAAAGAGAATATTCGGGCCGGGGTCTCTCCAAAACAGATGTTTTAATTTTTAAAAAGGTTCTCAATCGCAAAAACCACTTTGAAAACAAAATTCAACAGCCACTTTTTTCTTGATAGGAATTAGGATCAAACTCACATAAAAAATCAAGCTCATTGCCATTGGGCCCATTCCACATCATCATCTTCATCAAAATATAACAACGTCATAATCACCATTTAAAGCCACGTGAGGTTTTATTAACATATGGAATAATGGGAACAAAAATAAAAGTATAAAAACTTGAAGTGGGAAAAGGTGATACCATTTTGTCCTAGTTTGTGCTGACCACCACAGGTAGCATCACTCCACTAGTTTGGAGAGTTCCAATGGCATGCCTGTTTGGATCAAGGAATCACAAACCAACATGCTCCAAGGAAAAACAAACATTGTTTTTCAAGAGAACAAACATCTTTTCATTGTCTTCTTTTACCTAATGAGAGAGAGAGAGAGAGTAAGATAGATATGAGTACCTGCCCTGCCGCCTGCCGGAGTGAGGGATGGCTTCATGCCGATGTCGGTAGCCACTAGCCAGGGGTTTACTGTTTAGGTTAAAGTGGAAAGGGAAGAGAACGTGGGGGGACTGGGGACTTGGGGTATTTTTAAGTGGGGGCTGGGCTTAAGGGCCCTTAGGGCCCTTATGGGCTTTTTCCCAATTTGGAGGGGGCTTCAGCCCCCAACCCATTGTATGTACGTCCGCCAATGCCCATAATCATCTCACAAGACCATCCTACAAATCCTGCTTTTCAACAAAAAAAAAATTAAGGGGAATCCTTGTTAATAGTGTCATGGACATTATCAAAGCCAGCGTTACGCTCAACGGAGTGTTAGAATCCTGAGAGTAATTAGTTAGCGAGAAATAGATAGAAAGTTAAGAGGAGAGGATTATTCCAAGTTAGATTCCAAAAGCTCCTTCGTGACACTTTTTGCTACTTTACAAAAAATAAGAAATAAGAAATGCAAGTATATGTGATTTTTACATGCAATTTACATGAAACTATTGATTCGTTAATTTTGATCCATAGTTTGGCCTTTTTATATATGTTCTTCGCAATGAACCGAGCAAATGCAGTGCAATGAGCTGCTCAAGATCCAATTCTTTAATTGATGGTCTTTGGGTTAATATGATTGTAAATCAAGGGTTGGAAATCGAATTTTAACGTGTTAGTACTTGCATTGTTGAGATTTTTGTGTAAATTGCAATATTTAATCCTAGATTGCATTTTTTTTTTAAATTCCAAATCTCCATGATATACTCAGCCATTATAGATTAATAAGGATCTGATTTGCATCTTGGTCGTTCAAGTTAATATATGCATGTAGTATTTCATATCTTACATAAATCATGCAATAGTGATGTATATTGATGAGTTCAATTTAGAATTATGTGTTCAATTTATAAATTCCGAATCTAGTATTTTAGACTTAAACGGATCCGATGTGGGTGCTTTATTTAGGTTTTAACATGGTTTGGAAAAGAATTGAGAAATTTAAACTTCAAAAGTGGAAACCCTGAAAAGAAAAAGAATTGAGCCAAAAACCCATACTAATGATTTATAATTTGCGCACAGTGGATAACCTCTATAAATCTGGAAAAAATGATAATAAAATTAGCTCGAGGCACCCAAAAATGAAAAAAAATTACACCTCAAAATCTTGTCGGATGAGTGAGTTATTGCCCCCAACAATTCTAAGTGCCAAAATAGTCCGATCTTGAAAACATTTTCTCTAAAGATTGGACCGATGGGCCAAATCCGTAAGGATTCTAGAGTTGGCTGAAAAATAAAAGTTATAGCTCTCTGAGTTATCTTTCGAAAACATTCAAGATCAATTTATTATGTATGATCTTTGCATGAATTATGGTGAATTTTCTACTAAAATGATGTGCTATGAAACTTTGCACCAAAATGAGAATTATCGCTTGGATTGCAATTTTGTAAAAATTGTGCGGAAATTCATGGTTGGAATTAGGGTTCCATATTTTGAGGCAAATCGCACCAATAAACATAGTTTCAAAGAAAAATAGTTTGAACTTTCGTGACATCAGATTGTTTAGATTTTGAAATGAAAAATAAACTGTCGCAGTTTCCAGCAAGGCACTGTTGAATGCAGAATTTTTCTAATATGTGTAAACTTAATGTAGACACCTAGTAGGGGTTCATTATGAAGTAGTTTATCGAGTATATTTTGAGGATTATATAAAGACCATTATTGGCTAATTTTAGAATCTTTGATTATGTTTTATTACATTATGCTTATTTAATTAATGAAGTTGAGGTTTTAATTATGCTTGTGCCGGCAATCATAATTACGTTGTTGTTTTTTTTTATAGGATCCAAATCCCCTATTTAGACTCATCAGTGGGTGACACATTTATTTTATATTTAAAATACGGTATTGTATTTAAAAGACACCACCGATTTTTAAATTCAATAAGCTCATATGTCAGTTGTGACCCCTACAAGGGATCCCTTTGGTTTTTTTTATAATATTTCGTTGCAAATTGACTAACCTCACATGATTGATAGTCATTTAGGGCTTGAATTTTGAGATCCGGACTTAATAGATGAAAAGAATAAAAAAAAAAAAAGGTACGAAATTCGGGTGGTTACAATTTTGAACTGAACCTGTCATTCTTTTGGGGCCCGAGTTGGATACGGCCCTCCGTCAGCCGGTCCACGTACGTTAATATTTGAGCGAACGTACCAACGCCCATCGACTGATTCCTTTATGAAATGATCTACAGCTTCTTCAGAAGACCGGATTTCAAAACATGAAAGATGGCGAACCAGGTTGACCAAGTTGCTGGAGGAGCTTGGGGATTCATCATCTTACGAAAAAAGATTAGGGATACTCTTACCCTCTGTTTGGGAAGGGGGAAAAAATGAAGGGAGGAGAAAAAAGGGAGATAAATGGGGGGAAAATTTTTTTGGAGGGTGTTTAGCGGCCGGGGGGGTGTAAAATTTTTTCCAAAAAATATGAATTTACTAAACTGCCATTTATTTGTAAAATATAATTTTGAAGTTTTTGCAAAACTAAAGATAAAATGATAATTTTCTCTCTATCTCACAAACAAACAAAACCCTACTTTTTCATTTTTCTTCCCCCTACTTTTTGACTTTCCAAACAAGAGGAGGTAAAATTAATTTTCCCTCCTCTCCTCTCCCCTCCCCTCCCATTCATTTTCCTTCCCCTTCAAATTTTCCCTCCCCTCCTCCCTTCCCAAAGACAGGGGGTTTACCCACGGTCACCATGAGTTGACCAACCATGGTCCACCACTTTACCGTGGGCAACCCATCCTTAGACACCGTCAGGCTATTTATGGTCACCTTGTGGTAAAACCTCACCAGATTGATGCTTAGAAAAAAGAAAATAATATTTCCAGCTATGCCTCACTAAGGAGAGGTATGCTTTTATTGGCAATATCCCATAGTTTTATCTGGTGCATGTGCATCTAGAAATTAGTTTTTAGCTATCCAGAATCGAGTGTCCCTCGAACGCAAGACCAAATCTCCTAGACCGGGCTATGCGGCAAATACCCTACGTTGTAAAAAAGAAAAAAAGAAAAAAAAACCAGATCTGTTCATTTCATTTGGACTGATGGGTTTGAGTTTGAGTGGGGTTCGGAGCTCTAAAGATATGCTGTGGTCAAAGGGTCTGGCACGGGCCAGGGTCTGTTCCTAGTCGGGAGCCATCGGTTCATTGGGACACCAGTCCCCACAAAAGCTTCTCCAATCCATACACGGCGAGTGCATTCCAATCATACACGGTGAGTAGAGCAAGGATTTTCAACAAATGAACTCCAATAGAGAGTTTCACTCCAACTCCAACTCCAACTCCAACTCCAACTCCCCAGAGATTCGGATAGCACGGAAGACTTGACCTTTCTAAACTTTGAGACTTTGGACGAGAATCTGATTGACTGTTCATCATGTGGGCCCTACCTCGCAGCTAACATTGACTGACAGATGAAAAGAAATGGGGACAACCAATCGAGGGAAAGGCTTACTGATGAATTAGTACTTTATTCCCATTAAATCAGCTGCTACAAGGTTTTTAAAGTGTAACATATAAAATTTTAGCAGCTTATAAGTTGATACACGTTAGGGTTACATTGGTCCATTTGAGTGTTTCCTTTTAATCCTAATATACCTACCCCTTTAAGCTACCCTATCTGCCAGTAATATGTTCAAGGTCCTACCGGAAGAAGATACTTAGCCTAGATGAACGTTTATACTGTTCACAAGGTACCCAAAAAGGAAAAATCTTCATTCCTCATGGGTTTTAGTATAGGATACTTAAACGTGAAGAAAACCTTATAATATCATTAAGGCAAGTGACAATACAACCGATGGCAAATAATGGAATGTTTTAATCCAATAGTCAGCCTAAACAAGAAATGTTCTTGTCTATAATAGCTTCCCACAGACAAGTGAAAAAAAGGAGGATATTGCCCAACAACTGCTCTTAAATTTGACATTTACCCCATAATAGGTGAAATTTAAATATTTTCTGAAGAACTATATGTACATTAATGGTGCGATAGCGCATGGCAAGATGATATGTGTGATATTGTATGGTCTGATGTGTGCGATATCACATGACCCTAGTGTTAGTTTTATGGTCTCAATACTAAGTATATGATATAATAAATTGATTAATTTCTTTATTTATTAATACAATCATGCTTTTCTTTCATAAGATGAATGATGTTTAATTATATACTTGCACATAACCAATACGAATGACATAATGGTTTATGAGATAAACCGGAGTCCACAAGTATACTAAATGTTATACATGTGTGTGGATGAGATCCACATACAAGAGATATGTATTGCAAATCTTATACTTAAATATCTTCACAACTAGTGATGTGATTGAACATCTATCTAACAAGGTCGCAGCACTTTGATCACTATCAGATAGTGTGATTTGTCTCAATCATCGGAATGTAAGATTCTGGATCATGGTGCTGGTACATTAGATGTATTGAAAGACCATGAGAAGCACCTTATGTACACTGTCTTTACTTTAAGGTCTGCTCTCATAATTTCCTAGCAATAGGCTCATAATCCTGAAACATTAATGAACTCAAGTTTCTATCTATTCATTTGCTTTGAGTCACCAATGAGTGAGGCCAATTGTAGGTCAGCACCTCGGTGATTTGGGTACGTGATAGTAGAGCTGTGAGAACATTCAATGGTCAAGATGGAATCTATCTTTAATATCCCCTTGTGCCAATTAATGGATTTATCATTGGTAAGTGCGCACCCATTCAAATTAAGAGTTAATTGGATCGGTACCAAATGATCATTATAATTAATTGAGGCTCAAGGATAATAAGATATGAATCTATTTTGGTGAACAGCTCCAATTGATCCATGTATATAGATGGAGGGGTCCACTTGTGGTACTGATGAAGTTTATGGTCTTCATTGTAATATATTTTTAAGACTGGAGTGCAATTGCATTTATATAGTGTAGTTATTTGCAATTAACTGTGGGCCCAAATTGCACATGAGATGTGAGGTCGAGTGTCCCAGTTAGAGCCAGCTTTTTAAGGAATCCCTAGTGGTCCCCACGCTAGTCCAAGGTATTAGAAAGATACTAATTCTACTTGAACTCTAATAGGAAGGAATTAGAAAGTTACTATTTCTATTTGAAGTGAGACTTCTAATAGTGGTAATAGTAAGTTACTAATTATTAATGGAAGTAGGACTTCTATTTTAATTAGAAAGGAGAAAGCCACTAATTGTTGTGGAAGTGAGACTTCTATGGCAACTGGCAAGGGAGAAGGTTACTATTTTGTAATGGGAGTTAAACTTCTATCTCAAATAGGTAAAGAGGTGGAATGGAGGACTATAAATAGGGGATATATCCCCTCTTGGACGTCTACTATTGTGTTCCACACTCAGCCCTCCTCATAGTGTAAGTGTTGCACAATTTTCTTTTCTCTCTTCCTCCTCTAGTTTTTTGGAGTTTCTAGTTGGGTTTTCTCTTAAAGTTTCTACCAATCTTCCTAAGAAAAGAGATCTAATACGGGTCATAGCGTGGAAAATCAAAAGATGTTGGAGATTCTGATTTGATTAAGTGAAAGCATTCATCATAAAAAAAAGAGATCAACTTCTCCATTAGAGCACTACAAAGCTCCAAAGGTATAATCTACATTTTTGTATGTTGTAGATTTCGTGATTGCATGTTTAAGCGTTGTTTTCTATCTTCTAGATAGGATATATTGCTGTACATGATTTATGAGTTTGAGGGATTGCATCCTGGATTGTGTCTTGTTGTCTTTTAGATAGTTGATTCCTGTATTAAGTGGATCAAAAGTTTTTGAAACCTATCTGAATGACCCACCTATTTTCAAATACTTAGGATGTCGCATGAATAGTTCTATAGGGAATACTAAAACTTCGACAGTTTACGCATGAATAGTTCTATGGGGAATACTAAAACTTTGACAGTTTACAGGCGAATGCTAGATCTAAAAACCGCTGTACAACCAATGTCCCATAAAAAAACACTATTGTTTTGACCAATGTCTCAACAGTGTTCCACGTGCAGAAATCTATTCTGATAATCATGACAGTCCTTTCTACCAAAAGAAAAAAAACCATGACAATCCCGAATGGAATAATCTCTCAACAATGTGATCAACACTTGCAAATAGATGGGTAACAATATAGCCCACATTATCTGAAAAAGCCACCCATGCAACGTACCACATTACACGCGCATATACACACATACATACACAGAGAGAGAGAGAGCGGCTAACCTTGAAATGATGAAATACAAGGAGAAAAAAAAAACACAACATGAAAGGTCACTTGAGAAGAGATGACTTTTAGAACAACAACACTGTCACGAGTCGAAATCCTATAATGTGGCCGATTAAATTCATCAGTCAAAACTACTTAAAATAAATTCACTGCAATAGTAGTTAAGCCCACCATAAGATAGGTGGCATGTATGACACATGAATAAAACTGACATGAACAATTTGATGCTGGGCCCAACTCCAATTGAAGTGAAACTCGACCTAGAGCGAGTATAGGAAAGGGTTATTATTCTGCGCAGTTTAAATTTAAAAGATATGGCCCCACTGAAGCATTTTATAGGCCTCTTATAGGATTTCTCTCATTCAACATCATCAGAGGATTCTGACTTGCATTTATATACGCTACTTGACAATTTAGTTTTATCAGTATCAAGTACCTATGTTGGTTATGGGACCTTTGAACCAGTGTCTGGCGCTTAGGATCCACCCGGAAACTGTAAGGATAAATACACCACCGACAGCAACAGGAGTGTAGTTAAGAGTGTCCTTGGTAACTGGGTATTCAACAGGCAATGAGAATAGAACAGTGATGGTTGCCACCCAAAGAACCGCAATCCAACCCACAAGGACCCCAAAGCGACCCAAGTTAAAAGGGCCTGGACAGAAGGATTTGCGGGCCAGTGTTACCCTAAGGATGATAGGTAGTGCATAAGCGATGTAGAGTCCAATGGTCGCAATCGACACCATTGCCTGAAATGCCACTAGGCTTTTGAGGGACTGCAAGAAAAAAGAAAACAGAAAATAGACATTAGTGTTATCTAATAGTAATCGGTGTCCAACATATCTTAGCCTATGTGTGGATTTCAAATATGTGAGAAACTTGAACTTCGATAATCCTAAGTCTTTTACATGAAAGGCAGTAAGTTCAGTTATTTTTATTTTTTTATCGAAAAGTAAAATATAGAGAGTTCACAAACAAGTAAAACAATTTTTGTGATGGTCTTTTTAGAGACATCCGATTGAAAAAAAAAATTTCATTGATGAGTAACAACAGTTTATAAATAGTCTCTCTAGTAAACCCTTCTTAGCTAACAAATCTTGTATATATATTTTCATGCTTGACACATGAGACAAATAAATTCTTACCACTTGAAGCTGGACTCAGATGCCATTGAAAACAAACATAGATCTCTAAGGAAGCTTCCCAAGGTTTGGAGAACAGTATGTCACCATTTCCAGAATTCATATCCTCTTTGAGGCTATGATTGGATTGTTGTGATAGAGTAAGTGGTTGTCCACATGGTATTAGAGCGGAAGGTCACAAGTGTTTGAGTCAGGGGGTTGTGTTCTGCCTTGTTGCACTATATTCTCACATGGAGGGTGTTGTGCACGTAAGGGAACGGGGGGATATGCACATGGATGACCCCAAATGATAGCGTGGGAATTTACCCTTCCAATATGTAAACTCAAGGGGCATCATTTCAGGTCTTATCCGAAATATTGCTAGCCACTATGGTGGAGTGGGAAAAGACACCACCAATGCAGATGTATCCAGAAACCCATAGGAACCTAAATGGCCTGCTTAAAAGATCCGAAACTATTGAGATGCATCTCCTTATCAGTTGTCACCCATAATTTGAAGGACATCCAAAAAACACCTTTAGAAATGCTTTAACCTCTCTTTTCCTTCCTTTTCCTTGGATTTGTACATATACCTAAAATCTCAAGCCAACAGATTGTGATTGATAAACAATTGGCATATGAAACAAAGGCATACCATGTAAGATACCATGTACCATCCCAAAAGCTTAAGCTGATAGGTGGAAAGCCCAAACAGGTATATGAAGCCGTGTCAAACCAATTACTTGGGTGATGTGGGATGTGAGACTTTCTCAACACTCCCCCTCATGTGCAGCCAACGGATTTCATGGACGGGCCTGCCATGTGGGCCACGCAAAAAAAAACAGAAGCGTACAGCCTCAATAGATTTCATGGACGAGTTTGCCACGTGGGCTACACAAGAATGATAGGAACCCGCTCTGATACCATGTACCACCCCAAAAGCTTAAGCTGATTGGTGGAAGGCTCAAATGGGCATATGAAGCCGTGTCAAACCCATTACTTGGGCGATGTCGGATGTGGGACTTTCCCAGCACACCAAATAGTACAGAGGGCAAACTTCCATTTGGTAGAAATGTTTGTAATGATAATCTTGAACAATCATCTCATTATAAAGTTCAGCGTTATTTAGAGTGGATTTTGGGAGTTCTATAGATGACCCTATATTCTCATGCTGCCCCAAAAATGTTCTGTTCTTGGTGCTTAGCATTTCAAAATGCTAGGGATACTAAAATCCATTCAAAGTCCTATTTTTTTTCCATATTCTAGAATGAAAGTGGGGATTTTTAGATGGCTCTTATATTGCACCAGCCTCTCCATCAAAAGCATCAAATGACTGGTTGTTGGTTTTGAAATGGCCTGCTGGTGATGGATAGAGGCCAACATATTCATATGCTATTTGTTCATGTGAGTTCCATGCATATATTTAATACAAACATGAGAAAGCCAAACAGAAATCCTCAGACCTACCGAAAACAATAAAGCACATAATACTTATTCCATAATGAAGCATTCTAGATTGCCTTCGTTCAAAATGACTCAGTTTTCTAACACTATCCACCAAATGGGCCTGAATTTTAATTCAAAGCACCTGAAATCACAAGAAATTTGACTTATTTTTTATTTTTTATGGAATAGATGGTTATCCCCTTGACTTGCATTTGGAAGAGGTAAAAATCAGAAATTACATTAAGTCAGATACATTTTTCCTGCCTTTTCCATCCCAAATTATCGTAAGCAGCAGCTGCCAATACTGATATGAGGCGAACTATACATCTTAGTGTGATTTCTGATTTCCACACTGAACCAATTACACTACAAAAATGGCCGCGACGTAGGGTATTATAAAATGCACCCTTAACAAGTTCATGTGTAGTCCAAGAACGAGCTTCAGTTTCTTATTAAAAAAATATTTTGGAGTTAAGATCTGCGATTATAGCTCAAATCTTGGATGTAAGAGAAGTGGCATTTGCATACCGTCAATGCCATGCAAAATGATATAAAAGCAGAAAGCCAAACTGCATTTATGGGGACCTCCTGCTTGTTTACTTTATGCCACAATGATGAACCTGGCATGGCACCATCTCTTGAAAATGCATACACCATCCTGAGATTCAAGATAAAAACACCTTATATAAATAGACAGCAAAAAAATTGAAATGAAGGAACAACCGCATCCAAAATCAAGGATTGCATGCAATCTATGTTTGCATTTCGGCTTGCACCAAATAACTATCAGTCTATCAGTGAAAAAAAGGAATGACTGCATCCAAAATCAAGGATTGCATGCAATCTATATTTTCATTTGGACTTGCACCAAATAACAATCAGTGAAATGAAGAAATAACTGCATTCAAAATCAAGGATTGCATGCAATCTATATTTGCATTTGGACTTGCACCAAATAACAATCAGCTTGAACATTCTGGAGGGACTGATGGTTATCCACTTCATTATACACACGTATAAGGTGAGGAACTATTTTCTGCCTTTTCTTCCCCGTGTAACTGTCACAACTGCCAAAATTGATGAGTCATGAAGCACGAAATAACATCCCAATTCCCACTGATCACACTCTCCCAAACGCACAAGTGTAAAAAATTATCCAGTCTGCCAAGATGCACAAAGTGATTGTGATTTACAGTGAATCCAAGTCCTCCCTTAAACTTATCTTCTACAAGAGGTGATAAGTAACACTGATAGACAAAAAACAATGCAACTAATAAAAATGAAAAAAAGTTTAGATCATTGGCAACAGCTACATTTGGCAATAGAGAACAGACAACAGTACCTCGAGTTGCTGGTCACAGAACTCATACCACAGAAAAATATGGCAACAGCAACAACTCCCAAGCAAATAATTCCCCCGACTCCACTTCCATATCTACTCTTGAAGGCTTGATAAAAAACCTGAGCAATGGCATAACCTCCGGCATCATTGTTGACGTTCAAAAGGTCTGGAATGTTGGTTACAGCAAATGTGATGCCAAGCAAGTAGCCCCAGCCAACAACGATAGATATTCCAATAGCACTTATAATCCCTATTGGTCCATTCGTATCAGCACTTCTAGTTTCTTCTGACTAAACAACAAAAGTTCAAAATAATGTCAAACTCAGTTGTGGATATAATTACTTTTCAAACAAAAATGGAGTCAGCACATCAAAAAGAAATAAAGCATTAAAAGCAGCCACACAGGAAACTAGCACGATGATTAAGGCATTCTCCTAATCGTAGAAAGGTCCTGGGTTAATCCTTTTCTTGAACAAAACCATGGCTTAATCCATGTAACCCAAAAAAGAAAGGAAAACTCATATTCTTGCAGGTCCTACTGACCTAATTTGGCTATGATCAGGAGTGAGGAAAAATATAAAATGAAAGACATTCATATTATATTTGGACTTTGAGTCTGAGAACATAGGGAAGATAGGACTCTGACTCAGCCAGATTGGCAGAAGGATCTGCCCACATACACACCTTCAAGCACACACAAGTAATTCTAGGGTTCTAACCAAAGAGAAGAGAATGTCTGAATTTACTTAATGAATGATTTAAAGAATACATTAGACATCCTTAAATAGACCTCTTTGACATCCAAAGAGAGAAATTTCGCTTCGTACGCATTGATTCTTGTTTTTTAAAATAAAAGATTCATTGAACCTAGACCCTAAAAAAACAAGATACTATACTAAAGAAGATACTTTACAGTCCTAGAAAAGATGATAAAGGACACATTAATTTATTGCTTTATTGGGAGTTTAGGCCTCTAGCTGTACCAGCTGAAGGCCTTGGGCTTCGGCCCTATAGACCGAGGTTGGATCCGGCTCGTTATCCAAAGCACATCGCCCCTTTTTAGGCTGCATTGGACTCAAGCTTCAGTGATCTTCTCTGCCCACATGACGAGCCCCACTGGACATAGACCATGACCCAAATAAACCCATATTGGAGGATCTACTTGTCATATATTTGATAGCTTTTCTTTTACATGGAATGTAGCATGGTTATATTTCTTTCAAATTAAGGCCATCATCCAAATTTTTTGAATGCATTCAATGATGGATGATAAATTTAAATGGGACCCAGCATACCAATCATCAAGATCATTGAGCCATGGGCCCGCATTTTTATATTAACCAAATTCTAGTTTAGGATCATATGCCTCATTCAACCATACAACAATCACAGCATAAATAGAAAATTAGGGTGTTGCATTACCCATGTTGCAATAGGATTGGATGTCAGATGAATGGCAGCTATCTGTTCTAGCATTTAGAATGGCACAGAAATTGGACAGCTAGCTGTTCTCGCAATTGGGTTGGCTACCGTAAATAAGTAGTGATGACCTTAGTTTTGGGATGGTTTGAATATTTTCACTCAATCGATGTTTATCTATGCTGCCGGCATTTTTTATTTTTTATTTTTATTTTATCGGTATGCTGCTGACATTTAGGATACCATAGAAACTGAAAGCCATTATAAAGAGTGAATATTTTCATACTGACTATCAGTTCTAAATCAACATCTGCTAGTGCTAATACTCAATATTAGGTGTGTGGAAGGTAATAAAATAACAGTACCTTAATTTCATTTGTGATTTATGTGCCACCCCAATAATAACAGAATAGATTCTGCTCAAACCATTTTGCAATAAGGGGCGCTGAAACACACTTAAGAGTGTTTGTGGCTTTCAAAGATAACTTGAAAATTGATAAATAAGGAAGAACTCTTACCATATGAGCAGATGCATCATACCCTGTGAGTGTATACTGGCTCATTAGAAGCCCCAAAAGAAAAATGTAAGGTTTGCTGTGAATCCCTTTGTCATTATCTGTGTTGAAGTAAGTAAAAACAAACTCCGCACTAGCCCTTTGAGTAGCAACAGTGGGTACGAGAATCATGAGGATGAAAACACCTATCAATGACGCAAGGATTAGAACTATAAAGGGAGAATGCCACAAGTATATCTTAAAGTTAAATACTGTATTTGAAAAATGAAAGGAAGATATTACAGGTTTTAATGAAAATATACATGCAAACCCAATTCAAATACTGTTCGTGGCATATTAAACATACTGTAAATAGCGTACCTACAACATTCCATCCAGCAGCAATCTGTCCAAATAAGGATAACCATGTAACGGGTAGACTATTCAATAGAGCATGTAAAAGAAGGATTCCTCCATGAAAACATATAACTATGTATTTAGAAGCCAGATATCCACCGCCATTGGTGCCACCCGTGCTTAGTAGAATTATCACTTGAAGTAATTGTGCAAGTGAGAAATCTACACTTGTTGTGACGGCCCACTGCACACATAAAAAATGCTCAACACTGTGAATAAACTCCAAAAGGCAACACTTGAATGAGAAATTGCTTCCAGTATATAATGATGCTTTTGAACTTCCAAATAAAATCTCAAGAAAAGGTATGTGGCCTGTGGACCAGTAGTCTGGAGACCCTATTGGTGGAACTTGATGGCTTCAACCAATGGGAGGAAAAAAGACTAATAATCACAGTCTTACCACACTAGCCCTTTTACTCTCAGAATTACCTGACCAACAATGTTGAACCTGCATGAATTTCATTTGAAGAGAATTAGAATACTTGAGCAAAGAGAGACTCTCAACAGACAATTACTCGAGTTTAAATAGGATGAACATAAAGATTAAACTTTCCAGATTCATTGTTTTTTTCTCCTTTTAGTTGCATAGGATGAACATAAAGATTACATTTTCCAGATTCATTGTTTTTTCCCCCTTTTAGTGGCAAGGGCTGAGCAAACAAAACCAAACTAACATAAAGCCTTTTCTTTTGACTGCTCAAACAAGTTTAAAGCCTTAAAACTTGCTAGACTAAACAGAAATTCAAAAACTAATGCAAATCAATAAATTTAGGCTGGTATGGAACCGTCAGGCTGCGCTTGGTTTCTACTATTTTGGTTGCCATTATAAGTTTTAAGTAATAGTGTGTTGAATGTCAATAGAAGCCCCTAGGCATTATTTGGTTAAATGGATGGTCATCTGCTCTGTTTTTTTTTTTTTTTTTGCTTCGGGTCGCGCAGAGTTAGAACTTAGAAGTTACATTAAATAAACTACAACATTGCAAAATCCTAGTTGGGAAAACTTGTGGTGAAATAAGGATAGGATGCCACACAAAGTGAGGGAAAAAAAAAACCCCCATAAAGAAGAACTGATAATGAATATCCAACCTAGTAATTAAACAATTCAACTTCAAAGTTGGGAAGAACAGCATATGTAAACAATTACCAGCCTGTCAAATAAGACGCGAAGGGCGCCCAGTTCCTCCCGGCGAGCTTAGCACTCCAGTAGTAGAGACCACCTGACGTCGGGTAAGCAGAGCAAATCTCAGCCATTGAAAGCCCCACACACATGGTAAACAAGCCAGCGATGAACCACCCATAGATGGCGCTGACAGGCCCACCATACGTCAACCCCGAGTTATAAAGGGTGGTTATACCAGTGAGAACTGATATAATTGAGAAGGAAAAGGCGAAATTCGAAATCACCCTGCAATTCCAAACAAGACCCGATGCCCCAAAACACCAAACAATCAAAACCCAGATCCCAAAAACCATTAAAAAGATGAGAAGAAGAAGAAAAAAGTTTAAAGTTTGAAATCATTACGATAGATCACGCTTCAGCTCTTGCTTATAACCGAGTTCTTGCAAACGCGCGAGACCTGAATCTAGTGAAGGATCCTCCATGTTGGATGAATCAGAAGCGCTGCCTTCCTTCTTCCACACCATCTTGAATGAACTGAAAACCGAGCAAAACCCACAAGACAGAGTTGTGAGAGATGGGTATGTATTGTCAAATTGCTTCTACTGAAACGAATACACACCCAACTACAAAAAAAAAAATCCAGCATATGAGATGAGTGAAAGGAATCTTGGATTCCGGATACGGAAATCAATGCACTTGATTGGAAAATACTAATTTTGAGGGAGCAAACGAGGGAAAGTTGGAAAAAGAATAGATTTTTACGGGTTTCCAGCGGAGCAGAGAAGAAATGAAGAGGTGTAAATGGGATTTGAATATGAAGAAACCGAATCAAAATCGAAGAGATTCTGGAGAAGAATGTGAAGTAGAGATTCTCTTATGTACTGCTGAAGGTGATGTGAACAGATGATTGGATTTTTTTTTTATTTTTTCCACTGGTGTATTGAATATTCAGTTTTATTGACTTTGCTGGCAATTTCAATACCGCGACAGTTTGAATCTTGTATTTTTTTCCACTAGTGCCAATTCTGTCAACATCTATGAATATATGAAATTGAGTCAAACATCCCTCGTATCTAGGCCTGTGAATGGCCCGTCCGGGCTTGGGCTTAGGTTGTCTAATTTCGTCTCGAAATTAGGACGGGCCTTCCCGGTATTGTCCAATTTCAGCCCTAAATTGAACGGACCTACATCAAATTTCGTCCTGTATGAGCCCGGATTGGGATAGAGCCGAGCCTGGAATTAGCCTAATCTTGGACATAAGCAAAACATTCTCTAGCTAATTATTCCTACTGTCACCAGACTTTAAACCCCCCTTTTTTTTTGGACTTGGGACCGACAATGCAATGCAACAAGCAACATGGCGGTGTTAAAAACTTTTTTTTTTTTTTTTTTCAATTATAGTGGAAAATCAATAGAAATGAATGAATATCCTATAAGTTTTATGAGTTAAGTAATGTAGGAAATCAAAAGAAAAGAATGAGAAGGAGTATCTTATATGAGTCAAGTTAAAGTAATGTTGGATCCGTTAAAACCTAATTAGCCATTTTTTGTTGTTAGTAAGAGGTAGTTTCAATAATATATAAATAATTATTATTAAAAGACTTTGCAGCAGGCCGGGCCGAGTCTGAACGAGCTGGGTTGTTTCTATCCAGTCCCAGTCCCATTTTGGCCGAGCTTTAAAATGTATTGTCCAAGCCCATCCCACTGGACTCAAATTTTTTTTTTTTAAAAGCCCTGTATTTTCGGGCTTGAGACGGGTCAGGCCGGTCTTTTTACCCATTTCAACACTTCCCATTGACAGGCCTATTCGGATCTCCAGTTTTGGGATACTCCAGAGAAGAAGAAATGAAGAGCTGTAACTAAAATTTGAAGAAATGGAATCGAAATTGAAGAGATTCCGAAGAAGAATATGAAGAACTTCTCTACTAGAGAAGGTGATTGGATTTTTTTTTTTTGGAAAATTTTAAATAAGGTCTAAAGTTTTTATCTAATTTCAAAAAATGATATAAGTCTCAAATTTTTCTAAATTAGGGCCTGAGTTTTTTTTTTTTAAATTTCTTTTAAGTTTTCAATTAAAGACAATCGACTATTTAAAGTCATTTTCTTAAGACAATTTATTTCTTTACGCTTCCCAACAAAGGAGGCTGGGGAGTCCTGCACATGCAACACCGTTGAAAGGCTTGCGTTTTTCAATTTAGACTTCAGAGTTCATACTAGGGTACTGCTAATGCCGGGCAAAGCCACATTGGGTCTGGCTTGGTATCTTGTATGGGCTAATTTAGTAATTGGGTCAGGCTTGGATTAAATGATAGAAAGCTATAAGAGCGGTATACGAATAATGAGTGATTGTAATTTAATGACAACTTGTTTTAACAATTGCTAGAAAAGGCTGGTTTTGCCTGGCTTGACCGGATTTACTAAATAGGCAATCTTAGGCCTAACATTTATGGCTGTGTTAGAGTCGGGCGAGCTACAGGCCTATGTTTTTAAAGTTAGGTCGGGCTAGGAAATGCCTCAACATGCCCGACCTGGCCTATGAAAACCCATAGTTTTGATGTAATATAAATAGAGGGATTCTTACTTTTGAAAAAGAAGAACTAGAAGGATTTTACTGCATTCAAAAAATAACTATCATAAAAGCCCATGCTTCAATCCACTAGTAGGTCAGTTGGTGAGAGATAGGGATGTAAAAGGGTCGGTTCTGGTCCTTGTCCATGGTGGACCTGGACCCGGAACCGTCTCGGGCTAGTTTCTTGGTTCTGGATCTGGAACCGATAACGAGAAGGTGGAACCGGGCTTGGAACCAGAACCATATATGGGGCGGGTTGGGTCTAGATAGACAATGATAAGGGGAAAAAATAAATCTAATTTTAAGGAGAGATTCTCAAAAATTAAAGTAATGTGTCGGGTACATGGGTCCGAACCAACGTGGAATAGGAACCAGATCTGTTTAAGTCACCAGTCCAAAACAGGTACCAAGACCCAGACCCGTTTACTTAGCGGGGCCTAAATAAGGACACAAACCCGATTTTTAATAGATCAGAACTTCCGGGTAATCGGAGACCCAATTACTTCCCTAGTGAGAGAGCTCCCTTATATAGTAGCACCAATGGTGTGAGACTTGAGGGGTGCGATGAGTACTTGTACAAACAAACAAACGTACTTAAATACTGGCACGTAGATTTGTATACAAATTAGAAAATTAGGTGAAGTAGTCATATCATCACCTGTAAGTGCCAAAATCTGAAAATAGAATATAGTTTTCTTTTGAACGGTGAAAATAGAATATACTAAAAACTTAAAATAAAAAAACACTAAGATTTAGCACCTATATTAACAAAACAAAAGTATATAGATATTAAATCTTTTATCCAATAAAATTGAGACCCTTTTGTGAAAAGGTGCCCAAAATGTGTCACACATTTTTACAGATTGCACTAGACATATACATTTACTAAAGAAGATGAGTTATAAATGTAGCTATAGTCTTGCAGGAAAAAGAATAAGCTATAATTCGATTCTTGTTCGCATAAGTGTACTTTGAAAATGAGACATTAAAAACATTAAACCCAGCATCTATCAATAATAAAGACTTTGTCAAAGTTTTAAACTTCATAGCATTTGTCACATATTTGAAGAAAAATGTTTTCAAGATTTATAAATCAAATCCTAGTAGCCAAATTCCCATCTACAATCTCCACGCACGTCTTTCACTAGTCACCTCTTTAATGATCCCATTTTCAAACCCATTTACCACAAATTCCTAAGAATTCAATTCTATGCAAAATATATTAAAAAAAGGAGGGAGATTAGATCCCTAAATAGCTTCTTCTTTTTAAATGATCACTGGAAAATAAAATTAGATGAGGGAGATTGCTTTCTTATTGGTGCACTTCAATTAGGTAGATGTCATGAATGGATGTTGGTCTTAATTAAATAACATCCTCTCACGGCCGCTACATGTCCCTCTAATCCGTAAACTAATATGTGGCTGTTCTGCTTTTTTTTTTTCTTTTTCTTTTAAGTAGACTCTTTATAGAGCACATGTGATGTAGATTTTTTTTTTTTCTTTTTGGGGGGGCAGGTTTAGGACATGTGAAGGAAAAATTAGAAACTACTGAGTTATTTCAAATCCTCTCACTATAAATTTAAAATGTGCTTGACAGCCTTTATTTGATTACGTGAAGCATTTCTTTATTCACAAAATTTAGTCAACAGAATCTCTGACGGCCCTTTCCAAATGTAGTACGGCATTAAAGCTGGATATTTTAGGAGATGGAGATGATATAATCTCGTCCTGGACCTGAAGTGAAACGACGAACCTACTCAATAATTCCGAGAAATCAAGCATAAATAGCGTGGCATCGCATGTTGACCGAGAAGCTATCTACTATATGTAGTTATGTACACACGCATAGAAGAATGAACGCAGTGCCCTATACCGCAAGCAAGCCACATACACTAGAAAAAAAAAATTCCTAAAATAAGCCATTGCATGTTCTTGAGCTTTTAGGTGGGCATGACACAGTTCATCATCTAACGATCCACAGTGGATGACCACCATTGAAACTTCATCTACACAGTGGCAAATCAACTGTGGACCATTTTAATTTGGTACTGTTTACAACATTCAATTCAATTCAATTTTGAGGTTTGAAGCATTTCTTAAGGGGTCGTTTGTTTCTTGTGAAAGTGATTTACATGTGTAAATGACTCACATATGAGTCATTTGCATATGTAAATGACTCATATGTGGATCAGATTCCACCGTTTGTTACTAACATAACATTTCACATGTGAATCTATGAATAAGTTGTAGATTGTTTGATGATATCTCAACATCCAAGCATCATCAATGGTTGAAAATTGGACACATGACCGTGTTTGAGCTTCTGAAGAATATGAACGGTCCTGATTTTACAGGTGGGGCCCAGAACATTAAAAAAATAATAAAAGGCGGACTGGATATGTTAGTAACAATAGGTTGTATATTGTTTGATGATATCTCAACCTCCATACATCATCAACGGTTGAAAATTGGACACATGGCCGTGGTTGAGCTTCTGAAGAATATGAACGGTCCTGATTTTACAGGTGGGTCCCAGAAAAATAAAAAAAATCATAAAAGGCGGACTGCTATATGTTAGTAACAGTAGATTAATCGAACGGCTGTGATTATGTTGATCATATCTCAACCTCCATGCATCATCAACGGTTGAAAATTGGACACATGGCCGTGTTTGAGCTTCTTAAGAGAATGAACGGTTCGGATGTTACAAGTGAGGCCCAAAAAAAAAAAAAAAAGGGCGGACTACTCAGTGAGGCACTGTAGCAGTCCGCCTAGTAACAGTAACGTGTGTAAGTTTTTCACACCTCTTGAGGTGTGAAAATGCAATGCATAAAAAGGGTCATCTTTCACACCATTTACACAACTATTTTACACATGTGAATCAAAATCACACCAAACAAACATGATTTTTGTGTATCCATTACCCATGTGATTCAATTACATATGTAAATGGAAAAAACAAACGTCCCCTAACAACAACAACAACAACTCATTGCCAGCGTATATATTCAGTTGGTTGGTTTTCTTTTCTGTAGATGGGTTGATTTTCTATCCAAATAAGCATTGACTATGACTTTGCTTCGGACCTAGGCCATGGGTTGTCCAATTCCGTTCCGAATATTGGACGGGCTTGCTGAGGGTTGTCTAGTCCTTGCCCTAAATTGAATGGGCCTATGTCAAATCCCATCCCGTGCAGACCTGGGCTATAGCATAATCTTGAACATAAGATTAACATTCTCTAATTATTCCTATACTGTCACCGAACTTTAAACCTAGCCCACTAGGCTCAAACTTTTCTAAAAGCCCTATGTTTTCGGGCTTGGGCCAGGCCGGGTACCCATTTCAACGGGTTAACTCGACATGCCTATTCGGACCTAAGACATCATCAATATTAATGTGAAATAAAAAGAAAAGAATTGGAACTTCCTCTCATCCAGAAAACATTGTGTAGGAACAACTGAAAATAAAATTTTCCCTTGGGATGTCACACCGAGGGGCATTAATGGGCTGGGCTGGGGCATATCAAGGCCCGGCCAGGCCAACTGGATCGAACCAGGCTTTCATTAGTTGGATGGACTTTCTAGCAATTGTTTCGACAAATTATCATTAATTACAAGCACTCATTATTGGGGCCAGGTCCAGCTTGGCTTTGGGCTTTCTATCACTTACTGGCTCAAGATTATATATCAAAGACTGGCCCATGAGCACCCCTAGTCACACATGTTCAATAAGTGAAAATGCAGTAAGACTCTCCTGACAAACTGATTCCAGGTTTTACTTTTCATAACCCCAGATGGATCAAGTAGCTGAGTCATTTCATGACTCAACTTGAAATGGGCACTCTCGAAGCGCATGTTGCACCAGGTGATGTTTCCAAGATAAAGCTAAAATCTATATGGACAAGCCTTCCAACACTGCAAATGAACAAGGTTTGTCATTGAAACTCTTACAAGAACGGAAAATAAGAGCAACTGAGCTTGGACTATCTTTTTTTTTTTTCTTTTTTACCAGTACTCTAACCATCTAAGTCTTTATTTCGGCTGGCCCAAATCCTGCGCCCAAGTAAAAAGCCCTACGAGATAAACTGTCCCAGCTCGATTTGAACACTAATCTTAGAACCTGATCGGCAAACTGGACTCAAGTTGGGCTTAATACCCACTTAGGAAGATGAACCTAAACAAAATATTGCCCATGAAAATTTCATATTTAAGAAACACAGCAGCGCTTACTTGTCGAAAATGAGATTTCCACTGTGACGATCCTTAGGTTGAAGCAGCAGACTGGCAACTGCATAACCAGCACTGCTGATGATGAAATTATCACGGGCAAGGAAATGCCTCAATGTGCCCGACCTGGCCTAAGAAAACCAATAGCTTTGATGTAATATAATTAGAGGGATTCTTACTTACGAAAAAGAAGATTTAGAGAGATTTTACTGCATTTAAAAAATAACTATCTTAGAAGCCCATGCTTCAATCCACTTGTAGGTCAGTTGGTGAGAGATAGGGATGTAAAAGGGTCGGTTCCGGTCTTGGTCCTTGGTGGACCTGGACCCGGAACCGTCTTGGGCCAGTTTCTTAGTTATGGACCTGGAACTGATAAGGAGAAGGTGGAACCGGACTCAGAACCCGAACCATGGTTTAGGACTAGGTCCGAGTCTAAATAGACAATGATATTAGAAAAAAATGAATCTAATTTTAAGGAGAGATTCTCGAAAATTAAAGTAATGCGTCGGGTAAATGGGTCCGAATCAATATGGAATTGGAACCAGATCTGTTTAGGTTGCCGGTCCAAAAAATGGACAAGGACTTGGACCCGTTGACTTAGCGGGGCCTAAATAAGGACCCAAATCCGATTTTTAACAGGTCGGAACTTCCAGGTAATCAGAGACCCAATTACATCCCTAGTGAGAGTGCTCCCTTATATAGTAGCACCAATGGTGGGAGACTTGGGTGAGGGGTGCAATGAGTACTTACCTTTTAGGAAAATAAAAAAAGAAAAGAAAATACAAACAAACGTACTTAAATCATGGGCACGTAGATTTGTATACAAATTAGAAAATTAGGTGGTGAAGTAGTCATATCATCACCTGTAAGTGCCAAAATTTGAAAATAGAATATAGTTTTCTTTTGAACGGTGAAAATAGAATATACTAAAAACTTAAAATAAAAAAACACTATGATTTAGCACCTATATTAACAAAAAAAAAAAGTATATAGATATTAAATCTTTTATCCAATAAAATTGAGACCCTTTTGTGAAAAGATGTCCAAAATGTGTCACATTTTTACAGATTGCACAAAAAGCGAAGACATATACATTTACTTAGGCAGATGAGTCATAAATGTAGCTAAAGTCTTGCAAGAAAAAGAAGAAGCTATAATTCGATTCTTGTTTGCAT
Source organism: Cinnamomum chago (assembly GCA_038049695.1). Taxonomy (NCBI): domain Eukaryota; kingdom Viridiplantae; phylum Streptophyta; class Magnoliopsida; order Laurales; family Lauraceae; genus Cinnamomum; species Cinnamomum chago. The sequence continues at coordinate 112,896,391 of CP142453.1, read as the reverse complement.
AAGTATACCTTGAAAATGAGACATTAAAAATATTAAACTCAGCATCTATCATTGTGGGGTTGTTTCACCAGTCACCCCATTAATGATCCCATTTTCAAACCCATTTACCATAAATTCCTAAGAATTCAATTCTATGCAAAATATATTAAAAAAGGGGGGAGATTAGATCCCTAAATAGCTTCTTCTTTTTAAAGAATCACTGGAAAATAAAATTAGATGAGAGAGTTTTGGGGCTATTTGACTGGTGCACTTCAATTAGGTGGATGTCATGAATCGATGTTAGTCTTAATTAAATAACATCCTCCCACGACCGCTACATGTCCCTCTAATTCGTGGACTAATACGTGGCTCTTCTGCTTTGTTTTTTTTCATTTTTCATTTTTTTTTCTTTTAAGTAGACTCTTTATAGAGCACATGTGATGTAGATTTTTTTTTTTTTTTTTTGTTTGGTGGGTGTGGGGGGGGGGGGGGGGGGGGGGGGGATGGGGAGGGTCTGGGAGGGTCTAGGACGTGTGAGGGAGAAATTAGAAACTACTAGGTTATTTCAAATCCTCTCACTAGATAAAATATAAATTTAAAACGTGCTTGACAGCCTTTATTTGATTATGCAAAGCAACATGTATTCGTTTCTTTTTCATAAAATTTAGTCAACCGAATCTCTTAACGGCCCTTTCCAAGTGTAATACGGCATTAGAGCAGGAGATGGAGATGATATAATATCGTCCTGGACCTGAAGTTAACGACTAACCGACTCAATAATTCCGAGAAACCAAACGTTAAGTAGCGTGGCATCGCATGTTGAACGAGAAGCTATCTATATGTACAGGCATAGAAGAACGAACACAGTGCCCTATCCAGTAAGCCACATTTAGTTCCCTATACAGCAAGCAAGCCACATACACTAGGAATAAAAAAAAAAACCCTAAAATAAGCCATTGCATGTTCTTGAGCTTTTAGGCGGCATGACACGTACAGTTCATCATCTAACGATCCACAGTGGATGACCACCATTGAACTTCATCTATACAGTGTCAAATCAACTGTGGACCATTTTAATTTGGTCCTGTTTACAACATTCAATTCAATTCAGTTTTGAGGTTTGAAGCATTTCTTAACAACAACAACAACCCATTGCCAGCGTATATATTCAGTTGGTTGGTCATGCAATCCAAAATATCCTGTAACCTTTGATGTCTCCAGAGCACTGTGTTCTGAAACAACCCCACAAAGAATAATCCACAGATAAAAATGATTCTCTTGTTCAACAAGTTGGGGCTGGGGTTTTCTTCATAAGGATAAGGAGTGACATTCTAGTGCGAGGCAAGATCCATCCACAGAAGTAAGCAACAGGTCTAGTGTACCACCAAACAAATTACTATATTAAAGGCTTTAGGACCCCCACATGGCCAAGTTCTTCATAACTCATTCAAAAAGTTTATTTCACCACGGTGCACTTTCCTTAATTTTGAATCGATGAGATACAATTACAAACGGATTTCTACATACATATATCAAGAGGAGCTCCGAAACAGGAAGAACTAGAAATATCTAGATGCTCCTCAAAAAATAAAGGCTAAAGATTCTAATAACTAGGGTACATGAAAAAAAAAAGAAAATAAGAAAAACAAAACAACTACCATGAACAAAAAATATTAATAATAACAATAAAATGGCTATCAAAGGACTTCCATGCGATAGTACGTGGTGTACAATGAACTGGACCATGTTTCCTTTGGCCAGGGCCCATCGAGTATCACTTCTCTATACCTTGCTGTATGTATTGAATCAAATCGTAGCCAGCAGTGGTCCATTTGTTGTAGGCATCTGTGCATGCATAGATTATGAAGTTTGCTGCCTCCCGCTCGCTCATTTCGGGATGGAACCGCTTGCGGAGGTTACCTATGGGACCACCCCTACTGAAGCAAGGTAGCCCACTGTCCACCACCAGCAACACAGTGCTAATTATTCCATCCATGTAACGGCGTGCAGCAAGGTATCCCTTCACACACAAGCTGCATTTGCCACCATAAAGTATACAATTAGATTGGGGGATAGAAGCTGCATTCACATTACAAGTATACACCAGATTATATTCACATATGCACATCTCATGAATGCATGTATGCATATTTGCATCATATATATACACACACATCATAATTCCATATATTAGAAAAAGTATGGGGTGTAAAGATTGTTGCATGTTCTGGGTGGGCCCACTTGCAAGATCTGAATACCAAACCCTCCTCAAGGAGCTGTCGGCCCAGAACTCATGCTTGTCAATTAAATATTTCATCAGGTTGGCCAAACTGTACTACAAAAAATGTCGACAAATGGTCTGCATTCAACATTCACGCCAGGCCCATTTATTAGTGTTAAAAACTCAACTCGAGTAGCCCCTAATTAAATGAGTCAACTCAACTTGAAGGGACCTAGCCGGCAGAGTGTCATTTATTAAAAAAAGCCATTCAGACACGCCCAGGCCACTAGATAACCTTGAAGTCAGATAGAAACTCAGCAAGTTTTTTTTAGATCGATCTATGGTACTCATGGAGTGGGCATGGTTTAGATTGCTGGCCCCGCAGCCCCAGGTCCCCGGATGTTGGATTTATGCATATTTGACTTGTCCACACTCTGTCATGCCACCACTTCACACGCCCCCTCATAATATTAGGAAATATATATTAAGAATTAGAAGCACAAGGGTAACTGGATACAAAGAGTCATCGAAAATACCAAATGCCCCCCTAATCAACTAATTTAAATTACACTTACCATCTTAAAAAATGACTCAACAATGGAGAATTGACGAATTTGATACAACCACCTATTTTGTAGAATCAAGGTTAATGAATAATCCTAATGACGAAAGTGAATAAGGGATCATATATATCCAAGAGCAGTCTTACTCAGTTTGGTCATTTGCATTGTGCAGTATAACTGCCACAATGCAATGAGGTTTCATAATTCATTTGCTGATTTCATTTTAATCTCACTCTTAATTATCCACAAAATTGAGTAGTGGTACTGGTAACAGGTCCGAGGAATGTTTTTTAAGGCTGAAAACAAATGTCCTTCTGTAGATGGGTTGATTTTCTATCCAAATAAGCATTGACTATGGCTTTACTTCGGACCTAGGCCATGGGCCTGGGCAATGGGTTGTCCAATCCCGGCCCAAAATTGAGCGGGCCTATGTCAAATCTCATCTCGTGAGGGCCTAGGCTATAGCATGATCTTGAACATAAGATTAACATTCTCTAATTATTCTTGTACTGTCACCGAACTTTAAACCAAGCCCACTAGGCTCAAACTTTTCTAAAAGCCCTATATATGTTTTCGGGCTTGGGCCAGGCAAGGCCAAGCCGGGTACCCATTTCAACAGGTTAACTCGACAGGCCTATTCGGACCTAAGACATCATCAATATTAATGTGAAATAAAAAGAAAAAAATTGGACCCTGTAAGGTGATGCACCTTCCACACTTCCTCTCATCCAGAAAACATTGTGTAGGAACAACTGAAAATAAAATTTGCCTTTGGGATGTCACAGCGAGGGGCATTAATGGGCTGGGCTGGGGCATATCAAGGCCCGGCCAGACTTAGAAACACAGGCCCGTATCCAGCCCAAGCCCAACACGGGCAGTAAATGTCATGCGCAAGCCACCCCATTTAGTCAATGGCCAACTCGGTCGAACCAGGCTTTCATTAGTTGTATGGACTTTCTAGCAATTGTTTCGACAAATTATCATTAATTACAAGCACTCATTATTGGGGCCAGGTCTAGCTTGGCTTTGGGCTTTCTATCACTTAATCAGGCCTGGCACAACTAGTAAACTGGCTCAAGATTATATATCAAAGACTGGCCCATGAGCAACCCTAGTCACACATGTTCAATAAGTGAAAATGCAGTAAGACTCTCCTGACAAACTGATTCCAGGTTTCACTTTTCATAACCCCAGATGGATCAAGTAGCTGAGTCATTATTTCATGACTCAACTTGAAATGGGCACTCTCGAAGCGCATGTTGCACCAGCCAAAATCTATATGGACAAGCCTTCCAACAGTGCAAAATGAACAAGGTTTGTCATTGAAACTCTTAAGAATGGAAAATAAGAGCAACTGAGCTTGGACTATCTTTTTTTTTTTTTTACCAGTACTCTAACCACCGAAGTCTTTATTTCGGCTGGCCCAAATCCTACGCCCAAGTAAAAAGTGTTAGAAAATCTTGGGTTTATAAACCTTCTCTGGAATCAATCCAATAATACTGTAATCATATAATCTAAACCAGTAGAGTAGTAAAATGGTACCTGATTGTGCCATCTTCAAACTCTGATCCAATAGAAGATTGGTCTTCAATGAGGAATCACTACTTTATTGTGCTTTGTCTTTTCTTCTCCGGTAAGTGATGGTTGCAGAGAAAACAATAGTAGCCAAGAGAGTTACCCGGGTTGCCTTTTATAGGCCCTGAATCTCTCCTTCCATCAAGGACAGAGTAAATAGCTTTTAACCCTCAAATTAACATAGATGGTAGTTACCAAAGGAAAACTTAAATCAATTTAAAGAAAATTGAAAGGAGGGATAACTAATCATTTTGGATGGTCATGTGGGTCACATTATTCGGTCCAACATTCTCCCACTTGGTCCATATGACCACAAAAATATTTTTTTTTAAATAAAATCAAAAAATTAAGTTCGAAAATGATTTTGACTGGTGATCACCATTTTAAAATAACAATTGCCATCTCAACCTTTTTGTTAATCTTTAATTTGTAATTAAATCAGTTTGCTAATGAGAACTATAGCGGCTACATGTCTTGAACGACGTGCTTCCTTCCATAATTAATTCACTAACATTCTAACTTAACACAATCCTTATTAAGGGTAAAATAGGATGATTTTCATGGCAATCCTATTTATTGGGTACAATAATGCCATTTTTCTTTAATTTTTCTCACTTTAAACACTTCAATCACATGTGACAATAAAATAAAGTAAGAAAATACGAAATCTTATTTCAGTGATAAATATGACAGTGTCGTTACATATCTTTAACAAGGCAATTCAATTATGCCTATATTTCTAACATGCTCTTTGTAGTCCTTTGGCGCCAATGCTTTTGTCAAAGGATCTGCTATCATAAGGCTTGTCGGGATCCCAACGACAGACACTAACCGATCTCGTACCTTTTCTTTTAGTACAAGGTATTTTACTTCCAAAAATTTTGATTTACTGGAAACCTTGTCATTCTGAGCAAATCTTCTTGCAGCGTCATTATCACCATAAATCTTTTAGGGCTCAGAAATGGTGTCCATAACACGTAGTCCTGAGATAAAATCACGCATCCATAGAGCATGACCCGTGGCTTCAAAGCATGCCACGTATTCAGCATCAAATGTGGATGGAGTCACTAAAGTTTGTTTTGCACTTCTCTATGAAACTGCCCCACCAGCTAACAGGAAAATGTATCATGAAGTCGACTTTCTTGTATCGAGGCAACCGGCGAAGTCAACATCTAAATAACCGACCACTTCTAAGTGATTGGACCTTCTGTAAGAGAGCATGTGATTTCTTGTGCCACTAAGATATCGCAAAACTTTCTTAACTCCTACCCAATGTGCCATTCCCGAATCACTTTGAAATCTACTAAGCATGCCGACTGCAAAACTGATATCGGGTCTAGTGCATGTTTGTGCATACATTAAACATTCGATTGCAACTGCATAAGGACAAGTTTCCATCAGTAGTAGAAAGTTGACTTTTAGCGGCCGCCAGTTGCCGTCGCTAAAAGTCAACTGGCGGTCGCTAAAGAGTATTAGCGACCGCCAAGCATCGGCCGCGAAAACGGCGTCGCTAAAGGTATTAGCGACCGCCACTACTATTAGCGACAGCCACATGGCGGTCGCTAAAATTTTTTTTTGGACTTTTAGCGACCGCCATGGCGGTCGCTAATACTATGTTAGCGGTCGCTAATGGCTCCTTTTTTTTAAATTTTTATTTTTATTTTTATTTTTTTAGTATTAGCAACCGCCATAGCGGTCGCTAATACTCATATGGCGGTCGCTAATACCGCTCGTTTTTTTTGAATTTTTTTTTTTTTTTTTGTTTTTGAAACTATTAGCGACCGCCAATGGCACTTTTAGCGACCGCCAATGGCGGCCGCTAAAGCCCCCTTTTTTTTTTTAAAATACAATTCCCGTATTTTCTCAAATTTTTCCCTTTTATTTATACCTGTACCTGTACCTATACCTATATATCTACGGCCATCAATTAAAATTACAGATAACAAAGACTAAATATATACAACTAGTACCATCAATTAAAATTACAAATAAAAAAAGAAAATCTTATATTAATTGCATTCAAATATTACAAAAGTTTCAATAAAATATATCCATTACAATTTCAAGAAAAAGAAAAATTTTCCGTGCCGGGTGCCGTGGTATATATCCGATGCTCTCAAACCTGAACAGAAAAAGAAAAATAAATATTAAAAGATAAGTATAAAAATTGGCAATTTATACTAAATATACAAAATTAAGAATTAAAATTAAAATTTTAACGTACGTTTCAACATTACGATCAATCCAGGAGTCGGAATCTCGTTCCGTCAGTTCCTGCAAGTCATGAATGACTAGGGGCCCGTGCCCGTCAAGTTTCAAGAGCAACGGACACCGTTTGCTCATTTTAGTCGCCCGGAGGCTCGTTTTTTAAGTTTTAAGTTAACGTTCTAACTCAAACCTACGTTTCAACATTACGATCAATCCAAGAGTCGGAATCTCGTTCCGTCAGTTCCTGCAAGTCAGGAATGACTAGGGGCCCGTGCCTGTCAAGTTTCACGAGCAACGGACACCGTTTGCTCAGTTTGGTCGCCCGGAGGCTCGTTTTCTAAGTTTTAAGTTAAAATTCTAATTTAAACCTACGTTTCAACATTACGATCAATCCAGGAGTCGGAATCTCGTTCCGTCAGTTTCTGCAAGTCATGAATGACTAGGAGCCCGTGCCCTTCAAGGTTCACGAGCAACGGACATCGTTTGCTCAGTTTGGTCGCCCGGATGCTCGTTTTCTAAGTTTTAAGTTAACGTTTTAACTTAAACCTACGTTTCAACTGTACGATCAATCCGGGAGGCGGAATTTCGTTCCGTCAGTTCCTGCAAGTCATGAATGACTAGGGGCCCGTGCCCGTCAAGTTTAACGAGCAACGGACACCGTTTGCTCAGATTGGTCGCCCGGAGGCTCGTTTTCTAAGTTTTAAGTTAACGTTCTAACTAAAACCTACGTTTCAACATTACGATCAATCCAGGAGTCGGAATCTCGTTCCGTCAGTTCCTGCAAGTCAGGAATGACAAGGGGCCCGTGCCCATCAAGTTTCACGAGCAACGGACACCGTTTGCTCAGTTTGGTCGCACGGAGGCTCGTTTTCTAAGTTTTAAGTTAACGTTCTAACTCAAACATACGTTTCAACTGTACGATCAAACCGGGAGTCGGAATCTCGTTCCGTCAGTTCCTGCAAGTCAGGAATGACTAGGGGCCCGTGCCCGTCAAGTTTCACGAGCAACAGACACCGTTTGCTCAGTTTGGTCGCCCAGAGGTTCGTTTTCTAAGTTTTAAGTTAATGTTATAACTCAAACCTACGTTCCAACTGTACGATCAAACCGGGAGTCGGAATCTCGTTCCGTCAGTTCCTACAAGTCAGGAATGACTAGGGGCCCGTGCCCGTCAAGTTTCACGAGCAACGGACACCGTTTGCTCAGTTTGGTCGCCCGGAGACTCGTTTTCTAAGTTTTAAGTTAACGTTCTAATTTAAACCTACGTTTCAACATTACGATCAATCCAGGAGTCGGAATTTCGTTCCGTCAGTTCCTACAAGTCATTAATGACTAGGAGCCCATGCCCGTCAAGTTTCACGAGCAACGGACATCGTTTGCTCAGTATGGTCGCCCGGAGGCTCGTAAGTTTTAAGTTAACGTTTTAACTTAAACCTACGTTTCAACTGTACGATCAATCCGGGAGTCGGAATCTCGTTCCGTCAATTCCTGTAAGTCAGGAATGACTAGGGGCCCGTGGCCGTCAAGTTTCACGAGCAACGGACACCCGTTGCTCAGTTTGGTCGCCCGGATGCTCGTTTTCTAAGTTTTAAGTTAACGTTCTAACTTAAACCTACGTTTCAACTGTACGATCAATCCGGGAGTCGGAATCTCGTTCCGTCAGTTTCTGCAAGTCAGGAATGACTAGGGGCCCGTGCCCGTCAAGTTTCACGAGCAACGGACACCGTTTGCTCAGTTTGGTCGCCCGGAGGCTCGTTTTCTAAGTTTTAAGTTAACGTTATAACTCAAACCTACGTTCGAACTGTACGATCAAACCGGGAGTCGGAATCTCGTTCCATCAGTTCCTGCAAGTCAGGAATGACTAGGGGCCCGTGCCCGTCAAGTTTCACGAGCAACGGACACCGTTTGCTCAGTTTGGTCCCACGGAGGCTCGTTTTCTAAGTTTTAAGTTAACGTTCTAACTCAAACCTACGTTTCAACTGTACGATCAAACCGGGAGTCGGAATCTCGTTCCGTCAGTTCCTATAAGTCAGGAATGACTAGGGGCCCGTGCCCGTCAAGTTTCACGAGCAACGGACACCGTTTGCTCAGTTTGGTCGCCCGGAGGCTCGTTTTCTAAGTTTTAAGTTAACGTTCTAATTTAAACTTACGTTTCAACATTACGATCAATCCAGGAGTCGGAATTTTGTTCCGTCAGTTCCTGCAAGTCATGAATGACTAGGAGCCCGTGCCCGTCAAGTTTCACGAGCAACGGACATCGTTTGCTCAGTTTGGTCGCCCGGAGGCTCGTTTTCTAAGTTTTAAGTTAACGTTTTAACTTAAATCTACGTTTCAACTGTACGATCAATCCGGGAGTCTGAATCTCGTTCCGTCAATTCCTGCAAGTTAGGAATGACTAGGGGCCCGTGCCCGTCAAGTTTCACGAGCAACGGACACCGTTTGCTCAGTTTGGTCGCCCGGATGCTCGTTTTTTCTAAGTTTTAAGTTAACGTTCTAACTCAAACCTACGTTTCAACTGTACGATCAATCCGGGAGTCGGAATCTCGTTCCGTCAGTTCCTGCAAGTCAGGAATGACTAGGGGCCCGTGCCCGTCAAGTTTCACGAGCAACGGACACCGTTTGCTCAGTTTGGTCGCCCGAAGGCTCGTTTTCTAAGTTTTAAGTTAACGTTATAACTCAAACCTACGTTTCAACTGTACGCTCAATCCGAGAGTCGGAGTCTCGTTCCGTCAGTTCCTGCAAGTCATGAATGACTAGGGGCCCGTGCCCGTCAAGTTTCACAAGCAACGGACACCGTTTGCTCAGTTTGGTCGCCCGGAGGCTCGTTTTCTAAGTTTTAAGTTAACGTTCTAATTTAAACCTACGTTTCAACATTACGATCAATCCAGGAGTCGGAATCTCGTTCCGTCAGTTCCTGCAAGTCAGGAATGACTAGGGGCCCGTGCCCGTCAAGTTTCACGAGCAACGGACACCGTTTGCTCAGTTTGGTCGCCCGGAGGCTCGTTTTCTAAGTTTTAAGTTAACGTTCTAACTCAAACCTACGTTTCAACTATACGATCAAACCGGGAGTCGGAATCTCGTTCCGTCAGTTTCTGCAAGTCAGGAATGACTAGAGGCCCGTGCCCGTCAAGTTTCACGAGCAACGGACACCGTTTGCTCAGTTTGGTCGCCCGGAGGCTCGTTTTCTAAATTTTAAGTTAACGTTATAACTCAAAACTACGTTTCAACTGTACGATCAAACCGGGAGTCGGAATCTCGTTCCGTCAGTTCCTGCAAGTCAGGAATGACTAGGGGCCCGTGCCCGTCAAGTTTCACGAGCAACGGACACCGTTTGCTCAGTTTGGTTGCCCGGAGGCTCGTTTTCTAAGTTTTAAGTTAACGTTCTAATTCAAACCTACGTTTCAACTGTACGATCAAACCGGGAGTCGGAATCTCGTTCCGTCAGTTCCTGCAAGTCAGGAATGACTAGGGGCCCGTGCCCGTCAAGTTTCACGAGCAACGGACACCGTTTGCTCAGTTTGGTCGCCCGGAGGCTCGTTTTCTAAGTTTTAACTTAACGTTATAACTCAAACCTACGTTTCAACTGTACGATCAAACTGTGAGTCGGAATCTCGTTCCGTCAGTTCCTGCAAGTCAGGAATGACTAGGGGCCAGTGCCTGTCAAGTTTCACGACCAACGGACACCGTTTGCTCAGTTTGGTCGCCCAGAGGCTCGTTTTCTAAGTTTTAAGTTAACGTTCTAACTCAAACCTACGTTTCAACTGTACGATCAATCCGGGAGTCGGAATCTCGTTCGGTCAGTTCCAGCAAGTCATGAATTATTACGGGCCCATGCCCGTCAACCCTCAGGAGCAACGGACTCCGTTTGCTCATTTTAGGCGCCCGGATGCTCAATTTCTAAATTTTAAGTTAACGTTCTAACTTAAACCTGCGTTTCAACTATACGAGCAATCCGGGCGTTGGATTCTCGTTCCGTCAGTTTCTGTAAGTCAGGAATGACTAGAGGCCCGTGCCCATCAAGTTTCATTGGTAACAGAGGTCGGATCCTCGTTTTGGGCGCCCGAAGGCTCGTTTTCTAAGTTTTAACTTAACGTTTTAACTTAAACCTACTTTTCAACATTACGAGCAATCCGGGAGTCGGATTCTCGTTCTGTCAATTCCTGCAAGTCATGAATAACTACGGGCACGTACCGATCAAGTTTTACAGGCAACGGAGCCTGTTTGCTCGTTTTGTGCGCCCGGAAGCTCGTTTTCTAAGTTTTAACTTAACGTTTTAACTTAAACCTACTTTTCAACATTACGAGCAATCCGGGAGTCGGATTCTCGTTCCGTCAGTTCCTGCAAGTCATGAATAACTACGGGCACGTGCCGATCAAGTTTTACAGGCAACGGAGCCCGTTTGCTCGTTTTGAGCGCCCGAAAGCTCGTTTTCTAAGTTTTAACTTAACGTTCTAACTTAAACCTACTTTTCAACATTACGAGCAATCCGGGAGTCGGATTCTCGTTCCGTCAGTTCCTGCAAGTCATGAATGACTAGGGGCCCGTGCCTGTCAAGTTTCACGGGCAACGGAGCCCGTTTGCTCGTTTTGTGCGCCCGGAGGCTCGTTTTCTAAGTTTTATGTTAAGCTTTTAACTTAAATGTTGAAATCTTGAATTATAAAAAAATAATTTTACCTGGTCAGGATCACTCGAGCCTGCTAAATCATGACTGCCCTCTCCACCGAAGTCATGTCTAGCCCTGTGGCCGCTGCCAGCATCTGGTGCCTGTAATTATTTATTATACAGTAAAAAACAATAAAAAAAGACATAAGTATTGATGCATCAATTACATAATTGACAATTTATATGTACGAAATTTTTTTCTTACTAACCTGAGTAGTGGGTGGTGGGTCTGAAGCAAGCGGGGCGCGACTCTGTGATAGACGACTCTCAAGCTCTGCTATCTCCGCTCTCCACTCGGCCCTCATCGCTGCACTAATCTCTGCACTGACCTCTGCCCTGACCTCTGCCCTGAGCTCCTCTCTAATCGATGCCCTCATGGACTGCAGCATCGCCTGAATCTCCTCATTCGTACGGAAGTGTATGCCCTGGGAGGAGCTAGCACCGGATGACTCCGATCGCTTGATGTGCGAGCGTGGAATGCCCGTCCCATACGTCAGAGTGTATCCATGCCCATCCCGGCCAACGACGGAGTGGAATATCGCATCCCTCCGCGATGGCAATCTGCACTCCTCCTCGGGTAACTCCTCCAAGCGTGACTGATACTGGGCCTGCGTAGTTCATTCATTTAGTATATTATTATGCATAACAAGACATACAAATAGAAACATAATTTAAACAGTTCAATATATTAACTTACGAAGATAGCTGCAACCTCTGGATGGCGAGGATCTCGAGAACGCATCCAGACGGACATCCTATCAACCGGAACACCCTCGGTACGCAACTGGTTGGTGGAGGAATGTATTACTAGTATACTATCATACAGAATGACAAAAACATAAATTAAATGTACGATATAACTTTTTACCTCGTGGCGGACCTGGGTGATGTGTCGAGTCCCCAACCTATGTGCAGGACCCTGCAATGCGCGGTTCTGCTCATTCGTCGCAGACACTCTCTGTTTTCAATATTTATTAGTAGGGATTTTTGTTAGTTACGTTAGTTATTAGTAAAATGTTAAAATTAAAATAAAAAAGTACAAGTTTCTCACCTGAGCCTCCTCGCTCGACCAGTACCCGACGAGCTGAGTCCACTGATCAGGGAGAACGCCAGTCGGAACTCGCTGAAGTATGTCAGGCGCACCCTGATGAGGCTTCCAGTGCTGCGTCTTTATTTTATTTTTATGATCCTTCCACATCTTCCGGCACTTAGACATGCAAACTGGCCGGAAGAGCTCAGGACATGCTCTCAGATTGTCCTGAAAAGGACAAATAATTTTTCATTGACAAATTATTTTTCATTAAGTTATGGTTTAAATTGACACATCCTGAGGAGAAATGTTAAATTATTACCTTGACCTGCTGCCAGGTCCGATCTAGCGTCGCCACCGGGAATGCGTCCCAATCATGTGTGGTCAAAGGAAATACATATGGATCCCGGACCATATGTCCTAACTGGCTGATGAGCTGGCGAGCATGAGGGCCCACCGGATGATATGACTCATCAAACTCTACGTCAATGGGATGCCCGGAATTCCATGTCCGGATCCCTCTAGCAGGGCCTCTCCCCCTGCTGGAAGATGGGCCCGTGCTCGTAGCACCTGTTTAAATTCGAGATAATCTAATTAAATTGAAATAAAATAATTTGCTAGAATTAAAATGTTTTAATTAAATCAACTTATACCAGTCAGTGTATCTCCTGATGGTGGTGCTGAAGATGGTGGAGCTGCCGCACTGGACGACGCTGAAGCATCCACTGGAGTGGATGGACTCGAATGAGATGCGGATGCCAAACTCCTCTTTCGTCCTGACATATCTGTTCAAATGTTTGTAAGATAAATTTCATTAAACAAGATAATTGAAATTAACATTTAAAAATTATTTACACTAAAATTTAACATTACTGAAATAGTTCCCAACCGTTTATTGGTCATGTAAGTCAACTGTATCTCCATCAATGGTTTCCCGAACCCAATGTATATCTTCATCATGTTGAACAACTGTATTCTGGTCAAGTTCTTGTTGGGCGAATGCATCAATATCTGGTTCATCACATTCAATCTGATACACTCCCCTCCTTGACATTTTAACTGCAACCTGCCAGTTAGGATCTTTCGGATCTCTGACATAGTAAACTTGCTCAGCCATTGAAGACAGTATGTACGGATCGGCACTTATTCGATCATCACGGTGTAACAAATTGTTAAAATTTACCAATGTAAACTGGTAATTATCTGTTTTCACTCCTCGGATGGGATCCACCCAATCACACTTAAACAATAGAAACTTTAGCCCGTGATTATACACAACTTCAACAATATCTTTCAACCGGCCATAATAGTAACCAGCATCGACGGATGGACAACCGAGCCCACTATTTTGCGTCGCTCGTTTCTCATCTACATCCTTGATGCGAAATCGAAAGCCGTTGACATCACAAGTTGTGTAACGTCGGGCCGTTATAAATGGGCCATCAGCTAACTGGTTCATTTCATCAGTCAAATACGGATCGTTGGTTCTTCGTAAGCTACATACCTACGCAATGCATGTAATCAGTGAATATCACTACATGAAAGTAATATGACAAGAACAAGTGAAACTACTCCTAATGATTGAGTACATACGTGATTCTTGAACCATTCATGAAATGACTGGTAATGAGACTGATGAATTTCATTCTCTGTAGCATGAGGCATGTCCCGTTTCAGCTCATCAATGTGTGTCCTGCGATGCATAATACGTGTTAATGACAAGTGTGATGTTTTAGGCAAAAAACTGACAAGTTACACGTATAAATGAGTGATCACTTACTGAGTGAAAGCCACAACAGATGGGGTGTTGAACAACACCCACCGGTGAGCTTGAATCCACTCAATATTGTTAAGATCAAATGGCGTGCCATCCCAACTGGACCATCATTAATCCGCGAGGGCCTAGTTAACTTTGTTTCAATATTCTCTTTAAGATATGCTGCGCAGAAATTTGTGCACTCATCCATCAGATACCCCTTTGCTATCGATGCCTCCGGACGAGCTCTATTGCGAACATATCTCTTCAATGTGTTCATATACCTCTCGATCGGATACATCCATCTGAATTGGACGGGGCCACCAAGCAGGGCTTCACTGGTTAAGTGTATGGTCAAGTGAACCATGACATCGAAAAATGCAGGTGGGAATTTTTTTTCTAAATGACACAACGTCACAGCAATCCTCTCTTGCAAACCATTCAACTCATCAATTCGATGAACTCTAGAACAAAGTTGTCTGAAGAAGTTACTAAATTCAATCAACGGCGCTACAACATTCTTAGGCTACTAAATTCAATCAACGGCGCTACAACATTCTTAGGCCAACAATTCCGTATGGAGATAGGCAGTAATTGTTGAATAAGAATATGATTGTCATGACTCTTCAAACCCTGTAATGTTCTCTCTCTCATGTTCACACGCTTTGCGATATTCGAACAGTACCCGTCAGGAACCTTGACACCCTTCAGAACTGAGAGGAATACATCTTTCTCATCTTTACTCATCGTGTACTGCGCAGGAGGCATGTATGCCTTGTTAGACTCTCTCAACTGCAAGTGCAACGGCTTTCTCAAGCCCATTTCTTCCAAGTCACGGCGTGCATTGACACCATCCTTCGACTTCCCCTGAGCACCGAGAATGGTCCACAGTATATTATCACAAACGTTCTTCTCGATGTGCATAACATCTAAATTATGCCTGAGTAAGTTATCTTTCCAGTATGGTAAATCGTAGAAAATACTTTTTTTCTTCCAATTATGACCTCGCCTTCTACTTGCACCGGGAATAGAAGGCAGCACAGGGGCCAGTAAATCTTGAAAATCATACACAGTACGTATTTGCTCCTGCTCAAGCTGTGACAACAAGTCAACTCCCGTCATTGTTCGAGGTGCTGGACCATATTCTCGACTCCCATCAAATGACACTTTGTCCCTCCTGAACCTATGCAATGGAGGTAGAAAGCGCCTATGACCCGTGTATGCCCATTTTCTGCCGTGCTTCAACCAAGTTGACTTCTTCTCCTTATTGCAGCAAGGACATGCAAACTCTCCCTTTGTGCTCCAACCCGACAAGTTGGCGTACGCAGGGAAGTCGTTGATTGTCCATAATAATGCGGTGCGGAGTTTAAACATTTCATTGCCTTCGGCATCAAATGTCATCAGACCATCAGCCCATAATTCATTCAATTCATCTATCAGAGGTTGCATATATACATCAATCTTGTCCCCTGGTCCTCTTGATCCATCAATAAGTGTGGATAGGATAAGAAAAGGTTGCTTCATACACATCCATGGCGGAAGATTATAAGGTACCAAAACAACTGGCCACGTACTGTGATTTGCCCCAGTCATGGATCTGAACGGACTAAAACCATCTGCAGCCAAACCAAGCCGCACATTGCGACAATCCAAGGCAAAGTCTGGATTCCTCCGATCGAAGTCTTTCCATGCTGGGGAATCTGCTGGATGGGTCAACTTACCATCGTCCCTGCTATTCTCGGCATGCCATCTCATCAGTTTAGAAATATTTGATGACATAAAAAGCCTCTTCAGCCTTGGCTTAAGTGGGAAATATCTCAATTGCTTTACTGCCACAGGTTTGCCATGGTTGATAACACTTGTAGAACTATTCTGACGATTGTAACCAACCCCGTCCTCCTTCCATCTCGAAGTCTGACACACAATGCACTTATCAAGATTGGCATTCTCATTCCTAAACAACATGCAATTGTTCGGACATGCATCCAGAGTCTCATATGTGAAGCCTAAATTTTCAGTTAACTTGCGAGCCTGATAGTAGGACTCAGCAAGTTTTGCACCGGATGGGAGCGCTCGATGCAACAACTGGAGGAGCATATCAAAAGACTTGTCAGACCATAGGCTCAATGCCTTCAAATGTAACAACTCAACAATAAAGGACAATTTACTGAAGTCATTGCATCCAGGATACAATTCTGTCTGTGCATCGTCTAGAATTTCAAAATATCTCAAGGCTTCTTCATCGGCACCAGAGCGAGGATTACTCCCACCCGCCCCCTCAGTCGCATCGCTGAAGTATTCGGGTGCCAACCCGCACGCGATATCATTTAACATCACGTTCATCGGATCAGCCTCTGACATATCATCCACCTCAATTTCATCTATTTCCTCTCTGCGACAGGAAACATACTCTTCTCCATATTTTATCCAGTTCTTGTAGTCCTTCAAGAATCCGTTCAGAATCAGATGCTCTCGGACAATCTCTCTTCTGTAAAAATACCGATTCGCACATTTTCTACATGGACAACTGATGAACTCATTGTCAAACCCATTGGTAAATTCCATAAACTGGTTAATCCCCTCCATGTATTCCCGAGACATCCTATTCGGTAAATCAATCCAACTCTTGTCCATCTCCGTAAGTGCTTCTGTGGAAGTCTAAAATGAACAAGTACAATTAGCCCAATATACCGTGTCATCATGCAAGTCACCTATCCATAAACTGCAAACTCCTTACTACAAGGTGGTTGGTCCTATCCCATTCGAGAATGCACGATCCAACTTGCACTCAACAACTCGAATGCTTCGTCCCCTAGTCAAACAAAATTTCGGCAGCATGTCCGCGTGGTTCTCCAAGTACACGACACAGGTACAACATCAGTCGTACCTATGTATGTACCCAGAGAACAATGGGACATCAACCGAAACTCTGTCTAACATCAGACTTGCATGAGCTATTGAGTATAAGATGTATAATTGCATTCTCAAACTGTCCGAACTGGACAATTCAAGAATTGTATACGACAAAGTTCGAATGTACATCACAAGAACAACGAATCTAGTCGAAGACCCAATCCGTTGCGTCAAGGATTACCGAACCTATGTCGTACACAATTCTCGAACGGATCTAAGTTTCACTAATGCATGCAAATGAATAGAATAAGTTGATAATGAAAGGTTCACAACCAATGAAATCTTCAAATATAAAATTTTCTATAAGTAAAGTTGTATGAATTGGAGAGTCAAGAACACCCTCCTATAATTTAAGTAAAATTGCATGAATTGGAGAGTAAAAACCCTCAATGTTTGGCATCTAATGAAATTGCTATTCTCTCTAACAAATTCCCAAGTGTTCATGTTTTGTCCTAATTTGTAAGGGCAGTTTGGTTTTCATGCAGCATACTGGTGGAAGTAAGGAACAGCTAATATCTATTAAAAAGTCAAAAAGTTGAGGCCTTTTTAATTTTTTTTATTGGGCCTTTTCTTCGTTATTTGGTCAAAACTTTGGGACTGCTGGAATTTTCCCTTACAAGAATCCCATTGTTTCACACTGCCCGTAAACAGAATTTTCATACAATTCCAACAAATGAACCTCCCCATGGCCCATCATATAAATTATAATCAATCTGGCCTCATAGTACCCACCCAAATGTGAGACCCATTCGGGCTTCATAGGCCCTTGGATTGATCATGCAAGTTTGGCACCATCCAACTTTATCCATCAACAATTAGAATTGAGAATTGAGGCCCTCACAAGTCACAAGTGTAACTAGGGTGATGATGATTACTAAATCTTGCACAGACGTTTTGAGTGTCTCTCTCTCTTCCTATGAGCCCAATATTGTCTATTTTATATTTAGCAGTATATATGTTATATTAAAAACTATAAAGATACTGGTACTATGATTAATCTGTGTAACTGTGTAATTTAAGTACCCATGGCCCATTTGGATACCTATTCCTGCCCAAACAAACCCAGCCAGCACAAATTGAGTTTCCATGTAGTCCAAGACATTATATGTAGCTAAGGGACATTAAAATTAAAAATGGCCAATGCTTCCTTGAGGATGTATCAATAATATAATTTTTCGTACATTTTCTATTCTAAATATAGATGGTATCCATCAGGCAATCCCTTTTCATTAACCTTGCATATGTACTAGCGATGATGAAGAACAAGGGTGGCAACATATGACCCAACTTGTATTTGGCACACATAACTTGCACCACATTGAATACCAGTCAATCACGAATGAAATAAATCTGACCCACAGTAAAATGGGTCCGATTAGGATTGAAATGCATAACCCGCACAACCCATTTAAATGGGTTGGGTTGGGCTCGACTTGCATATCTAAATGGATTTAAACAGTTTGGTGGTTTAATATTTTTATAAACTTGGCCCTTTTTTTCACCCACAACTAAACCCAAGCATAACCTTAACACTTGAAATGGTTTGGGATTGTGCCAAACATCTACAAGTTGGCTAAAATCGTTCAGGTTAAATGAGTTGGTGACCCATATAGGCTGAGGGTTATGCAGGCCGGGTCAAGTTAACATGCATCAGGTGCATGTTAGATTAAACTCGACCCACATCGGGTGCAGGTTGTATTTCCTGAACCCTTCATAAAGGGGGGATGAATATAAGTTTATCTTCAACCTCTAGACAAAACAAGTCAACCTGACCCCATTTGGCAGGCCCAATATGACCCATGGTTCTAAGATTCGGCTGAGCACCGAATCTTTTGCACAAGTAGTTCTAAGAGGAACGATTCAGATCGTTTGCACAAGTGCGACCCACCCAAGGCAGCTATTAATTAAAAAGCTGTAGAAACTTACACAAGTAATATATGATGTATGATTATGGTTATTCAGGAGGCAAAAAAGGAGACTGATTACATTGTCGTTTTTTTTTTTCCTCACTATAATCTATCCAAGTATCCACTTCCAACAACATCCACATTGTAAGTTTCTTTTAAACACTCTGATTCTGTTTGGTAGGTCTCACTATAAAATCCAGACCTACAAGTTGACATTTGATTAACCAGTAACCATAACTGAATTTAATCATAAAGTTTGTTCTGAAAAGGATATACTTGAAAAGTCTTAATCGGTTAGCATTGTTTAATTGGAGTGATACTACGTCCACCCCCATCCTCCATATGTGCTACATATCTTATTCTTGTGGCTTACAGGCTAATGTACTAGAGCAGTATATGTGTGTTCATACCTGAATTGAAAGTGGTCTAAATGCAACTATAAGAATATATGTAGAAGTCTAACAAGGTTTAGACTTATAAATGGTAGAGGTCAAAACAAGGATAAAAAATAGCAAGCACAAGCAAGCAAACAAAACTCCAATCTCGTTCATAAATTAAGAAAACAGACTACACAGTTTTGTAACAATGCAAGATAAATGGCCATGAGAAAGGGACAACAATGTAAAAGGGATAAATAATTGAGGATGTAAATATATTCTTGAAAGCATTTCCCAAATAATTTGTCTTGATGTTTTATTGCAAGTCTTCTCTAAATTAATAAAATTTATATCTATAATGATTCCTGTTCTATCTATATTTTTGTTAGGTCAAAGTAGTAAAATGACTTTGTAACATTCTTGTTTTTTTTTCATAAAACTAAAGTTTTTCTTGTTCTAAGAGTTCATCTATTTTACTTGGGTTCAATAAAAATTAAGTTTGAAAGCTTGGTTGCTTGAACATTTTGAAGTATCTTTGTTCTTGTAGAAAGGGACTGTAAGGATGATTCTCCTCTACTGCGCATTCTTCTATTATGGATTTTGTTGAATGATAATTATTTAATGAAGTACCTGTGGCGGATTCGGCGCAGGGAGGGAGAAACAGAGAACTGGTGGCGGTAGGGCACAGTGCAGAGCGAGAGGGAGAGGAAGGGAGAGAGAGAGAGAGAGAGAGAAATAGAGCAACGAGAGAGAGAGGGCGTGTTGGTGCTGGTGCGGCAGGAGGGGATCTCCGTTCCTTGACTGCAGAGAGAAACAGAGAGAGAGAGGGAGAGAGAGAGAGGGAGATCCGACGACGACGAGACCACGAGGAGGGAGAGAGCGCGGGAGAAGGAAACTGAGCGCGGGAGGGAAAGGGGGAAAAGGGGAAAGGGGAATAGGGAAAGGAAAGGAGCGAGGGAAGGAAAGAAACGAAAAAAAAAAAAAAGCGATGGTATTTGCGACCGCCAGTGGCGGTCGCCCGCCTTTTTGAGGCGCGAAAACTCGATATTCTAGTAGTGCATCTATTGCCTTTCAATTTCATTTCTTAGACATTGTTCTTTACTAAACCTGTCACCTTTAGTCATAGGTACTTTTTGTGCCTTACACCCTTCCATACGAAATCTCTTAAGTACATTTTTAATATAGGCTTCCTGTGATAATCCAAGTAATCCTCGAGATCTATCTCGATAAATCTCGGTTCCTATTACAAAGGTCGCTTCACCCATATCTTTCATATCAAAATTGTTCTTAAGATATTCCTTAGTTTCGTAAATCATTCCAAGATCATTACTAGCCAATAAAATATCATCGACATATAGGACTAAAATCATGAATCGGCTCCCACTAACCTTGAGATATATACAATGATCAACGATATTTTCAGTAAAACCAAAAGATGTAATAATGCGATTGAACTTTAAATACCATTGTCTAGAAGCCTGTTTAAGACCATATATCGATTTCTTTAATTTACAAACTAGTTTATTTTCATTCTCTTTCACGAAACCTTCAGGTTGTTCCATATACACTTCTTCTTCTAGATCTCCATTTAAAAACGTTGTTTTGACATCCATTTGATGTAACCCTAAGTTGAAATGAGCTACAATTGCCATAACAATTCTAAATGAGTCATTTTTAGACACCGGAGAGTAGGTTTCATGATATTCTATACATTCTCTTTGAATAAAACCTTTGGCCACGAGTCGGGCTTTGAACCGTTCAACTTTACCTTTGGAATCCCTTTTGGTCTTAAAGACCCATTGACAGCCAACGGCCTTGGAGCCCTTGGGTAATTCAACGATATCCCAAACTTCATTTGTGGCCATTGATTCTAACTCATCATTCATGGCATCTAACCATTTATCGGAATTCTCATTTACAATTGCTTCCTTAAACATCTTAGGATCTTCTTTAATGTCAATATCAGATTCTTCCAAATATACTATATAGTCATCCGGAATAGCAGGTTTTCTCATTCGAGTTGACCTTCTCAATATCTCCGGATTGGATTCATTTATGCTTTGTTGTGTATTTTGAAGTGAATCATTATTTTGTTCAGGAAATGCCTCATTGATGGGATTTTGAAAATTGTGTAGTTGTTGTTCCTCTTGATAATCATTAAATATGATATCAAGTGGGACAACAACTCTACTTTGTTCAATAGGCAACTCTAGTGGCTCCCTTATTTCATTGTAAGTTACAGTTCTATTATGATCACTCCCACTTTTCTCATGATCTTCTATAAATTCGGCATTTCAGATTCAACAATCCTAGTTGTATGGGTCGGACAGTAAAACATATACCCTTTAGACTTTTCCGGATAACCAATAAAATATCCACTGATTGTTTTAGGGTCTAATTTCCTTTCTTGTGGGTTAAAAATTCTCACTTCAGATGGACAACCCCAGACTCGAAAATGATATAAGTTGAGCTTCCTACCGGTCCACAACTCGAAAGGAGTTTTGAGAATTGCTTTTGTAGGAACACGATTCAATACATACATTGTCATCTTTAGTGCCTCTCCCCACATTGAATCGGGTAAGTTGTTGTTACTAACCATACTCCTTACCATATCGATTAACGTTCTATTCCTTCTTTCGGCTACACCATTTTGTTGAGTTGTGCCTGGCATTGTATACTGTGCTACAATACATTCCATTTCTAAAAAATTAGCAAATGGGCCCGGGTTACGACCCGATTCAGTATATCTACCATAATACTCACCACCTCTATCAGATCTCACTAGTTTAATTTTCATGTCTAATTGCTTTTCTACTTCTACCTTAAAAATCTTGAAAACTTTTAAAGCATAAGATTTTTCTTTAATCAAATAGACATAACCATATCGTGAAAATCATCTATAAACGTGATAAAGTATGCCTCTCCCGTAAAACATAGAACATGAATTTTACCACATATTTCTGTATGAATAACTTCTTAGGGTGCAGAACTTCTTGTGGCACTTTTCTTGTTTGTATTGGTTTGTTTTCCCTTTATACAATCAATACAAACACCATAATCGGTGAAATCAAGATTGGGCAATAAACCATCAGTCACTAATCTTTTCATTCTCTGTTTAGAGATATGCCCTAATCTTTTGTGCCACGACCTTGACGAGTTCTCATTTAGTGACCCTCTTTTCATGCCTATGTGCAATCCACAATTAATGTGAGGTGTGTGTAAAGTTTGTTCATATAGAGAATATTCTAACTTTAATCTATACAAACAATCACATATAACCATTCCCAATCAAAATATTATTGCTAAAAATATGCATAATACCAGTCCAAAGTTAAAATTAAATCCATTACAATCAAGTCTGGAAACTGAAATCAAATTCTTAGAAATATCAGGAACCAAGAAAGTATTATCTAAATCTAAGACATGACCAGTGTTAAGCACCAGCCTACAAGTGCCTACAGCTTCGACCCTTGATTCCTTTTTATTCCCCATCGTAATGGTTTTCTCGCTATCATTTAGAGTCCGCCTTGAAAGGAATCCCTGCACTCACCCAGATACATGAATGGTTGCTCCAGAGTTGACCCACCAAGAATTTGATGGGATATTAGCTAAGTTGGTTTCTTGACATACAAAAGATAGATTTTTACCTCTCTTTTCAAACCAACTTTTACGCTTTAGGCAATCCTTCTTAAAATGTCCATTCTTCCCACAGAAAAAACATTTTTTATGTACACCTTTCTCTTTCCTGTTGGGCTTTGCTTCCTGAACATTAGTTTTCTTTTTGCCTTTTCCTTTTCCCTTGGACTTATTTTGAGAGACATAATTAACTGTTAATTGTCCCTCAGCCTTAAGCCTCCTTTCTTCTTGATCAGCTTTTGCGATCAACTCATTCAATGACCACGGAGTTGAGCTCTGGTTGTAGGCTACTTTAAATGGGCCAAACTCGGGAGGAAGAGAATTGAAAATGAATTGCACCAAATATTTTTCAGACACGGTCATATCAACTTCTCTCAATTTAGAAGCGATATTTGTCATTGTAAATATGCATGTGTTCTCTTACTCCCAACGTTCCATTATATTTTATGCTTGTAAGACGACTAATCAAGGATGCACCTAAAGCTTTATCAGTTATTTGAAACTGACCTTTTATAACTTCTAATAGGTCCTTAGCATTTTCCTTTGCTTCGATGGAACCTCTAATGGTCCTCGAAATTGAATTTGTAATAATTCCCATCACAACCTTATTAGCCTTAATCCATTTACTATAGTTAGCCATTTCATCAACTGAGCTCGCATCCGTGGGCATTGCTGGCTTAGGCTCATCCAAAGCTATATCAAGGTCCAAGTAAGTAATGTCTAACAATAATATATCCAACCATTCAATAAAATTTGATCCATCTAACATAGGTATATTCCCTAAAGTCGAAAGTGATGCCATGGAATTTGTAACTGAAGAAAAATAAAAAAATAACAATAAGTTATATGATGCTTTGAATTTATCTACGCAATATACTTAAATTTAAAAGTGATATGTACATCATTGTAAAGCCACCTTTGGGTTGGAAAACAATATATAAATATATTACTTTTCTTTGATTAATATGAGCTGTTTATAATATGTTATTTGATTGTATTGAATATCTTCCTTTGGATATAAATCAAATACAAGCAAAACGCATTTATCAACCATGTCATATTCCAATTTCAAATTATGGACAATCATACCTTTGGGTGTAATCGAATAATTTCCTTTATGAAATTGCAATTTTAAGTGTTGTCATATTCAAACAAAAGAGTTTGTACTACCTTAACTCAATTTAAAGAATTAAACAATTATCTATAATTGGGTCGCTTTGGCGGTACCAAGTTAAGAAATTGTTGAATTCTTTAAATTGATAACAACACTTAAGTGATAAAGTTTAGTTCATTCTGTCATCAAATGTGATGAACCAATCAATCAAAAATATTGGTCCATGCACCATTATATAATTTCCGAATAACTTTATTATATCACATTTAAGTTGATTAGGCATCATTTCATAGATCAATGGTCAAATTATCATTAATTGATCGTTGATCATATTATAATTTACAATTTCATAGTTCATGGTCAACTTTGAAACTTTGATATGGGTCACTTCTAAATCTTATTTTGGTCAATTGAATGTACAATTATGTACCATCTAATAAGTGGGTCCAACTGAAAAAAATTCTCCAAAACTGAAATGGGCTTAGAGGGCCCGTAACGAGTCAGGCCCAACCCACAATTGGCCCAGACCAGAACCTAACCCTGCCCAGAAAAATTATGAATAGTAGGTCAGGTCAGGTCGGGCCGAACCATAACCTGACCCGGCCCAGCCTATCCTGCTTGGGTAGCTAGGCTAGGCTAGTAAGGTTGGGTTGACCCGACCTGCCTGGCTTGGCCCAATCATCCATATAAAAGGTAACTTGCACAGAACTTGCCCAGAATTATTAAGATTTACTTGCATATAACTGATTCATCCTGCGCACAGAACACACGCAGGAGGACAGCGCACAACCCTTTTTTTTTTTTTTAATATAAATATCATAAAAGAAATATCATCCCTTATGACTTTTTTTTTTTGAGATACTTTCATATTATCATATCATGCTACTGACATGCCCAAAAAAAAAATGATAATAGTAACAAAATATGAGATAAAAAATCTCTAATGTAATTCTTAAATAAAAATTTAAATTACAGAAAATAAATTTTTTCTTCTCAACTCTTTTAGATTGAGTTGGGCACTGTAATCCTCATTTTTGAAGCTATTATTATTCAATAAATTGAATACCCTTTATCAAATACCCAAAATTTCCTTCCTCTGGGTATTTGGGTTTTTATTCCCGAAAGAAACCAGAAAGCCCCCATAAAACGATAATAGATCATTGGATTGAAACCAGCAAGCTTTGATACCAAATGTTAGAAAATCTTGGGTTTATAAACCCTCTCCGGAATCAATCCAATAATACTGTAATAATATAATCTAAACCAGTGGAGTAGTAAAATGGTACCTGATTGTGCCATCTTTAAACTATGATCCAATAGAAGGTTGGTCTTCAATGGGGAATCACAACTCTATTGTGCTTTGTCTTTTCTTCTCCGGTAAGGGGTGCAATTACATCCCTAGTGAGAGACCCAATTACATCCCTAGTGAGAGAGCTCCCTTACATAGTAGCACCAATGGTGGGAGACTTGGGTGAGGGGTGCAATGAGTACTTACCTTTTAGGAAAATAAAAAAAGAAAAGAAAATACAAACAAACGTACTTAAATCATGGGCACGTAGATTTGTATACAAATTAGAAAATTAGGTGGTGAAGTAGTCATATCATCACCTGTAAGTGCCAAAATTTGAAAATCGAATATATTTTTCTTTTGAACGGTGAAAATAGAATATACTAAAAACTTAAAATAAAAAAACACTATGATTTAGCACCTATATTAACAAAAAAAAAAGTATATAGATATTAAATCTTTTATCCAATAAAATTGAGACCCTTTTGTGAAAAGATGTCCAAAATGTGTCACATTTTCACAGATTCGACAAAAAGCTAAGACATATACATTTACTAAGGAAGATGAGTCATAAATGTAGCTAAAGTCTTGCAAGAAAAAGAAGAAGCTATAATTCGATTCTTGTTTGCATAAGTATACCTTGAAAATGAGACATTAAAAATATTAAACTCAGCATCTATCATTGTGGGGTTGTTTCTCCAGTCACCCCTTTAATGATCCCATTTTCAAACCCATTTACCATAAATTCCTAAGAATTCAATTCTATGCAAAATATATTAAAAAAGGAGGGAGATTAGATCCCTAAATAGCTCCTTCGTTTTGAAGAATCACTGGAAAATAAAATTAGATGAGAGAGTTTTTGGGCTATTTGACTGGTGCACTTCAATTAGGTGGATGTCATGAATGGATGTTGGTCTTAATTAAATAACATCCTCCCACGACCACTACATGTCCCTCTAATCCGTGGACTAATATGTGGTTGTTCTGCTTTGTTTGTTCTTTTTTTTTTTTTTTTTTTTCCTTTTAAGTAGACTCTTTATAGAGCACATCTAATGTGGTTTTTTTTTTTTTTTTTTTTGTTCGTTTGGGTGGGGGGGGGGGGGGGGGCGCTAGGACACGTGAGGGAGAAATTAGAAACTACTGGGTTATTTCAAATCCTCTCACTAGATAAAAATATAAATTTAAAACGTGCTTGACAGCCTTTATTTGATTTTGTAAAGCAACATGTATTCATTTCCTTTTCATAAAATTTAGTCAACCGAATCTCTTAACGGCCCTTTCCAAGTGTAATACGGCATTAGAGCATTTTAGGAGATGGAGATGATATAATATCGTCCTGGACCTGAAGTTAACGACTAACCGACTCAATAATTCCGAGAAACCAAACGTTAAGTAGCGTGGCATCGCATGTTGAACGAGAAGCTATCTATATGTACACGCATAGAATAACGAACACAGTGCCCTATCCAGTAAGCCACATTTAGTTCCCTATACAGAAAGCAAGCCACAAACACTAGGAAAAAAAAACCCTAGAATAAGCCATTGCATGTTCTTGAGCTTTTAGGTGGCATGACACGTACAGTTCATCATCTAACGATCCACAGTGGATGACTACCATTGAAACTTCATCTATACAGTGTCAAATCAACTGTGGACCATTTTAATTTGGTCCTGTTTACAACATTCAAGTCAATTCATTTTTGAGGTTTGAAGCATTTCTTAACAACATCAACAACCCATTGCCAGCGTATATATTCAGTTGGTTGGTCATGCAATCCAACATATCCTGTAACCTTTGATGTCTCCAGGGCACTATGTTCTGAAACAACCCCACAAAGAATAATCCACAGATAAAAATGATTCTCTTGTTCAACAATTTGGGGCTGGGGTTTTCTTCATAAGGATAAGGAGTGACATTCCAGTGCAAGGCAAGATCCATCCACAGAAGTAAGCAACAGGTCTAGTGTACCACCAAACTAACTATATTAAAGACTTTAGGACCCCTACATGGCCAAGTTTTTCATAACTCATTCAAAAAGTTTATTTCACCACAATGCACTTTCCTTAATTTTGAATTGATGAGATACAATTACAAACAGATTTCTACATACATACCTCAAGAGGAGCTCCGAAACAGGAAGAACTAGAAATATCTAGATGCTCCTCAAAAAATAATGGCTAAAGATTCTAATTACTAGGGTATATAAAAAAAAAGAAAATAATAAAAACAAAACTACCATGAACAAAAAATATTAATAATAACAATATAATGGCTATCAAAGGACTTCCATGCGATAGTGGTGTACAATGAACTGGACCATGTTTCCTTTGATCAGGGCCCATCGAGTATCACTTCTCTATACCTTGTTGTATGTATTGAATCAAATCGTAGCCAGCAGTGGTCCATTTGTTGTAGGCATCTGTGCATGTATAGATCATGAAGTTTGCTGCCTCCCGCTCGCTCATCTCGGGATGGAACCGCTTGCGGAGGTTACCTATGGGATCACCCCTACTGAAGCAAGGTAGCCCACTGTCCACCATCAGCAACACAGTGCTGATTATTCCATCCATGTAACGGCGTGCAGCAAGGTATCCCTTCACACACAAGCTGCATTTGCCACCATAAAGTATACAATTAGATTGGGGGATAGAAGCTGCATTTATATTACAAGTATACACCAGATTAATTTGACATATGCACATCTCATGAATGTATGCATATTTGCATCATCTATATACACACATCATAATTCCATATATATTAGAAAAAGTATGGGGTGTAAAGATTGTTGCATTTTCTGGGTGGGCGCAGTTGCAAGATCTGAATACCAAACCCTCCTCAAGGAGCTGTCGGCCCAGAACTCATGCTAGTCAATTAAATATTTCATCAGGTTGGCCAAACTGTACAAAGAACCAACTGTTACAAAAAATGTTGGCAAATGGTCTGCATTCATTTATTAGTGTTAAAAACTCAACTCGAGTAGCCACTAAGTAAATGAGTGAACTCAACTTGAAGGGACCTAGCCGGCCCTGCAGACTGTCATTTATAAAAAAAGCCATTCAGACATGCCCAGGCCACTAGATAACCTTGAAGTCAGATAGAAACTCAGCAAGTTGTTTTAGATCTATAGTACTCATGGAGTGGGCATGGTTTAGATTGCTGGCCCCACTGCCCCAGGTCCACAGATGTCGGATTTATGCACATTTGATTTGTCCACACTATGTCATGCCACCACTTCACACGTCAACTCATACTATTAGCAAATATATATTAAGAATTAGAAGCACAAGGGTAACTGGATACAAAGAGTCATCGAAAATACCAAATGCCCCCCTAATCAACCAATTTAAATTATCCTTACCATCTTAAAAAATGACTCAACAATGGAGAATTGACGAATTTGGTACAACCACCTATTTTGTAGAATCAAGGTTAATGTATAATCCTAATGACCAAAGTGAATAAGGGATCATATATATCCAAGAGCATTCTTACTCAGTTTGGTCATTTGCATTGCACAGTATAACTGCCACAATGGAATGAGGTTCCATAATTCATTTGCTGATTTCATTTAAATCACTCTTAATTATCCACAAAATTGAGTAGTGGTAACAGGTCCGAGGAATGTTTTTTAAGGCTGAAAACAAATGTCCTTATGTAGATGGGTTGATTTTCTATCCAAATAAGCATTGACTATGGCTTTGCTTCGGACCTAGGCCATGGGCCTAGGCATGGGTTGTTCAATCCCGTCCCGAATATTGGACGGGCTTGCCGAGGGTTGTCTAGTCTCGGCCCGAAATTGCCGCATGTCAAATCCCATCCCGTGCGGGCCTGGGTTATAGCATGATCTTGAACATAAGATTAACATTCTCTAATTATTCTTATACTGTCACCGAACTTTAAACCTAGCCCACCAGGCTCAAACTTTTCTAAAAGCCCTGTGTTTTCGGGCTTGGGCCAGGCCAGGCCAGGCCAGGTACCCATTTCAACAGGTTAACTGGACAGGCCTATTCGGACCTAAGACATCATCAATATTAATGTAAAATAAAAAGAAAAGAAATGGACCCTGTAAGGTGATGCATCTTCCACACTTCCTCTCATCCATAAAGCATTGTGTAGGCACAACTGAAAATAAAATTTGCCTTTGGGATGTCACACCGAGGGGCATTAATGGGCTGGGCTGGGGCATATCAAGGCCTGGCCAGACTTAGAAACACAGGCCCGTATCCAGCCCAAGCCCAACACGGTCAGTAAATGTCATGCGCAAGCCACCCCATTTAGTCAATGGCCAACTCGGTCGAACCAGGCTTTCATTAGTTGTATGGACTCTCTAGCAATTGTTTGGACAAATTATCATTAATTACAAGCACTCATTATTGGGGCCAGGTCCAGCTTGGCTTTGGGCTTTCTATATCTTAATCAGGCCTGGCACAACTACTAAACAGGCTCAAGATTATATATCCAAGCCTGGCCCATGAGCACCCCTAGTCACACATGTTCAATAAGTGAAAATGCAGTAAGACTCACCTGACAAACTGATTCCAGGTTTCACTTTTCATAACCCCAGATGGATCAAGTAGCTGAGTCATTTCATGACTCAACTTGAAATGGGCACTCTCGAAGCGCATGTTGCCACCAGGTGATGTTTCCAAGATAAAGCCAAAATCTATATGGACAAGCCTTCCAACACTGCAAAATGAACAAGGTTTGTCATCGAAACTCTTACAAGAATGGAAAATAAGAGCAACCGAGCTTGGACTATCTTTTTTTTTAACCAGTACTTTAACCACCTAAGTCTTTATTTCGGCTGGCCCAAATCCTACGCCAAAAAGCCCTACGAGATAAACTGTCCCAGCTTGATTTGAACACTAATCTTAGAACCTGACCGGCAAACTGGAATCAAGTTGGGCTTAATACCCTACTTAGGAAGATGAACCTAAACAAAATATTGCCCATGAAAATTTCATATTTAAGAGACACAGCAGCGCTTACTTGTCGAAAAGGAGATTTCCATTGTGACGATCCTTAGGTTGAAGCAGCAGACTGGCAACTGCATAACCAGCACTGCTGATGATGAAATTATCACGGGCAGCCTCAAAATTGGGAGAACCAACAGGCCCATAATCTTGCTGAAATATTTCATACAGACCACCATCCGTTGTTTCACCCATTTGGCTTCTGCTACGCGTATTTGGGACTACCTGAAGAGTTACTGAAATTTAACAAACTGAAAAGAAGGCTAATAATGTGTGGCTGAGACACACAACAGAATCAAAACTCATTCAAGTAACAAGCCAAAGAATAATAAAACCATGGGTGTGTCTAATAAGGATTTAATTCACATTTACAGAAAAAACAACCATAAATTAGTAATGATGGCATTGTCATTATTCATTTCAAATTTCTCACATTGGGTAAAGTTAGAACTCCATAATTGTAGATTTGATAGAATAGTTAATCGTTTTACATTTCACAAACCAAAGTCTAAATTTTCAATTGATTTCAGAAAAATTACAATTATAACTAAGCTCGAGTATTTTCATCAAGTATGACACCGTATGATTCACTCATAATAGTCTGTAATAACTAGGTCATCATGTGTTATATTGTCCTCAAAATGTCAATTATCAAAAGAATATGCTGGGTCTCAACATTGTGCAAATGCAAAGCTACTTGGTACACAATGAAAAGGTATGAAAATAGTTTCGTTTCGTATATAGTCAGTGTGTTGTGTCTGTAAGATACCAGATACCAACTCAAAAGCTTAAGCTGATAGGTGGAAGGCTCAAACAAGTATATGAAGCCTTGCCAAAGGCATTCTAAGGGTTCAGATCTAGAAGAAAAGATCATCTTGGACGGCACAAACCCTAGCCGAACATGTGTGTAGGTTCGGCTGGGAGGAATGGATGCTCGGTAGTCGGTATTCATCGAAACATGATGAATAACTTGGTTTCTTGGTTCAAAAGTAGTGTGTAAGGCTCAACAGCATTTTGTGAAGTCTGAATAAGTGTGTGATGTTTTTAGGCATATTTGGTGATTTGTCATGGATCAATAGTGGTGTGCAAGACTCGACAATGTTCTGTAAGGCTCGAATGATGAGCGTGTGATGGTTAGAGGTGTACTTTGTGACCCGTGCTGTGGTTGCTGAAGCTCTGTGATGATCTCCAGTGTCAATACCAACATTTGGGCTCTTGATGTTCATGCGTGAGTTTTTAGTGAAGGTGTGGTCTTCAGCAGGCTTCTGTGTGATAACTGGTATGTGATAATTCATTTTCTTGAATTCAATTTATGTCAGAATTCAATTGTGCTTGATTTCTAAGTATGATGGAGTTTAAAAGTGACAATTCAAATACCACCACTGTCTCACAAATTCCCACCTTTGCAAGTTTAAATGTTAAAATAATAGCTGAGCTCTTTAATGGCTCCAATTATAAAGATTGGGCTTACTCGGCTAGAATGGCAATTGGAGGAACACGGAGACTTGGTTACATTGACAAGAGTATCAAGGAACCAAATAAAAATGATCCCAAATATTCAGATTGGGTCTCTGAAAACATGTTAGCTATGAATTGGATCCTAAATTCCACGGAAGGAGGAATTGCAAAAAGCTTCAAATAGTTGGATACAACGAAGGAACTTTGAGATTCAATTGAGAGTGCCTAGGCTCAAAAAAGGAAAAATGGTAAGAGTTTTAGATTTAAAGAAAGAAATTGCTAGATTCTTTTCTTTTTTTCTTTTTTCTTTTTTTTGAGAAAAAGTGACTATATTAAAAAGAAAAGCTATACAGTATAGTAAAGGAGAAGTATACTGTAACAAAAGATGGATGAAGCCTAGACCCAAACAAAATTGAGGGTCCCGCCCCAACTCAAAAGACTACAAACAAGAAAAGAAAAAGGGTAAAAAAACTACAGATTATACACTATAACTCGCAACACATTATGACATGCCCCTTTCTTGGCTAGGCAATCGGCTTCTTAGTTAGCATTTCGACCAATATGGGAAAAGGCCACTTGAATACTAATTACAAGATCCAAAATCTCCCCCACCACACCCGCCACCTTCCAAGGAGCTTTAGTTGCTCATGAGGCCCACTGAATTGCACAAAAGGAGTCTCCTTCAATGATCGAGTTGTGTAGGTTCAAGCACTTTGCTTCTCTTTGTTCTGCCACATTTGTAGAGGAGAATCCAGCAGGTCCTGAGAAGGAAAGAATGGGCATACCCGGCTCATTTCGAATAATGCCTCCTACCTCAGCCACGATGGCGTTGCCACGAGCACTGCCATCAAAGTTTAGTTTCACTCTAC
This sequence comes from Cinnamomum chago, assembly GCA_038049695.1. Lineage (NCBI taxonomy): Eukaryota > Viridiplantae > Streptophyta > Magnoliopsida > Laurales > Lauraceae > Cinnamomum > Cinnamomum chago. The sequence continues at coordinate 112,863,861 of CP142453.1, read as the reverse complement.
CTGCTTGTGGGGGTGGTTGTCCATCTATGAATAAATTCGACCACTGCCGAGGAAGGGGTTGACACTTCTTTCCAATTTCTCCGAATCATATCCACTGGGAGGCCCCGAAAGGAGTCAAGGGGGGTAGACTCAGGAAACTACCAAGATGTTCGATCTTGTCCATGAGAAGAGCCTCGTTGGTAGCTTTATCTTGAAAACATCCATTGTTTCTCTCCTTCCATATCACCCATAACGTAGCCACAAAAGAAGACCTCCACATTATGCGTCCTCTACAAGAACCTACTCCCAAATTCCAAGCTTCAAAGAGATGAACCAGATTGAATGGGAGAACCCCGCTAACATCAAACCAACCGAAAACAGACTTCCAAGGAACCGAGCAACCCTACAATTTAGGAAAAGGTGATCCACTGTTTCCTCATCAGCCAGGCACATGAGGCATGCATTTACAATACACATATTTCTGCGTTGGAGGTTGTCAATGGTCAAAGTACCTCCAAGTAAGGCAATCGAAAGCAAGGACCCTTGGAGGAGCTTTGAATTTTCACAATTAACAAGACCATATCATCAAGTCTTTACCATCCACCGGGATGTATACCTCATCAATTAGGTTCAACAAAGAGCAAAATTGGCCCTCTTCCATAACAGAGATATTTCTCCTAAAAATGGGATCCCATATATTTTCCCCTCCTACTTGATCCACATAATCCTTCACAAGAGCTCTTTTATCCTTTGCACAACAGAATAGGTTCTGGAATTGGGAAGCCAAAGGAGAGTCCCCAAGCCAAGTATCTAACCAGAATAGAACTTTATCTCCTTTACCCACATGATAACGGGTGAAAGTAGAGAAGAGCTCCTGAATGGTTAAGATGCCCTTCCAAATTCCAGAATGGTTACGAGAATCACCATGCACCTCCCAACAATCTCTCGAAACACTATATTTTGAAAAGAGCACTTTCTTCTAGAGACCATCTAACTCATCCCCGAGGCACCATAACCATTTAGCAAGAAGAGCTTGATTCATAGATTTAATTGGTCGAATTCCCAGACCGCCTTCTTTTTTAGATTTGCAAACCATTTGCCATCTCATCAAGTGGAATTTCTTCTTCACCTCAGCCCCTTACCACAAGAAGTCCCGCTGTAATTTTTCAATGCGATTTATAATCTCCATGGGGCACTTAAACAGAGATAAAAAGTATAGTGGCATATTGGACAAGGACCGATTTAATCAGAGTAATTCTACCTCCAATGGGAAAGATACTTGGCCTTCCAGAGAGCAGGTCTCTTTTCTAGCCTTTCCATCACCGGGGACCACATATGCTTAGGAGGAGATCTGATGCAAAGAGGCAGTGCCAAATAGGTTGAAGGAAGCACACCTGCCTTACAACCCATAACCCCAGCCAAAGAGAAAAGATGATATTCAAGCACTCTTACACCAATTAATTCGCTTTTGAAAAAGTTGATCTTTAAACCGGATGCCGCTTCAAAACACAGCAGTGTAGACATAAAATTGTTAATTTCATCCTCATCCGCATCACAAAAGAGAAGCGTGTCATCAGCGAACTGCAAATGACTAACTGTAGGACCATTAATACTAGCTCTAAATCCATTAATGAGGTTCCTGTTAGCTGCCGCTTCAACCATTCAACTCAAAGCTTCGCCCATAATCACAAACAAGAATGGTGAAAGAATTGGAGCTTCATGCAAACAGGGGAGTCTGTCTGTTGGTGATTATTACTCCAAATTTTGAGCTTTATGGAAAGAATTGGAGTTGTACATGACTCCTGAACTGTGTTGCGTAAAGAAACAATGTTGTGCTCAGAAGGAAGCAAACTTAATAGAAGACCAAGACATCTTTGAATTGCTTGGGGGGTATTAATTCAGAGTGTCAGGCTATATGTGCACAAGTAACAAGTCAAGATACTTTACCTCCTATAGGCACAATGTTTGCATTGTTACAAGGGGAGGAAAGTCGCAAAGTGGTTATGACTTATGAGTGTCAAGCAAGATGTAGTGCTTGATCAGTTAGCTCTTGCAAATAGTAATAAGGGCAACATAGTAACTAATACAGGATATAATGGTTGTGAAGGCCGTGGTCGTAGAGGTCAACGTCGTGGTGGCCGTGGCAGTGGTGGTCGTGGCACTGATCGTGATAAGCTTTATTGCACTCATTGTGGGAGATATCAACATACTAGAGAGACTTGTTGGGATTTGAATGGTATGCCTCGCAATTTGTCTGCCACACCAGCTTAAGTAGAGCATCTCAATGAGATTACAAAGCAAGAGACATGCAACAGACATTGGAAGGATGAACTTTTGGTTCTTCGACAGAGATTAGCTGCATTGGAAGGTGTTACTCAGGATTCATTTGTTGGTGTGACTTCTTCTCATAATCCTGTGGCATTGATTCATCCCCATGGGTCAATGATTTAGGCGCTACAGATCATGTGAAAGGTACATGTTCAGAGTTTTCACCTTATACTTCTAACACTCAAGGGAGGGTGAGAATTGCCGATGGTTCATATGCTCTTGTAGTTGGAAAAGGAACTATTCAAGTCTCACCTGACCTCTCCTTGTCATCTCACATCTGTTCTTCATGTTCCACATTTCTCATTTAATCTTACGTATGTCAGTTCTCTAACTAAAACCCTCAATTGTGGTGTCATCTTCTATCCATCTTATTATGTTTTTCAGGATACGAGGACGAGACAGAGGATTGGTGGTGGTAGTGAGAACAATGGTCTGTATACTCAGGATCTGAAGAACATAGAGCCTCAAGTGTTGCAGACAGAAACAACTGATGAAAATAAAGTGCAATTGTGGCACCGTCATCTTGGCCATCACCCAACAGACACAAACAGTTGATAAAAATAAAGCTCTTTTCTGAATATTCAGAACAACAATAATAATGTTTTGAGATGTGATGCATGCCAGTTTGCTAAGAATAGGAGAACTACATATTCTGTAAATATTAATAAAAGTACATTTGATGCAGTTCATTCTGATGTGTGGTATGCTCTTGTGGTTTCCGCTTATGGTCATCGACTCATCGTTATTTTGTTACATTCATTGATGATGCAACTCGAGTTGCATGGGTGTATTTAATGAAATTAAAAGATGCGGTTTTCAGTATTTTCAAAACCTAGCATAAAATGATAGGGGTCATTGCACTCGGGTGCCATGTGTGATAATGCAGGTTTGAGACCTGAGAGCAGCCACTTTGTGCAAAATTGCCAGAGGTTAAGTATGTCTCCAGTCTGGATCCTCCCAGGACTCTATTTCGGTGGGACCGCACTAGGTGATGACCTTCTATCATAAAATGATAGAAGTTCAATTTGATAAAAAAAAAGATCAAAGCTTCCAGATCTGATAATGGTGGAGAATATACCACAAATTTTTAGATGTACTTGACTCTGAAAATGGGATTGAGTCACAAACATCATGTGCGTATAGTCCAGAGCAGAATGGAGTAGCTGAGCGTAAGAACCGACACCTTCTGGAAGTTGCATGAGCTCTCTTGTTTGAGATGAATGCTCCAAAATGTTTCTGGTCAGATGGTGTCCTGACTGAAGCTTATTTGATAAACAGAATGCATTCACGGATCTAGGGAGGAAAAAGTCCAATAGAGATGTTATGTCCTAGCATGCCACTATCAAAATTCATGCTTTGTACATATTCCTAAACACCAGCGGGATAAATTAGATCCGAAAGCAATCAAGTGCATATTTGTGGGGTACCCCAGCAACAAATGCTATGCTTCAGGCAAGAAGGGTCGTGTATTTCTTACAATGGATGTAAGCTTTCATGAAAAGATTCCTTCCTATTTGTCTACGAGTGAGGAACTGATACATGAAAAAGGGGAACAGCAAAGTGAAGAGCTACCTCCTTTTGACTTAGTTCCCACTCCAGTAAATCAAGGATCAACAATAGAGACAGGTACAAAGTTGCACCATTACGGAAGTAAAGGAGAAAACAGAAAAGTTTAAGGAGCCATTGCAAGTGTACTCCAGGAAAAAGACAACAGACAGACCGATGTTCTCATCCATACCATCATCATCTGATGTTCCTTATTCAGATCCTTCATTGTCATTCAATCATCTGTTTAATCCTCCACCTCAGTCAGAGGTTCCTAATCTAGGTATTTTCTCTTCTCATTTGGACCTTCCCATTGCCTTGAGGAAACGTGCAAGATCCTGTGCTACACACCATCCAATCCAAAATTTTATCTCATATCATGGATTATCACTTGTATTCCTTTGAATGGAGTTTGAGATAAAGGACCTAGGCCTGCTTAAATATTTCCTAGGAATTGAAGTGGCAGGATCGATAAGGGAAATTGTCATATCACAAGGGAAATACATTCTTGATCTCCTCAAAGAAACTGGAAAGTTAGGTGCAAAACCAGTGGACACCAGTCCTTTGTCGGCTCTTGTTCCCGCAAGTTTGATAACCATCAAGTAGATTCCTACAAGGAATCTTGGGTACCATCAAGCTTGATGGAAAGTTTGATAACCATCAAGTAGATCCCTACAAGGAATCTTGGGTACCAGTTTAGCTCTTGTTCCCGCAACAATAAACGGAGCGCCATATATGGCAACTTTGTCGGCTTAGAAATGGGGCTAGAAACACCAGTCCTTTAGCTCCTGCGGATCGCCATTTTGCTTAGTGGCTTGTTATCATCATGACATTGTCATGATGATTCATGCTTATGATGTAATTCAATTGTTGCACAATCTAGCATTTGTATATCCAGCTTCTGACCTCATGCGATCATTTCTGTCGTTAATTCTAATTGCACTTCTATGGAGCTTTTTGAAGGGCTGCTTGGTATGTTGTCATAAACCCAACCCACTCATTGGCACTTTAGAGGTAAGGAGGTGGTTAACAATCCCAACGAGGATAACATGTTCAAAGGGAGACCTCGGTACGGATGGCGTAGTCTAGAGACGTCAAAGAACACTCTTAGAGAACATTTAATTTGCTTTAGTTTATTTTAAGTTAACAGTTGTAATAAGACCCTATAATTGGTCAGGGCTTTTATATGGTTTTGATTTAATTTATAATTCGGTAGACAATTTGAAGTTGATTAATGAATTAGGATTTACCATTACTTGTGCTCTGTTATGAATGTTTGATAATTGCTGTTTTGTGGGAAAAAAAAAAACCCCGCTGCATTACAATTTGACCCAATCTCGTAAACATGGCAAGATTATATTAGTGGCACAAAAGATGGACTCTTATAGAAATCCGGGTTTCAGGTCGTGACACTAAGAGTGGTGTCTCACTGGTGCTTCCCAGGTTAATTGGCGAGCTCGTTTGAGGTATGGAGGTTGTGTCCTTTTCTCAGATGTGGGGTGATCCTGTGGAGGGTCATTCCATTTGGTGTTCTCTGGTTCGTTAGTAAGGACAGAAATGTAAGGTTGTTTAGGGGAGCTTCGAGGAGGATGATATTACTCACTGGTTGTAAGGTTGCCAACTGAAGGTAGACAAGGCCTTATTCAATTGGGAGGCCTCTCTTTTAGGTGGGGCCCCTAAAGCGAGGAAGTTGGTTTCTTGGGCTCCTCAGAGTCCAAGTGCTTCGATGTTTAATGTAGATGGTGCAACAAAAGGCCAGCCAGGATTGGAGGGACGCTAGGAAACAGTGATGGGATTTTGTTGGCCAAGTTCTCCAAGTTTGTGAGGCGCATGGTGTATAACGAAGCGGAGGCTTTGGCTATCCTAGGAGCTCTTCAGTTATTTGTACACCATTTTCCCAATAAGCTAGTGGTGGAGAGTGACTTTTTCAATGCTATCTCCTAGGTGACATATCATGCTTTGCCTCCTTGGAGATTTCAGTTTTATTTTAATGAGATTGAGGAGTTGTCTTCATCGATTTCTGTGGAATCCATTACATGGGAAGGCAGGCTAATGATTTCGCTGACTCGATGGCTAAGCTAATGGTGGAAAGATCGCTCCCATTTGTCACATTTACCTAGTTGCTTTGCTGCATTTTTTCCTTGTTGCTGCTCTTTTTGTTTTCTTTGTGCAGGTATAATGCTTTTATACCTTTTGATCCTCGTTTCATTAGTGGTTGCGGTCTGTAATTATTTGCATTCCTTTCTTTTTTTATGAAAAGTCATTGTTACTGATAATAAAAGAAAAATAAAAAAGTGGATCTACCTACCATTTAAAAAAAAAAAAATGTTCCCTTGACTTGAAAGGGCAGACGAAGACCACATAACACTCCACTGGTTTCCAATTAGCCCACACTACAATGATCCAATTTGCTACATCTAACTCAAACCCAACAAATTGTTCTACATTTTTTTCCTAGATATTAAAATCGATTACACAGTGTTAATATGTCTTCAATTCTGACCAACACATTTCATATACTCTCAGATATTCCTCCTAATATATATGCATTACAATAAAAACGATTACTAACACGGCCATGCCAATCAATTTTTGTGTAAAAGAAAGAATACCAATTCTGAAATGCATAGTACTAAACCATTAAGGATGCCAGTATATACAGAATAAGACACATAATAACACCGATTACAAATAATTTATTTAATAAACTCTGCAATGCATATTATCGTGCTGATGATTTTATTGATAATGAATACAAAATGAGTCCCATGTACCCAGAACAAACAACTGACATGGAAGTCATTTAAATACAAAAACTAGTACCCGAAAAACCAAGCAATACACTTCAAAACAATCAATCATACCAAAACACGAGCCAGCGATTAAATGATATTTATCAATCTTATTGACATAAAAGTCAAAATCAATATTATCTCCAACATGTAAAATGCAAAATTAACTTCACCTCAATTATTCCTCTCTCAGGGCCAGTTGGGAGAACCCCATAAGGGAATAAATAGAGCTTGAGTCCAACAGCTTCGAATACATCTCTAAGCAGTGATATCACTTGAAGAGCAAGAACATCTTGCCGACAATCATCACCGACCTAGAATTGGAAGAATTCTAATATATGTCACCCGCTTCAGTGTCACAGATAAATAGAAAAACAGTACTAACAAAGGTAGGAAAATGGATGCACTAATATAAAAATTAAAGAAAATGACAAGAGGAAGTAAAAGACAAACAATTCAAGTGTTTACTGATCCTAACTAGGAAGAAAATTACAGTTTCTCAACTTTGCTTCAGTTAATTAAATTTGCACTCTTTTTACTGTATGCAATTCTTAATTCACTTTAGCCTATTGTTTCGTAACTTGCAAATTATGAAACTAATATGAAACAAGCACAAGCTGTGCACCATCGAGGCAACATGTAGAATGGTGACTTTAAACCTTTTATCTATGTACACAAGGAGCAAACCATGCTCAAAGCACAAGTTGCATATATGTTCAACCAGTAAATTACAATATGAGGGTATTAAATTTTATTAGTGTCTTACTTCAAAGACACTTCTAAATAAGGTAATATTCGTGCACATCTGCCGTGCACACAACCTAGACAGGAACACAAATCATGGGAGAGGGGGGATGGAAAGATCAACTCATGATGGACCCAGATATAAAAAATATGGTCAATCTCATGCCTATAACCCCTTGATCCATGGCCCACAAGTTTAACAACTTTATCTAAACAAACAAAAAAATGACCATCAATCCAACCGTCCAATCCATTCAATGGGTGAAAACCTCAATGTCTGGTGAATATCAAGGTGGGCTAGCCAAAAGTTCTCACCATACAGAAGAACAGGAATATGGGACTCTTCTCCATGCGAGCAAACAGAAATTCCCATCCGCTCGCCTGTGGGGACCACTTGGAACCCCACCTTCCAATCCCCCACTACCTACCTGTGTACAGTGGCGGAGGCTCGAATGATCATCCAAAGCCCTTGATCGACGACCAACAAGTTTTCACCGTCCAAAACAAGTTGCACAGTCAATCCAACGGTTCAATCCATTCAGATGGGTGACTGTTTTGTGGTCACACGGATGGGCTAATAGTGAGGCCCACAAGTGTGAGCAGACGGGTTCCTCCCATCTGCATGAGCTGAGAGAGGCTCTGCCATATATACATAGCATGAGCGTCAGATACCTCAAGCCCTAGCTACAAATGGGACTGGGGGTGATCGAAAGATCCCCCACAGCCCTATGAATGGTGATGGAGGCATGACCCAGAAGTTTTCACCATCCAAAATGAGTACATAGTTGATCCAATGGTCTAGTACATTCAGAAGGGTGCCAAACCTCGGGACGCATACCTATAAGAGAAAGGGTGGTCCCTACTTAATGGTCCACTCGGATGGACAATAAAGTGGGCCCCACCACATGTTTTGGATCATTGGCGCTCACCATAATATATATATATATATCCATATAGGGAACCGGTCCTATGAGGACAGTCATCACGGTCTTACAGTAGGGATCCCGATCATGGGACAGAGAGGGATTGAAAGATCCAAGTGGGGCATCCCTAGATATCAAATTCGACGTCAATCTAATACCTCTAGCCCCTTTATCCACGGTTCACAAGTTTAATAGCTTCATCCGAATCCCTACAAATCCATGGGATTCAATGACTTATGGGGGTTGTGTATATGCAGTCCATTTGGATGGGTCATAAGGTGGGCCATCGGACTGTCCTCACATGAAAGAAAAAAATTGACCCTTATCCAACAGTGTAGTCCATTCAGATGGGTGCAAACCCATGGGCTTCAGTATGGGTCATAAGGTGGGCCATCGGACTGTCCTCACATGAAAGAAAAAAATTGACCCTTATCCAACAGTGTAGTCCATTCAGATGGGTGCAAACCCATGGGCTTCAGTGTAATTCAAGGTCCCATATGTGTGGATGGTTTGGATTTGTTGATCCCATCATGCGCTCTCTCTCTCTCTCTCTCTCTCTCTCTCTCTCTCTCATACACACACACCCCTTTTCCTCAAATATCCATATTTCTCAGGCTCCTGAGTAGTAATCAGTGTGCTGAAGAAGAGCTTAATAATTCTGAGAATTTTTTGTCTCTTTAAGTCAATCGATTTATTAGGTTCTTTGGATGGTAAAATGAACCTGGAAAGAGCAAAATCGGTTGACTTAAGAGACAAAAAACTCTCAGAATTATAAATTGGTTAACTATTCAATCTTCCACAGGAAAATGTTATAAATTGGGATGAAAAATTGTACAAAGACTCACGCGTGATATCTTGTGGGTGTAGTGTAGGGGAAAGTATTTTAAGAGTCAAAATGACTCAAACCCCACGCTACTTATGCCTCGCAATTTGGGAGACATGGTGATCCAAATTGGGGACTTGACACCTCTGTTGTGTGCCAGCGCTCACTGCTTATGGGCCCCAGCTCGGGCCCCTCCTGGGCAAGCGATCCCCCCCGCCCCCCGACTGCCCATGTACGATGACGGAGGCTCCAATCATCAACGGCCCCACTCAATCCAAAACAAGTGCACACTGGATGCAATGGTCCAGTTCATTTGACTCGGGAAATATCGGAATGAAGAAACATAACTCATGTAGCCAACCCCAACATAGTTGGGACCAACGCAATAATGATGATGATGGCAGACATTGAGAGAGAGAGAAAGAGGAGTTGGCAGTAATCAACCACTTTCATAATTATACCAAGTCTCCAAGTTAAAAAAAGGATGATTAAACCATTCTCAAAAAATAGTAAACATACAATACAAGCAATCTTATACTATAGTCATTAAAGTAATTAAGGCACTGACCCAAACTACGCTTAAATCAGATTGATCCATGCCATTGGATTTTAATGCGTGCATATTTAATGATTATATACATATATGACCTGTCCAACAATGTATTGTTCATTATAGGAATATTTCATGACAGACAAATATGCAAGTGTTTGTAACTCTAGTATTTACTTCCCATGTTAGTTGCATGGCGTCCAAACCTTCCTTTTTTTTTCATGTTATCCTCATAGCCACTATCTTCAGTAGGGATGCTCATGGACCGGGCCGGCCCATAGCCACTCTCCACAGTTTGATGACTGATTGGGATGAGTATCTTCTTGCTTATCTAGGATCCTTGTTGTGTTTGTATTGTTCCCGGGGTTTTGTTTTGGTACCTTTTCCATATATTTATCTCATACTGTTTAAGCTCCTTCTAATAAAATTAAGTTACCAGTAGAAAATAAAAGGATAAAATTGTCTAGACTGCCATCAGAAGAGAGGCCATAAAGTTGATACACGACGAGCAATTATTGTATTAGGAGTGTAGTTTCCGAATACAACTAATACAATTTCTAGTAACGATCATTTATCAATCATTACAAACTCTATTGTGGAAAAGAGAATTTCTCAAAAGTAAATAAATAAAAACCTAGATAGGAAATGTAAACTGAAAGTAGACCATTAGGAAAGGACACGAACAATCAGCAAAGATAAAAAGAAAGAAAGAAAAGGTGACAGACGAGAAGTTAATGTCTTCCATGTCAAGGATGGTGGCCCATCATATCAAATGGCCCAACATGTATGTAATCAGGGGCATCAAGCAACAGTACATTGAATGGAAGCTCGGTTGTCAGGAACCTGATTCCTTTACAATAATATTGTGAAAAAGAAATAGATCCCTCTAAATAATTGGAATGATAGATAACTGAGCCCCACAATTTCTATTGGAATTTGAACTGCTGTTTGGGAGAAGTAAAACACTCTTACATAATGTGAAGCTCTAACAATGATGCTAATAAGAAGAGCACAAGTATGCAGATGACACATTATTTGTCAAAGGGCCTTGGTGGTGGAATAAATTATAAGCATGAGACGTGCTCAGTTCACTATGTTCTTTAATGACATGTCAATGAGAATTTAAAGGTAATTCAAATGAAGACAAGAAAATGAGTGAGCAGTAGGTACCAAGACGGCAAAGTCAAAACCATGGAAAAATAAATAGATTACCTTGAAGATGCAGGCTTGTGGCTTTATAACATCCTGGTCACCATCCCTATCCACCACGTTAAATGTAATCATAATTGGGACTTTTGCTGCAGATTGTAGGGGAATTCCACTATCAACTTGAATGCCCTGCACGAGTTTTCTTGGAGCAGTAGGCAGATAAAGGTCATCCCCTTCCATCTCTATTTTTTCCAATTCCCTACAAATAGCAAAAAGATTTTTATTTTTTGAAAGTCACACTCTATGGACAGCTGAAAGAAATGAATCTTAAACAATACCTTTTAATACCAGCTCGGCGTTCTTCCTTTGGAAGTGGAAAGAGAACGCCGGAAATAGATGTGACTTTATCAAAAAAGGAAAACTCTCTTTCAAACAAATCACGGGCCGTCGGGTTGAAACCGGCAATAATCCGTTGCCTAACAATAGGTAACAATGCCAGAAAATTGCTATTCTGAAGGACAGACAGAATCATAGCCATGTTAGGAAGGAAACAAATGCAAACATGAGAATCATATAAACATGCATATGGGAATAACATCTCCCTACAAAAAAGTGTAAATATTGTAAAAGCAGTAATCCAAGACAAGTAAGTCATTGCACATCAATCCTGAAAGAGAATTTAAAATAATTATGGTTCCTAAATCCTCCAACAGATCCCAGGGAAACTGGAACAGAATCCATGATATAAGAAATGCTCTTCTAAAAAAGGAAAGGCAGGGTCCAAGAAAAAAAAATCAGAGACGTTGCACAATAGAGGTTTCTACAGAAAGAAGAACGAAGAAAGAATGGAGATGTATCTGGGGATTTTCTAATGTGCACCACGTCTAATGGGCTTTAACCATTTATTCTAGGATTTGAAATGTTTTGGACCATTTTTAGGTATATCTTGGTTTGGTGTTAGAATACAATTGCTCCATAGATACAGAGATTCCCAAATAGGTCAACCTTTCGAACTGCAATATATCCAAGGGAAGGCAAGAGACAACCTGGCAAACTGAAATTGGATACATATCCTACATCTGAACTGATTTCTTTCTAGTCAAAGAATCTGTCTCTAGTTGCCCTGGAAACATTTGGAGGTTATCTGGAAGAAAATTACAGGGTTCAACTAAATCTGAGTCTTACAAATGATCAGTGTAATGCTTCCTTGGTAGTTTTGCAGCCTTTGTTTAGTACTCTTTGTTTCAGCCATGAGACCTTTCATAGGCTTCCATATAATCAACGTTTTAATCTTTGGTGTCCTATAACCCAAATGACCAACCGGACCATCTGTAAAAACAGGTTTATCGCAAAATTTTCTTTGGTTTGTTGATGTAGTTCCTTAAACTTCTTTTTCTAATGTCATGGGAGTGGTCAAATTTAAATCTTACTTATATATATATATATATATTTATGACCTTTGCCAATTTGGTGGTGATGGTCAAACTTAAACTTGGATCCAAATGGGTGAAACATTGCATGCATCCTTATAATCGTTTGGATCTCCAAGTTGTGCGCCTAAAGTGCATATGTAGAACTTGGCCACACTTGACCTACTCGGTAAGGCTAACCTCACGTTGTCACTCCCCATTATTTTTAATTTACTTTTCAACCTTTTAATCCTTTCACTACATTTTACAATTTAGGAATTTTTTAATCTCTGCGGCTTTGGAAATATGCAACTACTTTTTCAATTATTTTTCAAAAATCTCCAAAAAAGAATCTGTTGAATAAAAGGATTGGAAAATCTATAATTGGGCCCTATGGTCAAGTAAGGTCAATTCAAATCTACATGTTGGGACCACATTCCAAAGATATTTAACTTCAAGTTGTGACTGGCAAGCTTGATATTTTCTTTAAAGAACAAAATGAGCGGTTATCAGGGGGGAAATGTGATAAAAGCACTAATTAATCATGATTTATTAATAAACTTATTTTAACGCACATCAACATGGATCAAAATAGTGGCAGTTACGCTACGGGTGTATCGGTGAAGACTGCTACACTAAATAGAATTTAGCGCCGCTCACATCCGTAGCGACCCTACAGTCCGCTAAGAGGCCGCTATGCCCGCTACGGGGTCATTATGGAGTGAGACAAATTCCTACTTTCTAAAAAAATTTAAAATGCATAATAAGACTTATTTATTTTCTTCTTCTCTCCAAATAACATTTCTACGCAACTCTTCTACCCTTTTATGCCTAAAAGAACACCAAAAAATACATGATCTCATTGAATTACAGTCGATACAGGGAGTTCTTATCAAGGAGTCTTCCCTAGTTACATCCTAATAGACACCCCCTTTGGTATTCTTTTCTCTACACTCAACAAAAACACATTGTTTGTTTTGATGAAAAGTAATTTGTTATCTGGTTTGAACTTCAAAATTTGAACTTTAAACTTTATTTAAGCATTATTTTATAATTTATATATCCTTTGTTATATACAGCTGTACTAAATTGCATATTTAAATTATGAATTTAGAAATACATGATAGAATCTAACTTAGTATGGCTAACCAACATAAATACATGAAAAAAATTAAATCAATATTGTTCTTTTAAGAATCATCCAGCAATATAGAATTTCTATGCATTGAAGGGACCGCTACACCCCTCTATCTTAGCTAGTATAGAAAAAAAGCATCAAATTCTAACATTTTCCAAAATTTTGGATATTTCTTTAAAAAAAATTAACAACTTTTTCGATTCACACCGCTACGCTACTACATATCGGTCGCTACGTAGCGTTTTGGACACCGAAACCGCTATTTTGATCCTTGCACATCAGGGTCCACTTTTGGTCATCCAGACCGTCCAATAGACGTGCAGCTTCCCCTGCCACAACTATATATATATATATATATACATAATTTCCATGAAAACAGAGTTACATTCACACTTTGGAATTGACAAGTTAGCCATGATATTTTTGCATGGCCAATCTGATGGTAATGGTCCAATTGACCTGAAAGTTGGGCCATCCAACAACTCATGGAGGGATGAATGAGTACATGGTTTGGATAGATGTTATATTGGCCCATTCTATGAAAACTATTATTTAATAAAAATATGAGACGAATAATTTTAATGACCACCTTTTAAACTTGTCCAAACCTAACGAGTTGTCACTTTGTTTGAATGGTTGGGATCTTCACAAAGTGGAGCAAAAATGTACAAGTTTGACTCAACCTTACTTGCCTCCATGGTGTGGACAACCTCAGATAATCTTTCCTCTTTACAATGAGATAGGTCCTCCTTATCAATACATATTTGACTTTAGCAGTTTTTTTCCCTTTGTTTTCTTGATGGCCTTTTTTTTAATTTTTCTTTCTTCTTTTTTTTTCTTTTCTTTTTCTTTTTTTTTTTTTAGTCCAATGCACGGGAAATTTTGCTTGTATAAACTAAAACAGAGAACTTGAAATAACAGATCTTGCACTCTGTCAAACTGAATGCATACTACTTAAAATAAGGGAAAATTAGGGAAGCATACCTTTGTGGAAGCTGCATCTTTTCCTGGTTCATCAGGAAATGACTCCCCCTGCATTTTTAGTACGGACATAAGTACAACAAAGATATAATGACATGAAAAATTAAAAAACCATCCAATAAATTTGTTTCTCATGTAGTAACTTTAGAATAAATCAATAATTGCAAATCATAGGTCTGAATAATCAATTGGAGAATGGGAACATCAACACTGAAAAAAACAGCATCTATGGCTTGAATGCAAGCATCTTCAATATTTGTAATCAATTGTTGCAATAAGCGACATTCAAGTACACTTCGCTACTGTTCAAGTCAAAGTACAAATATGTGGTTGGGAAAGAATATAGTTAGAAGTTACCTGAAGTTGCCATATCAAAATATGAGCAAATATATCACTTCTTTGAGCTGCTCCAAGTAAGTATCTTTCTACTAACTTCTGCAGAACAACAATAGCAACAAGATAACAAGAGAAACATAATACCGCAAGGCGTCAAAAGATTAATGCAGTTGAAAATAAATAAATACGTAACTTCAGAAATGACAAGAGAAACATCATAGCAAGGGCAATAATGCTACAACTAAAAACAATTAATAGATTAAATAATGGGATGACTAGCTATCAAAAGAAACAATAATGATAAAGTGAAAGCTCACCCCCTCATCATATCTGAGAGCCTGTATGAGCTGTGGCATAAAAAACGTGACCCGCTCAGGAGGATAGGTCTCCAAAACTCTCAAAACATACGCCATGACACGAGGATGCCCCTTAAAAGGAGGAGTAAGAAAATCAAGAGCCTGCGTAATTGAACAAGCAGCCCAATGCGGCAACTGCTGCAGTACTACTGAGTTTTCTTCAACTGCTTTTGGAGTAACAAAAAATGGCAAGGCTTCAGGTGTTGAGCGCAGTTCCAATATGTGCAACTGCATGTGATTTTCCATGGACTTAGTGACCAGAACATATGATATACTGTCCAAAAAAGTTTAAACTGATGCAGAAAATTAACGTGAAAATTGAAAAGGTGAGTAGAGATCCTTTGAAATGAATAACAGTAAAGAGCTAAAGAACCATGGCAGTAAAATATCACACTAAACAAAATAAAATATGCACCTAAACCTACAATATGGTGTTGATACATTAGCAGAAAGAAAACCATAAACTTCATTACTCAAATTTAGTCAAATATGATAAATCGAGACATTTCTCAAAAGCTCACTTTTGAGAATAGAGCCATCTCAACCTCATCCCTCCTTACAGAAACAATTTCCACAATGACACCTCTAATACATTGTGTTTTACTGAATAAATACACCATTTCCGAGACCTAAACATGCTTAACGTGTTTCAAAACCAAATATTATGGTTTCATGGTTTGATGATGTAGAACCAATGCCTGGAGCAATAGCAAGGCATCCCCTACATTATAGAGGCAGGGTACCTTTAAAAACAAAACTGCTGATCAGTAAAGCATGTTAGAAAATATTTCGATATATGATGGAAATAATAATGATCTGATAAGATATCAGATTAGGATTAGATTTCATTAGGTTTATTATTAGAATTGATTTAATCTATCTGGTTTTGACTTCTAGGACCTCACTTTGATACCATGTAAATTTAATGAATTTATGAAATTAGACTATAAAATTACGTTTAAAGAAATAAATACAATTAAAAGGGTGCAATATTTGAGATAAAATATAAAACCATATCCAACCGTAAACTTAATCAAATACAATCCTAATCTAGGATATTAACCAATCATTACTATCGGTAAGATATACCCAAACATATCCTAAAAGGCAGCAGTCAATAAAAATATATTTAGAAAAAAAGGGGGATAGATTATCTGCACATGAACAATGATTTTGTCAAAAATTCTGGATCCATATTTGGTACTTAATTCCAAGTATCTTAGCATTTAAACTCATGTATCCATTGACAGCAAGGTATTAGCCATCACAACGCATCAACAGCTGCTGCATTAAGAGTATATAACAAGTACCCATCACAATCACAAACCAAAAGGGATTGCATCCCAGTAAGTGATGTGATTTGACTAGGGCTGTGTTCGCGGCCCGGGTTGAGCCGGTGCAGAGTTTGTCCAACCCAGGCCCATTTATTTATCAGGCCAAATAGCGAGGACCAGACCTGATCCGTTTAGAATGCAAGAAAAACCAATAACCTTGACCCTTCCCAAATATTCTGGCAACTCTACCTTCATGTCAAAATTCCAATATCGCTCATTGTGTGTGTATCACCTAACCAAATTTTGGGACCTCTCCTTACAGCACACCAAGAGGGGTGGTAGGATTGTTTCACTCTTGATAACTATCATTATTGGACAAAGGGTCATGCCTCATGGCCACTTCCATGTGCCGATGGGTCAAATACATGATTTTCCTTCCCTCCCTTCGACTTAACCATTATGTGGACTGAAGACTTTGGGGAACCCTAAATTGTTATTATAACAGACTGATACCAATTAATCTACTCAGGATGACCTAACCCAGTCAAGACAACAGAAGAGAAAAGTAAATCTAGTAGATCTGAATTCCTTCCTGAAAAAAAAAAATCACAAGAAGAAAGGAGAAAGGAGAACAAAACCCTAGACCAATGCAAAACCATAGTCTTTATGCATTCATTAATCTCAAACTCCAGAACCCAAGCAATATCCATTATTAGGATTTTTTGAATGAATACAAACAATGTCTTGCACGAATGACAAACAAAAAACAACCAGAAGCTTCTTCCATGAATTCCATTTATAACTTTTAAGCAAATTTACAAGAGATGGGCCACAGCAAAACTATCAATCCAAGATGGACAGACCAAAAGATATGATCAATGTCAAAGAAACCTGCCCATTTTTTTTTGTGAATGATGGCTGTCATTAAAAAAAAGTCTAAACGTACTTGAGAAATATACTGAACAGCTTTAATTAACAAAAAAAAAAAAAAACCACAGCCCAAAACACAATCGAGGGCACACATGGAAAACAAAGAAAAGCATAACAGACTAAGGCATCAAGGAATGATCAGAAATCAGATTTCGACAAATGACGGACTCCTTAACTAATTGGTCGATGAAAGTCCTCTAAATCTGATAACATATTTTTTTTAAGTTCTAGTAAAATAATTATAACATATCTTACGTGAATATGAAATAATTTCTCAAAAGATAATTAGCCAAAAACTGCCCATTTGAACAAATTAGACATCTACATACATATACAATGATCATTAAAAAAAAATACATACATATACTATGCCCCAAAAAGAAATTATGATGTGAGCAAATTCTGAGATCTATTTTCCTCTTGAGCAAAAATGCCATCTTTTTTTTTATGAATGGTTACTTTCATTAAAAAAAGAAGCAAGCAGTATAAGAGGAGTATACTGACAGGCTAAATCAGGCAAACATGAAAAAGAAAAAGGGCCCTAAGACAAAACAGCTAAGGCCCTGCATAAGAGAAGGCAAACTCCTTCCAATGTAACATTAACTGCTCCAAAGAGTATCCTTTAAAAGATGGGCTTATGGATACCCATAGAGCAACTCAAAACTTAGTTTTCTCCACCAAGCAGCTGACACTGGAAACAACCCCTTCAAAACACCTTGAGTTCCTTTCCTTCCACATTATCCACAGCACCGCAAGAAATGACAATCTCCACAGTTCCTTATCTCTAAAAATGCCATCTTCAACAGCCACTTTACAACAAATAGCCATTTATCATTTCCTCTTTTTATTTAATGCATAGCACCTCATTTATTCTAAGAGCACATTTTCTCTGACCTTTAGAACTTGGTGAATCACCACTAGTTCAATGATATGTTAAAAAAGAGAAAAAAGTATGGGAACCTTAACACTCCAATGGCAAAAATAGTGAACCGAAGACAATGTTGACACAACCTGACAACAGAACAATTGAATCATAGTAGGCCCATTAATGATGAAAACCACAAAATGTTCGAAACCAAGGTCAAGACGTGACTTGGCCCCACTGAATGAATTCCAATGCTTCCATGTGCTCCGGTGCCTATGACAAACTTCATTATAATCATTATCATCATCACTATCATTGAACATTGTACCAAAACTTCTTTTTTTTTTTTGTTTTGGATCAATAACATGAAAACAAATATATTAAGAGAAAAGGCAGTACAAAGACGACAACAAGGGAATAAGAGATTATACCCTATAGCATGTTAAGTAATTGTTTGTGTAGTTTCCTATCACCAATTGGTTTTGGGATTACTCGCTAGCAACTCTGAGATGGTATCAGAGCTAGAGGTCTCGAGTACGAAACCACGCTCGGAAAAATGCCTCACGCCGCGTTATATGTTTGAGCTGGCACAAGTGCACAGTGCAAGAAGGCCCCATGCTGCGTTGTAGTCTTCTGCAAGAGTGTGCTTCAGATCTGGGCGGTGTCCCAACCAAGAGCGAGGTGTTACGTAGTTGTTTGTGCAGTTTCCTATCACCAATTGGTTTCGGAATTACTAGCTAGCAACTCTGAGATAGAAAACGGAATAAACAAGTGCTAATTACATAACATGAGCCACCCATAGTGAGACTATCCACCCCTTGTTTAGCTAGGCTATCCACCAAGGAGTAAGCCGACCTAAGAAAACTTAATAACTAAGACCAAAACTTATCAACTAAGAGCACTTAATAACCAAGGAGTTAGCCAATCTAAGGAGAACATGACCAAAACTTAATAACTAAGAGTTCACATAATGTAAAACAGTTTCTTTTTAACACTTATCCTACAACGTGAGTGCCTTGATCTTAAGGCATTAGAAACTTTCAGAAATGAACTTTCTTTTCCAATGAATAAGCAGAAATAAGGCTTTCAAGCAATTAAATGAAACATGCAAAAACAACCAATCATTAGACCTGAGATGAAAATGATAACACATACTTGAACCAATTGTGTTACTTCAGCCTTCACAGAAGAAATGGCTGGAAACCTTGAGGCCAAGGAAAAAGCTATCCGAGGATCCACAGAAAATGCAGTTCTTACATATTCAATCCACTTCTCTGAGCTAATTTTAGTCCGAGGAGCACTTTCCCTAGCAAACGATGAAATATAGTTAAATTGAAAATAAAGTGGAAGTCTAGACTCCATATGAGCTTCACACATATACTGTCCCATGATCATTTAGTCAACTATCAATTTAAACAGGGAATCAAGTGATTTGATGAAGAATACTTTGAATTTATAGGTTGTGCCCACACATCAAGCCTATCAGCTTCTTGTTGGCATAGCATCAGCAGTAACTGTTTTCGCTTTTCACGTCCTACAGCATAGTTCTCCATCCGTCCCCAGATGGGATGTTGCTGATCCATCTATTTACAAAACAAATTCAGTGAGCAACCCACAGAACCTGTACATCCCAAACTCATGGTAAGAAAATACAAATCATAAAACCGTATCAAAGCTGGCCCTGCAAAACACAAAGGCAGTGAACTAGAGCATTTAAAAAATACAAAGATACCAACCCTACCGTAGTAGTGAAAGAACTTCCATTCTCACGTCCTCTTCCTTTCGAAGATGTATCAGATTGAGGAATATCCACTCGATCATTGATAAGATGTTGGACGAATATGGAAACCGATTGAGCTTCACTCTGAGCAAAACTCTTATCATTCGTGTCATACCATTCTGGTTCATAAGCAAACCAACCCAACGAGGCTCTGAAACATGTACAAAATGTTAACTTGATTAGAAAAATGCTAAAAAAAATTATATAGATCATCATGCATAAAAACCATGGGAAGGTGGGCTTATGAGAATTAGTCATGTACATGAGAGAGATGGGACCCATAGATGTTAGTTTAATTGTAGCTTTATTTTAATAGAAGGGCCCAACGATTTAATAAGAAAGATTGGCCTCACTGCGCACAAAACCCATTGGAAATTGAATGGTGCGCATGCATTCCCCAATCCCCATAGAGCAATGAATCCTTTCCTCTTTCAAACTAGATTGCCAACTGTTAATGGAATAAAAAACCATCATGTGAAGCTATATCCCCATCCAAGGACCTTCTCTTCCTCTCTAACTCTCTTAGTTGTTGTTTTCCCCACTCCACACCCTAGTTTTGGACAAGAGATTGGCCAAACCCTAGAAGGAAGACAAGGAGAAGAAGAGAACCAGCCGAGGGAGCCTTTTTCAAATGACCTATAGCCTCCCTCATATTGCTAGGGCAACTTCCACTACCAAAGGTGAGTAGCATTCAAATTGTATTTGCAAAACCATGAAGTTTTCTCTAAATCTGAGTTTTCAAGAACCCTAATTACTAGACCATGGCTGTGTGATAATTAGTGCTTAGTAGAGTTTTTTATTGAATTGCGCAGATGTAGATGATCATTGGGTAGGGGAACATGGAACCCAACCAAAACCCAAGTCCAAAATCCAGGATGGCCGAAACTTCAACTTGGGGTTTTGGGGCAGCCAAACCGAGATTTGAGCCTAGGGGTTCATTCGAACCTTAGCAGTTGGGTACTAGATGTTGGCTGAAATATTTTATGCACGAGCATATGGCCAAAATATTAAATAAATTTTATTATTATGGGCTGGTTTGGCAAAACAAACATTTGCATGGGTCTTTTATAATTCTAGCATGTTATTGGTCAAAGCTTGTTGAGGGGAGTGATTGCTTAATGTATGGGAATGAGAGGAATGAGTGATTCAGAGGATTAAGAGGAATGAGTGATTGATGGGATTGATTGAGGATTGATTGATTAATGTATGGGATTGAGAGGAGCGAGTGATTGAAGGGATTGACGGCTTAATGTATGGGATTGAGGGGAATTATAAATATAAGGGTTGTAAGCAATTGAAAAAAAAAAAATGGATGAAAGTACATACCCGTTATTCTCTTCTCCTTGGATTGATTGAATCTCCATTGGATTGAAGTTACTGTGGATTAGTCACCATTTGTGGAAAGTTAATTTGTTACCCCCTCCTTTTAGTTGTGTGGAAAGTTGTTTGATTAAGGATTTAGGGTATTGGCCCTAATGGGTTCACAATCTATCAGGATCCATTACTTGGCTGCATCATTTTGGTATCAGAGCCAAAGAATTCTAATTGATTGATTCTGTGATTTGTCATTCTCCATTTTTCAAAAGCCTCCCTGAAGAAATTGTGTTCGTAGGCAGAACGTTAAGAACGAAGGAGAAAACCCTTCTCACCCGCAAGAAATGAAAATCCAGGATCTACGCAGGCAGGCTTATGTCATGACCCGATGTTTGGGCAGATTTGAACCACAGGATCAGCCGTTTGATAAGTCATCATATGATGGTGACACTGATGATCCGATTTATAATGATGGATCGGATGAAGATAGTGATGATGAGATGTTCTACAGTGATGGTGGCCGATCTTTGACATCAAAGGAAGGCGATTGGTTTAAGCATTCGATATTTGATGAAGATAGCGACGATGAATGTGTCGATCACTCAATCTATGATGAAGATCAAGATGAGGATGACACTCCGAAATTTGATACCTATGAAGATGAAGATATTGTATACGATCATATCTTTGACAAATCTTAATATAATGTTATTGATGATACACCGCTCTTTGGTGTCTATCAAGACGATGATGTCATAGATCAACCGATTTTTTATTTATATCAGGATGGTGAATCTGTTTTTGATGTGTATCCTAATGGTGGAATTGGCGCTTCAATCTTCTATGAAGCCTACCTCAACAGTCTCAAGTCAGATTCAAAGGGCATTATGTTAGACCTTATTGTTGCCTTCACAACAAATTGGTATAAAAAGAACCACAAGATTGATGATCCATTTAGTCAGGTCCATCCGCAACAATTATATTTGAAATTCATCCATGATTTGGTCGTGCATCAATGGATAAGAATACACTAGGTGGATTGGATGGATATAACTTATGGTTTTTGCAAATATACCACCTGAAGACAATCTCGGAGTCCTATATTTTATTAAGACATGTAGAGGTGCAGCCCGAAAATCAAGGGATTGATGTGGACGAGTTGCAACAGGAAAGGAAGTGGGAAGCAAAGCAATGTAAAGTCGAAGCTAACTCAAGGACGAGTCCTCTCCAAGTGTGGGAGCTTGATGCAGGAGCAAATGGCCAAAATATTTAATAAATTTTATTATTATAGGCTGGTTTGGCAGAACAGACATTTACATGAGCCTTTTATAATTCTAGCGTGTTATATGTCATTTAGGTCAAAGCTTGTTGTAACACTCCACCCTACACACATACATGATATTGTCCGCTTTGGCCCACGGGCCTCACGATTTTGTTTCTCGTGGGCCTCAACCTACCAAAAGGCCTCATGCAAGGTAAGGGTGTAAGCTCTACATATAATCTCATTCACTTTCCTCTCTATAGTCGATGTGGGATTCCAGGGCATCACAATCCACCCTCCTTCGGGCTGCACGTCCCTGTGCAGCAGCCTGCCAATCCCTTTAGCCTGCCAGCTCTCTTGGCCCACTCACATGGAAACTCACCCACTTGCACCAGACCACAACAGGGACCCATACTCGAACTAGTCGAAAGTCGGCTCTGATACCATTTGTAACGCTCCACCCTACACGCATGCATGATATTGTCCGCTTTGGCCCGCGGGCCTCAAGGTTTTGTTTATGGTGGGTCTCAACCCACCAAAAGGCCTCATGCAAGATAAGGGTATAAGCTCTATGTATAATCTCATTCACTTTCCTCTCTATAGTCGATGAGGCTCATCAGAAACAAAACCGTGAGGCACGTGGGCCAAAGCAGACAATATCATGCATACGTATAGGGTGGGGCGTTACACTTGTTGAGGGAAGTGACTGCTTAATGAATGGGATTGAGAGGAATGAGTGATTGAGGGGATTGATTGCTTAATGTATGGAATTGAGAGGAATGAGTGATTGAAGGGATTGACCGCTAAATGTATGGGATTGAGGGGTATTATAAATATAAGGGTTGTAAGCAATTAAAAAAAAAAAATGAATGAAAGTATATTCCCTTTATTCTCTTCTCCTTGGATTGATTGAATCTCTATCAGATTGAAGTTACAGCGGATTAGTCACCGTTTATGGTGAGTTAATCTACTACTAGTTCCTTGTATTTGCGTAGAAAGTTGTTTGATTAAGGATTTATAGGGTATTGGGTTCACAAACTATCAGGATCCATTACTTGGCTGCATCAAAATTTCCCTAGGATTCTACCCTCGATAGAACCCCAATCCTTGGGTCTCCGGTTGGCCGAACATCATAACAGGTTTTGGACAGTAGTTGAACCCCTAATTAGGGGCTGGCCTTGATTGAATTTCAGAGGAACTTCCATTTTTTATCATGTGCATTATTTTGTAAGGAATTCAGGGATCAAGAGATGAATTGAAAATCTTAAAAAGAGGATTCAGATCTGAACCGATAATGTGGCTATATAAGAATAACCAATAACGTGGCCGTAAAATAATAGAAACCCCAGGTCTAGGACATTAGGATTGATCAAACCAACAGTTTCTTAGGGTGTTGATTGCGTAATGTTGTTATGGATAACTAATGTAAGTTGCTGAATGCTAAAATCTTAATTCAATTAAATGGGAAAAAAACATGGTATTGACCTGAAAATCCTGAACTTAAAAGGAGGATGGTTGATGCTATGTACATCTTGTACTTGTAGTCAACCTTATGTTAAAGTGTAAACTTGTATAAAAAATAGGCCCAGCTCACTTGTATGATAATAGGTCCAGCCCACTTGTACATATGAGATCCAGTCATAACTTGTACAGCAAGACTAAATCGTATGCTAGGATGTCTTACCATATTTAGAGATTTAATTAGGTTTTGCTGTGATGATTTGTAGCCTAAACTTAGGCAATGAAAAGTCTATATAAAGAAGATGATTTGTAGCCTAAACTTAGGCAATGAAAAGTCTATATAAAGAAGAGCAATCCAAGAAGACAGTAAGTTGATTGGAAGCATTTCACAAAAGTCTCTCTCTCTCTCTCTCTCTCTCTCTCTCTCTCTCTCTCTCTCTCTCTCTCTCTCTCTCTCTCTCTCTCATGGTATCAGAGCTTTGGTTCTAAGAAATCTAATTCCCTCTGAGAGGCTTCCTTCGTTAATTAAGAGTTATCTCTTTGTTTCTTCTCTTCTCTCTGCCTAGAGTATCTCTGATCAAGGTGGCCCATCTCTGATCAATCACTTGTAGCCAACAACCTACATGGTGATGATCGACTACTCTTCAAAGTTATTTTGAAGATTTTCTGGATTTTTTTCTCATCTGATAAGGTGCCATTCATCATCTTCTTCATCTGGCAACTTTGGTGTTTTTCTCTCAAAAGGATTTCATCTCCACCGTACAACTTTGTGGATATTTATCCAAATCCCATCAAACTTGGACTAGAGGACACACTTTTGATCTCCTCCAGGATGATGTCCTCTGATCTGTGATTGGACCAAGCGGTGGGGCCCACGCATCTCTCCTGCACAAAAACTCTAGGTCGTCAGGCACTGTTTTTTTCTGTTCTGGGGCAAACTTTGTTGAATGCATCTCTCAGCAACTACAACTGCCTCCATCATGCTGGGTTAGTGAAATCATCTCAGATTACATCACAGATTCTGATCTTCTGTGAATTTTTGGCGATACACTGCTATTTTGAATACTCTGGATCTCTAATTAGTGTGTTTTCGAGTTGCAATTTATTGTGCTGGTAGTAGGATTGCTGCTTGTTGCTGTTTTTTTCTAAGTATATCTCTGCATTGATATTATGGAGAAAAATGATATCACTCTGATCAAGTTTAATGGTAAAAACTATACCACTTGGTCTTTTCAATTTCAAATTTACCTTAAGGGTAAAGAACTCTGGGGACATCTTGATGGTTCGGATCTCAAACCTACTGATGATAAGCTTCTCGCTAAATGGGAGGTTAAAGATTGCCAGATCATGACTTGGATATTGGGATCCGTCGATCCACAGTTTATCCTGAACCTTCGCCCATACAAGACTGCCAAAGAAATGTGGCTTTATTTAAAGAAGATATATTTACAGGAAAATTCTACTCGACGGTTTCATTTAGAACATGAAATCTCGCAGTTTGTTCAAGGGACCTTGTCGATACAGGATTACTACTCTCAATTTACAAGTCTGTGGACTGATTATGCTGAAATTATTTATGCTGACCTCCCCACTGCCTCCTTAGCCTCTTTTCAAGAGATCCATCAAACAAGTCAGCGGGATCAGTTTCTGATGAAGTTACGGCCACAATTTGAAACTGTCCTCTCCAACTTAATGAGCAAGGTGCCATCCCCCTCACTCAAATCATGTTTGGGCGAACTCCTTAGAGAGGAACAGCGCTTGGTGACTCAGACAACACTTACACAGACTGCTCCTCAGGCGGCTCCTATCGATGTTGCTTATATAGCCCGGGGTAAGCCCCAAGCCCGAGACATGAGCAAGGTGAAATGTTTTTGCTATAAAAAACTCGGACATGTTTCCACTCAGTGCAACCAGAAGTTTTGTTCCTACTGCAAAACCAAAGGTCATGTTCTTCCGGAATGCCGGACACGACCTCAGAATAGGCCACAACAACAGAGAGCCTATTCTGCACATCTTCCTGAAGCTTCTTCACCAGTCATGCTTGCACCACCTGAAGCTTCTTCACTAGTCATGCCTGCACCACCTGCTGCCACTTCTTCTTCTACCCTTACTCCTGAAATGGTCCAACAAATGATCATAAATGCTTTCTCTGCACTTGGCCTGTCAGGTAAACCAAAATCTTCAGTATCCACCTGGTATATTGATTCAGGGGCCTCCAATCATATGACACACTCTCCTGCCAATATGACTCATTAGGACGTATGATGGAGACCTCTACATCAATACTGCTGATGGTGGCAGTGTTCCCATTACCGCTATTGGCCACGTTCCTCACTCCTTGCCCTTGCATAATGTTTTTCTTTCCCCTCGCTTAACCACAAATTTGTTATCAGTTGGTCAACTTGTTGATAATAATTGCTCCATTCTTTTTTCTCGCTCTGGTTGTGTTGTGCAGGATCAAGTATCGGGGAAGGTGCTGGCGAAGGGCCCTAAGCAGGGACGACTGTTTCCTCTCCAGAGTTCGTCACAAGAAAGGCCCCCCTTCAGAGTTTGCTTTGCTTTCTCATTCTAGTCATAATAAATGCCAGTTGTGGCATAATCGTTTAGGACATCCTAATTCGAAAACTTTGATGTTTTTATTAAATTCTGGTTTAATTAATGATAATAAAGTTTCTTTTAAGGATGTTTCTTCTAATTGTGATAGCTGCAAGATGGGGAAAGGGAAAACCCTTCTGTTTCCTCTTCATGATTCTTTAGCTCTGAAATGTTTTGATACTGTTCATAGTGATGTCTGGGGTATTCCACTTGTTATCTCTCATTCTCATTATAAATACTTTGTTACATTCATTGATGATTATAGTCGTTTTACTTGGATTTATTTTTTGCATTCTAAGTCTGATGTTTTCTCAATTTTTAAGGTTTTCTTGTCTGATGTTGAGAATCAATTTTCAACTACCATTAAAATTCTTATATCTGATTCGGGGGGGGAGTATGTTTCTAAGGACTTTCAACTATTTTTGCAATCCAAAGGAATTATCTCCCAGCGATCTTGTCCCTACACCCCCCAACAAAATGGTGTGTCTAAACGAAAAAACCGACATCTTTTAGATACTGCTCGTTCCCTCTTGTTAGCTTCTTCTGTTCCCACTAGGTTTTGGCCCGAAGTCCTCTCAACCGCTGTGCATGTAATAAATCGTTTACCTTCCTCTAGATTAGGCAACCAGAAACCTTTTTTTAGACTTTTTCAAAAACATCCTCTTCATGATCATCTTCGTCCCTTTGGGTGTGTGTGTTTTGTCCTTCTCCCTCCCACTGAGCGCACTAAGTTAACAGCACAGTCCTCCATATGTGCCTTTCTTGGGTACGCTCTTAATCAAAAAGGCTATCTATGTTATGATCCTACAGCCAAAAGAATTCGGGTGTCTCGCAATGTCATGTTTTTTGAAAATCAGTATTTCTTTCCAAGGCATGGTGATTCGAATGACTCTGTCCCTTTATCTTTTTTACCACCCTTTTCAGATGCAATGCCTCAACCGGTTACTTGTTGTAGGCCGAATTTTGTGTATGAACGACTGAAGGTTACAGCTGATTCTGCCTCTAGGTCTCTCCCTACGCCTACCATTCCTGCACCTGATCCACCTCCGGAGCCTCCTGCTCTTCGCCGATCCACTCGCCACATCAGGCCACCTGATCGTTATGGCTTTACACATGCTTCATTATTAACCACTTTGTCTTCTGTTTCTATCCCTAACTCGTACTCTCAGGAAGTACAGCATGATTGTTGGATACAGGCTATGCAGGAAAAACTTACCGCTCTTCAAACAAATCATACATGGGATGTTGTTCCTTGTCCTTCATCTGTCAAACCCATTGGATGCAAATGGGTATACTCGGTGAGATTGAAATCTGATGAATCCTTGGATCGCTACAAAGCCCACCTGGTTGCACTTGGAAACAGGCAGGAGTATGGTATCGACTATGAGGAGACTTTTGCTCCGATGGCCAAAATGACAACTGTACGTAAAGTTCTTGCAATAGCCGCTTCTCAGTCGTGGCCCCTGTATCAGATGGATGTGAAGAATGCATTTCTTCATGGGGATCTTAAAGAGGAAGTCTATATGCGTCACCCTCAGGGAATTCCTTCTTCTTCCAAGACCGATGTCGCTCGTTTACGACGCTCCTTATATGGCCTTAAACAGGCGCCCAGAGCCTCGTTTGACAAGTTCCGTACCACTCTCCTTCGGCTTTCTTTTATATAGAGCCCGTATGATCCTTCGATGTTCACGATTCATTCATCCAGAGGATCCACAATTCTCCTTGTGTATGTCGATGATATCATTATTACTGGCCCACACAGTGATATGATTCGACAGATACGGGCCGCTCTGCAAGATACGTTTCATATGAAGGATTTGGGACCTTTGAATTATTTCTTGGGTTTAGAAGTTCATCAATCAAAGAAAGGTTTGTTTCTACATCAACACAAATACGCTACTGACCTAGTGGCTCTCGCCGATCTAGGTGATTATAGCCCAGTTGACATCCCTTTGGAAGTGAATGTCAAGCTTCGTCAACAAGACGGAGAGCTCCTTCCTGATCCTACATTTTATCGTCAGTTAGTTGGTAGCCTTGTCTACCTAACCATCACCCGACCAGATATCTCTTATGCTGTTAATCTGGTCAATCAGTTTATGACGGTCCCGCGGCATCATCATTTGGCGGCAGTCAAATGGATTATTCGATATATCCTTGTACCTCTACCCGTGGCTTATTTTTTCCAGTTGGCACACCGCTTACACTCACTGCTTATTCTGACGCGGATTGGGCCGGCTGTCCGGACACACGCCGCTCTACCACAGGATGGTGCATTTACTTGGGAGACGCCTTGATATCCTGGAAATGTAAAAAACAAGATAAAGTCTCAAAATCTTCCACGGAATCAGAATACCGCGCCATGTCTTCCGCTTGATCTGAGATCCTATGGCTATGTGGGTTGCTCTCAGAGCTTGGATTCTCACAGACTCAATCAACTCCTCTTCATGCTGATAACACAAGTGCCATTCGAATCACTGAAAATCTTGTGTTTCATGAACAGACCAAGCATATAGAGGTGGACTGTCACTTCATTCGGGACGAGTATGATCGCAAAGTCATTACTCTTCCCCATATTTCCACTGAGTTCCAGCTTGCTGATATCTTCACCAAGGGCCTTCCACGGCTGCGGCATGAATTCTTGGTTCGCAAATTGTTGCTGGTTGACTCTCCGCATCAATTTGAGGGGGGGTGTTAAAGTGTAAACTTGTATGATAAATAGGCCCAGCTCACTTGTATGATAATAGGCCCGGCCCACTTGTACATATGAGATCTAGTCATAACTTGTACAGCAAGACTAAATCGTATGCTAGGATGTCTTACCATATTTAGAGATTTAATTAGGTTTTGCTTTGATGATTTGTAGCCTAAACTTAGGCAATGTAAAGTCTATATAAAGAAGAGCAATCCAAGAAGACAGTAAGTCGATTGGAAGCGTCGATTGGAAGCATTTCACAGAAGTCTCTCTCTCTCTCTCTCTCTCTCTCTCTCTCTCTCTCTCTCTCTCTCTCTCACCTTAAATTATGGTTTATTGGTTCTTTATATTCTTTATGATGTATAGATTGTGGCGGTTATCCTTCCTACATGATATTGAAGAATTAATGTGTGACCCCGTGTGTAACAATCAATGTGTCTGATTTATTGTGTAGTATACTGTCTATGGTTTGATTATGCATAGCTGATTTGAAGCGCTATTATTGTACTTAAATTCATGTTTTCTTGTATGACCGTGGCATGTCATTATGTAAGCTAAGAGTTGTCCACACATCTATCAAGGGTTGGTTGTGTGATTACCCATGCACAACAGGTATCAATATCGAATTAGAGAGGGGCAGAGTAAATCCAGGGTATGTGTGCGGATGATCGCATAACCAACTCGACTTTAGATACTGGAATGGATTAAGCAACACATCTGATTGGAAGTTGAGCAAAGACGAGTAAGTTATTTAAGCAACACATCAGTGAACCCATGGATACCCCTGGAACACTAGCACTATACGAAGATGATGTCCTTCGTACCATGGCCATGTAATTTTGTGTTGTCTGACTTCATGTCAACCGTGGAAAGTTGTGTGGCCCTTTGCCAGCCATGTTAGTGGATTGTCTGACTATGTTCACATATGAATCTTAAGGTACCTGTGGCCGTGTATGATCTTGTACTTGTGATACTTGGTCCAGTGTTGGCCTGTGCTACCTAGTGGTTGCCTGGTGGTCAATGGATGATAATGACTGTGGGTTTGTGTAACCATCTT
The DNA here is from genome assembly GCA_038049695.1 of Cinnamomum chago. Lineage (NCBI taxonomy): Eukaryota > Viridiplantae > Streptophyta > Magnoliopsida > Laurales > Lauraceae > Cinnamomum > Cinnamomum chago. Next base: position 112,833,579 of record CP142453.1, on the reverse strand, counting down.
TTATAGTGGAATGATACTTTGTTTTCATAGTTATTTTAAAGTTTATATTGCATTATTAAATTATTGTGTAATTTATTGTGCAAATAGATTTGAATGTTTATCACTCAAATGTCCACTGACTCCTGGAATGCCCCTTCCAGGTAACCAAGATCTAGAGACTGAGGATTTCCCTGATGGCAAAGCGATAGGCTTTTCAGGATGCATACTTGAGCGTCAAAGCCACCTAACAGAGAAGAGAACTAGATTTATTAGATTGTCTAGTTTATTTCATTGAATTTTAAAGACATTGTAGTTGTTTTATTTTTATTGGACAATGTTTCCTTCATTGATTTGATTTGGATCCTTTAATGAAAGTCGGTTTAAGTAGGTAAATGCTTGAATCTTTATGTGATTTTGGTTTAACCTATGCAAGTGTATGATGCTTATGCTTACGAGTCACAATCCAAAACCTGACAGGGCCCCTGATGCGGATCATGACAGATGGTCTCTGTGGAACTCTGTTCTGAACAGGTTTGGTTTCAATTGGGTCACTGGGTGACGCCAAATTCTCTTTACAGTTTATATTCTGCTTAGGGTCATGGTATGGGTTATGCTCAAGGAAGGGTGATGTGGAAAGCCTCCTTCCTAGCTGTTATTTGTGTGATTTGGAACAAGTGGAATAGGAGGTGTTTTGACAGACACTACTCCAGTGTGGAGAAGTTAGAAGGCTCTATCGAGTTTTATGTAGCTTCTTGGGTTTCATATTACCTGCTTTTAGAGGTATTTCTATAGATTCCTTGTTGAGAAGTCGGCAGGAGGTGGCTTTCTCCTCTCATTTCAAGGATCAGCCACATCCTCCTTGGTCTCTTCCTCCTTTGGGTATTTCAATCTTAACTCTGATGGAAGTGTCATACTGTCATTGGCAACCCTTGTCCTTCCGGTCTTCGGGAGTCTGCCAGATTGGGTCTTTCTAATATTACTATGGGATTCTTGGTGTGCCATTCATTGGTCATTTGTGTTTGGCTAACGCGGGAGGAGATGATTGAGCTTGCTTCAAGGCTCAATGCTTCTTTCGTGCGTGTTCTTCGTAGCACTAACAAGGATGCTGGCTTCACGCAGAGGAAGGCGTTCCGCAATCTTGTCTCTATGATGTTTCTGTTCCTTTTAATTTGGTGTGACCCTTTCTTTTGAGGGTGTTGGTTGTTCTTATATTGTTTTTATGTTTTTCGAGTGGTTTTGTTGTCGTTCTTTTCAGTGTAAGTCTTTTATATTGATGGCTTTTGAATAAAATTTGAGTTACCATTCAAATATATATATATGGGAGATGCTCCTATGAGAGATATCTCTCACCTTATGTGAGAGATAGGGGTGGGGGCCCTAAAATTTAAGTTGTTGGCATTGGATATGGATGTGAGGGCCCCCACCCTATCTCTCACATAAAGTGAGAGATATCTTTCATAGGAGTATCTCCCTATAAATATATATATATATATATATATTAACGTCCCTTTACAGCTTAAGCTCCTAGTGCCTGCTTGTTACAAGTGATTGAATTTCTAGGAATTATAAGATCAGTATATCCAAAAGCGACCATCAATTGATCATTCATTTAATTAAAAATTAATAAAGGAGAGATGGGAAATAATACCCACCCATCACCCCGGTAAATCAAATCCAAAGAAAGTCAAGGTCGCACCTGCATCTCCTCCTTATATATCCCTCAGCCCTCACCCCTTTAATAATCTTTAGTCAAAGACAATTGGACCATGAATCCCTATGTATTCAATTCCATGCAAACAAGCAGGCCCATAACACTTGAACTCAAAATGGCTTCAATACTAAATCTATACCCCCATGAAAATGTCATAATAAACACCCAAGTCTATATATGTTTGTTCATGCCTATAAGTGTATCAGTTTATTTAAAACTCCAGTGCCACCAAGTCCGGTGCATTCAGGACTGAATAATTAATAGCTTTGATTAATTGATAAAGGATCCTTAAAATACATGATGAAGTGACGAACAATGCACTGACATCTTCTGAGAAAAAAACACTAGTATTGGTTCAACACACAACTAAATAACCACATTTATGAATTTCCGTTCTTTTCATTGTTTACTATTATTCCTATTTTTTATTTTTGAGATTTTCTTTTACAGAAATTTGGGGTGGAACCGACTAAGCTCAGTCACAACCAACACCAGAGTTTCCTCAATGTACATACAGTACAATGCTAGCAGCAAGTTTAATTTACACGTACTTAATATATATGTGCATGATTAGAAAAATAAAAGCATTACTAATATTAAAAGTTATGGCAAAGAAAGCAAACTACAATTTGAACATTATCCAAGTTGAAAGTAAGAAAGTGAGGTTCCATTTCCATATCCCTATAACCACATAGATAGGGGATAGGCATAGTTTCACCCCCTGAAATTAAATCTAATAGGCAGTAGGTTTGATTAATTTGATAGGCTCTTGACGAGAAATTTTTCATTTGAAATTTACTGTGTGCATGAGTGGTGCCCTGGTGCGATGCCAAGATGAAATTTCTGGGACCCATTGAGGCCAGCAAACTCATGAATGTAGATGGGCTCTGTAAGGAATATTTCGGATAATGAGTGGTCAACTTTCACCCCCATCTGATCATCTATGATGCCCTGAAATGTTGCCTATTGTCTAATTGGCTATTTTGAAGTATCTGGACACCACAGCTGATCATCCTAGGGCTGTGTTTTGATGTAAAGAAACTTCGATTTCTGTGAAACCCTTCTTCGATTTTTGCATGGCCACCGTACATGCCCCAGACTATATTTATGGAGGAGGCAAACTTTAATCCCCTCCTGGCCAAATTCCCCAACCCTCCATGCAAATGTGTTGGAAGCCATCCAGTTGGGCCCCACAAATTATACTTTACCACCTTTATGTCTTATTTAATAATACACACAAACATACATATAAACATAAACATTAAGGACAACAGCAAGGAACAGAAATAGTAAACAAATATGAAACGGAGAGTGTGATCACCGATAGACGCGGTCCTCTAGCAATTGAAGGCCGGTTCTACAGTACTGCAGATTGTTCCGAGATTGGAATGAGCAAAACTTTAGTCCAAGAAGCATTACTGTGAAGAAGGTACCAGCAGCTGCAGGATGGCGCGAAAAATGGAAAGGAGATTTCATGGTTCCTTGTAACATCCGGCCCAAAAGCAACAGTTGCTCGACACTATCATGTCGAACTACCTACACAACCAAAAAACCAAAAAGCACATAAATCCTAGTATGTTGAAATGGAAAGTATATGGCATCCAACCAGTTAGTATGAAGACAAGGGAAGATTGCATGGTTTTTTAATGACATAGAATGGTTTCCAATATTATCATTCTACCCACCAGCAAAATGTCAATTATGCAACGTCTGTAAGGCCTCAGCCCAAACTCAAATTTAATTATCGCCTTAAGTTTGCTTTAATATATAAATGGTGATGAATCTTCTTTATTTAGTAAATAATTGTAAAAATCTACAATTAATTAATTAAATGGTAGGAATAATCAAGAGAAATTATTTTCTTTGAATCAATGGATTCAATAGCATAAATCTAATTGGTTGCAAATAAAATGGGCATTTACGCATAAAATCGTTTAAACAATGAAATAAGGTAATCAATTGCTTAAAATGGTCATTTAATTTTAATCTAATAAATCAGAAAATAAATAAATGAAATAATTTCAGAATGGTTGAATGTAAATATACATTTTATTTTATGTGTTTTGTGTATTTTAAGAAATAACTAGTAAATGTGACGGGGTTTATGTAAAGAAATAAAAGAATAGGTTGTAAGACCCATGCTTGGGCCCCCACACTAGGACTCACATCTCATATGGGATGGGTTGCTATTGTTTTAACATTATTTTAGTTATCTTGTGAGCCAACCAAGTAAATAAAATGTGGATGTAAGGGTAATTTGGCAAAAGGTGGTTCTAATGGCATAATTGTAAATAACACTAAATCTAATGTCTCTAATGTTTGTTGTGTAGACTAAGTAGAGAGCTACATGGCACTTCCCAAGAGATGAGATCCTTTCTCATTTCCTCTTTTACTTTCCAAAGAATTAGCAAGTGTGTGTAGGGTTGAACAGAACCGGACCGGACCGGATTTGTGGTCTTTACAACACAAATCCGGTCCGGTCTGGACCGGATTTGAAAAACCGGTTATATCCGGTCCGGTCCGGTCCAGACCTTTTAAAAACCGGTCTGGACCGAACCGGACCGGATTAATAATAAATAGTTTTTTTTTAATTTTTTTAATACAAAACTTTATGTATATAAAATTCCTAAGTCAAATACCCTAGTGAAATCGAAGATCCGGCTTCTTACATCTGGAAAAAGAGGCAGGAAATGGGCTGAAAATGAAAAAAAAAAATAAAACCTTAGGGAAAAAAAAAAAAAAAAATGAAACCGGTCAGGACCACTTAAGTGGTCCAGACCGGACCACTTATAAGTGGTCCGGTCCGGTCCTCTCATTTAAGCCGGACCGGAAATCCGGTTGTGCAGCCCTGTGTGTGTGTGTGAGCCATAGATAAAGAAGTGTGTGATCAAGCTCTATTTTATTTCAATTTCAATCATAGATCTCAGATTTATAGTACGTTTTTCTAGATCTACGCCAAGATCTCTTAGATCAAAGCAACAAACCCATAATTGCTATGATTTATGCTGAAAATTACTGTTTCATTACCAGCTTCAAGTAACTTCTTAAGTTAGGAACTTTTATCTTATCAATGGAGTTGGAATTGAGATGGCTGATTGGATTTTATGGGGAACTCTTGTGAATTATTGCTTTTGATGGTAGCATGATGTAATCATATCTGAATTAATGATTTGGACAGTATGATGTTAGTTGATGCTTATACTGTTAGTTGATGCTTTATGATGATGGCAAAAGTTATAAGATATGGTAGCGGCTGATTATAGTTTTGAAAAATGATGGTGTTTTCATGATATTTCATGATGAGGATCAGGTGTAATATTCTAATTCATTTACATAAATTACTGATTTTATGAACTGAAAACTGATTACCTGCTTATTTAAAGTAAATTAGTTTGGTGGATGTGATCACTTAATGATGTATGATGATGCTACAACTTAGGGTGCAAGTAAATGATGATTACGTGAAGGTTTAACAGCTAAAATAATGAGGTTAAAGTTTTCAGCTAAAACGATTACATGGATACGTATCTATTGATAAACACTTCTGAAGAGTAAAGTAGGTACTTATTTTATATAAATACATATCAGACTAATGTCGGATACCTGGAAGGTTAATGAAGTTTGAATGGATCAGTTTGTTGCCAGTGATTTATTAAGGAAGATGGTGAGTATATGAAAGCATAACTGATGGTTTGGGTCCAGGTTTCACCCGTAAATGTGTTTATTTGGAGGCAAAAATGAGAGTGAATGATGCTTTTAGAAATGAGCTTTACAAAGAGTATCCAAGTGTACAAAACTGAAATAAATGAAGACTAGTACTAAGTGAACAAATATTTACTGCAGAATTTCTGCACAGAACATGACTCTGGGTTCAAAAGTAGGCCTCTATTTAACAACCATAGAAATTGAGTTTGAACTCAGTTTGGTATAGAAAAATAGGCAAATTTGACTTCCAAACAAACCTAGAAGCACTTGAATTGGGTTTAAACCAAGGTCGATGTGATTTTTGAAAACAACCAATCGACTAAGAAATTCTAGTCAGTCAGAAATTATCTTGACTGAGTAGCAAGTGTAAGAGGTGGGTTTACTAACTTATACACCTCCATTAAACCAAGTGGTATTAAGTTAAAAGCATCTCTTTACAGGAAGTATGGTTGCATTGAAAATGAGATAGAGTAGTCCAACAATTGCTTAAATGGCATCTGTGTCCTTTTCAGAAAATAAATTCTATCTAGGGTCAAATGAAGGTGGAAATTTTCCAAAATTTTCAGGGATAAACGTTCATATATGTAAGATATTCTGACCTTAAATTAGACTCAACTGAGGTCATAGAAAATTTAAAAATACATATAGTACAATAAAATAGTCCAGAATTGCTATTTTACGGTCAAGTGTAATTGATGATATGATGCACATGTTTTTTTTTTTTTTTGAAAGGTATATGATGCACATATTTATGGACCCGTGTATATGAATGAAGTAGTGATTGGATCTTTAGTTTGAGACTGAATGACTGGTTCACATGATGAAATGAAGATGAATACAGGCATTTCGAGATTTACAGGACTATGAAAGATTGAATTGATGTGATTATGTGAAAGCAAATTATCAAGTTGTCAGAGTCATTTCTTGACTCTGTGGTCTGGACACTTGCAAGTGTGGTAGGGGTCCACAGTTGATTAGTCCCTATTACAGCATGAAGTTATAAGCAGTAACTCTACATTATGGACGGAACACAATGCAGTTCAAGACATGGTCTGCAGCTAGAAATGTTGTCACTCCGCTCTGAGAAGAACGTTTGATCTCACTCAGATGATGAGGACCGTGATGATGATATCCTTAACACAGTAGAAATTTAGGAAAACGCTATTGAGGATTAGACTATGAGAAATAAAGTAACTTAAAAAAAAAAGGATATTAGTAAAATTTGCTAAGCTTCAATAATGGGTATTTTATCATGTATTCATCAAAAATAGTAGTCACATGTTACACCACCAGCAACCCAGAGCTCAACAATACTAAAAATAATTTTATATGAGATAGGATTGGTGTTGAGAAATTCGTTTCGGACAGTGTTTCGGTTTGGAGGCCAAACTGAATAATTTTGGCCGCTTCGGAATTTCGGCAAAATATTTCAGAAAACTATAATATATATAATAAATAGTAAAATAGTGAGATTTGGTAGGCTATATATCCTAGTGGGGGTGAAGTTTGATTAAGACCCTATTTAATGTTATAGTAAAAATTCTCTAGGGCCCACATATGAGTAGGCTCATTTTAAATGGCTAAAATATATTTAATATATCAGCCCCATGGGCCACGAGTGCAGCCCACAAACTCAACCCGCTATTGGACCCTTTTTGGCTTATTAAAAGGGCAAAAGAGTTTTCATTTCACCTCTTTTTTATTGACTGAATTAAATGAAAACCCTCTCGCCTCTGCCTTATCAGCTGAACAACGAACGAAATGAAAACGAGGAAGAAGAAAGGAGAGAGGGAAAAGGAAAGAGGGAAGAAGAAAAAGATAGGGAGAATAGCAACGGCGGTGGTGGTGGCAACTAGTAGCAGCGGCATTGACCGCGCCCGGTAGCAGCTGCGACTGGTAGCAGCAGCGATAGAAGCTGGTAGCGGCGAGCACAAATTCCCTCCAGTCCAGGTACGCGATTGTTTTTCTTCTTCTGCTTTCGTTTTTTTCTGTGAAGTCTTCTTCCTCTACAACCTCCTCCTCCTTTCAATCAAACAATAGATAGTGGAGGAAAAGGATTAGACTGTTTTTTTCCTTTAAATTTTTGGAGGGGATAGAATGAAAGAGAATAGGGTTTTTTTTTTTCCTATAAGAATTCTGGAGATGATAAAATTTAAGGGATTAGGGTTTTCCTTTTCCTTTAAAAACTTTGGCCGAACAGAGGATTTTCGAACATGTTCGGCCGAAATCATAGACTTTGTAACAAATTGGCCGAACATGTCTGAAATTCTTTGGGAGGGTTGTTCATTTCGAATCACTGTCCAAACCAAATAGTTTTGGCGATTTCGGCCAAAACAAACTGATTCTCGTAACTATGGATAGGATACGGTGGGGAGGGTGGCAGGTGTGGTGGTGCGAGGGGATATGTGGACACACATATTACTCACTTCCCTGGGAATAATATTTCTTAAATAAATGTGTTTTTTTTTTAATATCAAGTATTTTTCCAAAACAATCACCGAAATGGAATGCCAAAATGGCAACCAACCCATGTGTCTCAATATGTAGTTACACCGAGCTAGCGTTAGAAACAAACTTGATTCATACTAATCGGTGCCACATCGTGTTAGACACCAGCATCAAATCCAACCTTCAAATTGACGACAATGAAGACTAGAACCCTTCCCAAAAGAGGGGGAAATAGGAGTAAGTGTGAGTGCTTGAATTTTACTTAGCCCCTTTTAGCCAAAATTGGCTCATGGGACTGATGTAAAGGCATATTTACTGCCTTCAAAATGAAACCTAGTTTATGATTCCCCCTACAATTCAGTATCAGCAGACTTATTATCCATCAATTTGCAGTTGGAAAAAAAATGCTCTACTCTATATCTCACCTAGAAGTGTGAACCATCACTCTCTCCACTCCATCTCTCTACCTATCTATCATTTATATTATTCTCTCTCCTGTCTATCTCTCTACTTATCTATTGAAAAACCTATCTACCATTTACATATATAAATATAGGGCCTGCTCCTGTACATCCTTACAGTACATACCAGTTGTTGGGCCCACCTAGGACACCACAAATTATGGGATAGATGGGATTCAAAGATCCAAGTTGGACCACCCCAGATATCAAATTTGATGTCAATCTAATGCCTCTAGCCCCTTCACACATGGCCCACAAGTTTAACAGCTTTATATAAATAAAAAAATTGACCCTCGATCGAACAGGGCAGTGCAGTCCATTCAGATAGGTGCAAACCCATGGGAACGGTGACTAGGGGGGCGTGTGGTCCATTCGAATGGGTCATAAGGCGGGCCCCACTATGTGGTATGTACCGTCGGATGCACAGGACCATATGCCATATACATATATGCATGTCTGAAGAATAAGATGTTCTCCACCTATATAATATGATACATGTCAGACTATCAGCTGTCATAGACAATCAGCCTTTGACTAGCTAAGGAAACACCCGAGTCATCATCAACACTGTAAAACGCATCTAACCACAAGTCGCCATTGCAAGTTTTCTACTTCCACTCAACAACCCCACTCAATTGCATGCTCTCAAATACTACACAAATTAACATGTCATTCCTCACTGATTCACCCAACATCTTGAATGGCCTCCATCTTCTCCTAGTACCCAATTGATTTGTCTTACAGAATCAGTTTGTGCCTTCTATAAACATGCCCAAACCATCTACACGATGTCCTTTAATTTTTTCACACAAGTGCAATTATCCATAAAATACCCCTACTTATCCTTTCTAGTAAAAATGTCATGCTTCTAAGTTCCGAGTAAAAGCAGCATCGTCACATGAACTTTGGATGCTTCATGTTTCTTGATTGCCCAATATTCATCTCCATAAAACATATTAGGCCAAACTGTCTCTTGTGAAAGAATCCATTGGTAGTACTTGGCAGTTGGTGTAAGGTCCCGACCCCTAATGCCAAATATTGTTCTTAAATAATTGTATTTTAGGTAATTAAGTGGGATTAGATCTAAGCAAGTCGGGTTTGCTCTTAGAATCGCATATGCGAAGTTTCACGCGATTCCGGGTTCGTTTGGGCACAGTAGGGGGTGGTTTGCAATTTTGGGATGTTTTCATTGGCTTTTCGTAAATTCGGGTTTTCGTGATTTTAGGTGCATTGGATAGGTCTTATAATTTCCATATCTTTTCCCTTCAGTTGTGTTTCGATCCGGTGGTGCGATGAAGAGCCCCAAATCCCAAGCCATAGTGGGCCATGGACAAAACTGTAAACTCCTGAAACCCATCCCCAAATATAAGACCATTGACCCCGGCTTCTTTCTTTCTCTGCTCTCTCATTTCCCCTTTCATTTTCTTTCTTCTACTAATCATCCCAACCATTGAAATGTTTGAGGGCTTTGAGCTCCACCCAGCCCAAGAGACCACATTCATTGTCTTCCCCACAGTCCACCGACCTCAAGCATCCCTTCCTCCAAGCCTCCCACCAACTCCACATCTCTATGCAAGCTCCTAAGCTTGTAGAAATTATGGTTTTTTCCCTCTTTGCTTAGAAATGGTTTAGGGAAGCTATTTACAACCCTCTGCATGCATTTTGTAGGTTGTGTTGGTAGTTGTATGGTTTTCCCGGATTTGAGCTCCATCAGTGGGTTCCTATCTAGGTTTTCCCTATTTTTGGAATGCATTCATCAAAGGCAAGTGGATATGTATATTATACTATGATCTGTTGCTTCTCTTTATGATTCTAGCATCTAATTTCAACTCTAGACAACCCTGTGCTCATTTTATGTTAAATTGGAAATTCATATGCTAGGTTAGGTTGTAATTCGAATGGAATTGAAATGGGTGGATTGGAGGTTGTCTATATTGTTTAGGAGAGGGCTTGGCCCATTTGAAATATTGATTATCAGGTGTATGGGAAAGGGAGGAATTTCCCCGTTTCAAAACTGAAATAGAACCCAAGTTACGGTTTCTGTGACTGTAATCTCACAGTCAACCGTAGAACCATGACACCTGAGCCTCCGGAATTTTACTATTTCCTTACGGCGAGCTCACGGCAAGCCGTTTGCCCACCGTAGAGAAACCACGGCTAACTGTGGAGAATCCCATAGCGAACTGTGGGAGTCCTCACGGTAATGATTGAGAGTAAGTATAGGAGAGGGTTTTGGATGGAAAACTAATAAATAAATCAAACGTATGCTTTTTATTATTTCTTTATTCACAAATCGGATTACTTTATAATTGTTTATTACTTTTTTATTATTATTAAAAAAATTCATTTGTTCATTAGTTTTTCAAGTGCCTGTACATACTCATTCTTACCGAAGCCTCAGTATGACCCATTGCTCCTTTTCAAAAAAAAAAAAAAAGTATGACCATTGTTCTGATCATTTTGGACATAACAGCGGTTGCATATAAATACCATGGAAACCCTAGGCCTTGTGAACTTAGCTGGGAACCCTTGGCACTACATTTTGAGGACCAATTGGGAGACTAAGAGTGAGGGATGTTTTGAACCAACATACACTTACGGATTGTTCGATTAACGTACAAGGTACACTTTAAATCGGACTAGAATGAAGTGAGGCAATGGGATATCCAATAATTGATTATGTACCAAGGTATATTGACGGGATATCATGACCTCATCTTCTCCTTGGGCCGCATAGTGATGTCTTATACGAAGAAGGCAGTGATTGACCTAGGATTGGATTGGAACTCTTCTTTGACTATTGATGATCGGAATTGAATTGATTACTTTGGTATTGATGTTCATGTGCCTAGTGCATGTTCCATATCTTTGTTATTGCGTTGTATTGTATTGATGGGATCACATAAAGAACTTACAGATGGATTGGACTTAGGATCCCCTTTGTAATCCGTTTATTTGTTGGGACTTGACTAAAGTGCTGAGGCTAGGTGGCTTTGATCGTAAAGGCTTTGAAGAGGATTACTTCTGTGGTTTCAATGTATCGTCTGTTCGTTTGGGATTTGTCTGGAATGATTATATGACGAAGGGTAGTCTCTCTTTTGTTTCAACGAATCTTGTTCATGCAACAAGAGAAGCCTAGCCCCCCAATGACATTTGTTTAGGACTCTTGTGTTAGGCACCACTCAGCTGTAACGTTTGACACAGTTGGGGCACCACTGTGATAGGACCTTTTTTTTTCGAACGATTGCATATCAATATATTTGGATGGCTGTACACCATCGGATACCAATGATGATAGGAATTTGATGTTTGTAACCCTAGTATCACTTTCCGGCGGGGCTTTTCTCCCATGCGTTCACTCTACCACAACTCGGTACGAGTAGGGAGGGCATCGATACTATCCAGTGGTGATTGGCTTAAGTGGATTGCCTATTTGTTAGGATGTTCCTGTTAGGTCTTTCGTTATGATTCATTATGTACTGAAACTCTGATAATCATGTTATCTGTAACTCTAATTACTACTGCATATCTACCGGCCGACCTTGTGGTCTGATGATGCTACCCTTGGTGCATAGGTACCAAGCCCACTGATCCCAAGGAGGAGACAGAGGAACTTCAGGCGGATCAGCCTGATGACCCCCACGAGTGGGTGCAAACATAGTGCAGTCGTTCTAACCCAGCACCAAAGAGCCTTCATGCATACATGGATAGTTCTTTTTGTTCTTTTGGTTGTATTTTGTTGGCCTAGTTTTTTGTAGTGGCCATTGGTGTATAAAAATACTTTTGTCCAACTTTTAAACTTCAACTTTAGTTATATTAATCATGCTTTGCTCTTAAATGTTTTATATCGATGCCACTTGTTACATTATGAAGCTTCCACTATTCTTTGTGCAAACCGAGGAAATATCTATACCTCACCGCAGACTTTGATTCTTAAGGGACTATGATTGGGGAACACGTGGACTTATTTATGCCAAAAATTTTAATTGGCCCTTAATCTCACGCATAATCCCCATTTTAGAGAATGGGGGTGTGACAATTGGCACTCGTCAATCACATAACACTTCTCAAGGTTGTCTCGGCTTAGTCTATGTTGTACCACTAACTTGTCTCCCTTATAGTTCTCCATGTATTTATAAAACAAAATGCCTCAACAATCAAAAGCAATCAATCACATGTGTTCAAAGCAAAAGTGTAACGTGGGAAAGGAACAAAAGCGAAAAAGGAAACTAAAAAGTTAACTACCTCATATAAATATTTAAAATAGACGCTTGTGTTAAGTAGATAGATACACAATGTCATATAAGTTCCAAACTTTGGCAAACCCATCAACCACTAAATTTCAGAGTGACATTTCAAAATTTATTCTCACAGCACAAGAGGGAATTCTGAATATTTTTGCATTATAACATCACTGCACACTTCATATTACTCATATTAAAAGGGGCGAATATAAAGCCAACAGGCCTTCATCCACATATACATCCACATGAATGCATATGTGCATGATTGATAGAGATTTAAATCAGACAGGGAAAAATTACAAATCAAATGTAGCAAATAAATCATGACTCAAGGGGTTTAACTTATTCTCTGACCTCGAAACGATCCATAAAGAACCCAAGCCATAATTTATGAGCAGTTATTCCTTCAACAGGATCCTTTTCAGGCTTCTCTTCTGGCTCCCCTGGGGTAAGCTGAGGCCTCAATTTTGCAGCAGGGCCAGAACACCTCATCTCAGATGCAAATAAACCACGTTTTGTATCTATAGTCCATAACCATGCATCAACAAGCTCAGCAAGGACAAGAGATCCCAACTGAGGTGCAGCAGAAACTATCCATGTCCAGATGAACACTCCAGCTTCCATTGCTTCAGGTGTTGAAATGTAAGCAGGACACCAGCAAAGAAGACGTAACAACTGTGAGAAGCCTTCTAGATTTAATTTTGAATCGGATTCCTGAAATGATGTCACAGCTCTAAATTAAGAGCTTAATAAAATGGAAAAAAACACTCCGGATGGGGACCACAGGACCAAACGATATTTAGAAGACAAATATCAACCCCAAAACAAAGGATGAAGAGATTACCAAATTCGAAAGAAGTAATGCAGTTGCCTGAGAACATGTTTCACGAAATTTTGATTTATCCACTGCTCCACCTTTCTCGGCAATGTTAACAAATTGTTGGAGAAAGTGCACAAATTTCATAAGAAGAATTTCACCAAATGAATCGCTTTCAAGGTTAGTTTGCTGCGGAGATGATCCACCCTTGAAGCTTGAAATGCCGAGACCCAAACCAAAAGCCATCGGGGAAGGGCCACCTTGAAAACCACCCATGCTATTGTACAGCCTTCTCATGCCAGCAATTTCCCCAGCATGGTTGCACTTAACTGTAGCACTTAGCATACCAGTAGAGAGTACCTCCAAGATGAAAGATTCAGTGAATTTTAAGTTTGACCCAGAAGCAGCTGCGGCAGCAATTATAACTGCAGGAATATTTGCTGTTCGAATGCCCATCCAGCCATCATTTTTTCCACTACAAAGTCGTATTTCAGATAAAAGAGAAACAACATCAGTCGTACTCTGATCTCTCTGCCATTTATTTAATTTACAAAGCTTCTCCTGAAATAAACAGTTGGTAGCACAAAAGTAATTAGTTCAACAATAACAGCATAATGCATCTATGATTGGTCAAATAAACCAAATAAAACTAAAAACCAATCCTCTGCCGAGCATTTAGCAGAGATGTCTTCTTCCAAACCATTATCTATCATACAATCTAAACTCAACCTAATACAGAATCAAATCTCTGTGTGAACTTTCCAAGAAAACATATTTTCTGCTGAATTAAATCTCTGAGTGTGTGAACTTTCCATGAAAAAATATTTTCTGCTGAGCATTTACCAGAGATGTCTTCTTCCAAACCATTATCTATCATACAATCTAAGCTCAACCTAATACATAATCAAAGGTGATTTTCTACAATCTAAGGTGTCTTCTCTTTTCCACAATCTAAGGTGATTTTCATTCCCTAGCCTGATTTCCAAATAGATCTATCATCTTTTCTTAGAATTCTCCTTCCTTATGCATTTTTTTTTTTTTTGAATGGTTAATTTCATTAAAAACAAACAGCACAAGAGACTTGTACTGAAAAGAGAAACAGCAAAACGATTCCTTTGGAAGCAGGAACCGTAAAGACAGACCCTACCATATACAAAAAGGACTACGGACACATGAATACAGGCAACCTCTGACCACATACAAAAACGATTCCTTCCTTATTCATTTTCTCCATGTGAATTGGGTGTAGGAGGTTTAGATCTGTAGAGATCTGTGTTTTGGGGGCTGTTGAGAGACTTTGGAAGCCTAGGAGCTTGGATCTAGAGGTTTTGAGCTTGCATCTTGAAGATCAAGCAAGGAAACCTTCCTAGGAGACCAAAGGCAAGTACTATATACATCTAGCATAGAATGCATGCCTTCTTTCATTGAATTCAGCTATGGATTGTTGATTTGATGTTAGAACTGTTGATCTCTTCTTCCTTTTTTTTGAATGGTTACTTTCATTAATAAAAACAATCAGTACAAGAGAAATATACTGACAAGCAAAAGCAGGAAAAACAGGGAAACCAAAAGAAACTTGAACAATCCACTAAATCAGACTAAGTTGGCCCTGAAAAGGAGAAAGCCAACTCCTTCCAATGCATCATTATTTGCTCGGATGAGTAGATCTTGAAAGGCGGATTGATTGATACCCACTGCGTGACCAAAAACTTTGTTTTCTCCACCAAAGAGCTATCACTATTTCCAACACCCTCAAAGCACCTTAAATTCCTCTCCTTCCAGATTGTCCAAATAAATGCAAGGAAAGTCAGCCTCCATAATTCCTTGCCCTTGGGTACCCAGCAGCAATCAAACAACTTCACCACCGAGCACCAAATGTATTGGGCAGATTTGCAATTCACAATGAGATGGTCCATCGACTTCTTCCTCTAAGCTCTTTTTCTTGTTTTTGGCCACTGATGGATGGGAATTCCCCATTTGGAAGATCAATGGCCCGTTGATGATGATTGATGGAGTTTTTGTGGATGGAGATGGTTTTATATTGAATTTGGATGGAATTGATGGATTATGTTGGATATTTGGATGAACGAAGAAGATTACAGAATTCTAGAAAATCCATAATTTGTGTATCCGGTAGACCGGTAGAGACACTGCAGACTACCACATAACTGAAAGTTGGTCTCTCAGGTCTGTATTTACGACCACGGTGTAGGCAGTCGACCGGCCACGTACCAAGTCGACCGTGTACATTGCAGAACGGAGACCACCTGACAGGCAGGTTCCTAGACATGCCAGTGTAGCTAGTTGACCGGTCTTCTCCCTAGATCGACCGACCAGACTGCTGAAATAATTTCCTAAGACCTGACTGTGAGGCCTGGACTATTGAACTCCAGTGTACAAGGTCGCCCTGAGGACCCTGAAGGATGAACGAGTGCACTGCACTTGGACACAGACCTGAAAATCAGATCCTTAAATTTCCAGTGCATCCAGTCAACCGGCCCTTCATGGGGTCGACCATATACACTGCATGCCTACAGTGCATTCCAGATACTATTTGTTTTATGATTTGATCTTCATTGGGCCGCATTGACCTTCCATTTGGACTGAGATGAGTGGACCAGACATGGGTCAAGGGTTGGGCTTAACCTTGACCCATGTAGCCACCTAAAGTAGGGTTTAGGGTTGTAATATGGAAGCCAACTCGGTGTTTCTTGGTTGACTTAGATGCTAATTATCTTTAGAGCACCAAATACACTTCTCTCAGCATCTGAGGCTCCGGCACTGACTTTGGCAAGTTGGGACCCCGCATCTGAATGTGTGGCATTGGCCTAGGTTGGATCACTTGTACATGTCCTTCCATTGATTTATATTGATGTCATATGTTCTTAATGCTCTTTCCTTATTGTTTACTGTTGTTCATACTATTGTTAAATCTGATTAATAATGGAAATGAGGACATTGACCTAGGGTTGACCTAAAGGTGACCTTGGATGTGTACGGAGGATATTTGAGCCATGTCTGTGGCTAGGCAGGCTATTCTATGGTCTAACGGATGGATGGATATGATAACCAGAGAGTAGATCGATGGATCACACGGATTGGGCACCTTATATGGATGGACTATATGCTGATTGTATATGGATTGACATGATGATGGACTATGGATATGGACATGGACATGATGCTGGACTGTATGGTATGGACTATGGTATGGATTGGACTATAAAATTGGACCTTGTATGGACCAATGAGACCTTGCTCACGCAAGGGTAGCCTAGCCAGACACTGACCTTATTACGTGGTTCCTATGAGTCGGCAAGAACATCCACAAGCCTAGCCTTAGAACTGATCACTCTTGGTATGGGCTAATTATAAAGGCCATCATGATGTACTGGTAAGGCGGACTTACGCCACAGGAGTATCACATGACACTACATGATACCAATATACAGTCGGCAGACTACGGTAACACGATACGGCAGTGCGATGATCTCGTGTATTTTCCCACCGCAACTCAAATATAGTACGAGACGGCAGCGTCATAATTTCCCACAGTACTAGCTTGTGTGGATGTGTGTGCCATATTGATTAGATGGATGGTTAGCATGTTTCCTTTTTATATTGATCCATGATGTTTATGCTATTGCATGATCTACCTAGCATCGTCACCATTGTTACTCTATTGATCTTATTAATGTTATTATTTCCTTTTGATGCATTCGTACTATGTTATTTGGTATATTGTGCTACCAAGTCCCTTGGGATCTGACCTATTATCATTTGGTACTTAGGTATCATTACTGACCCTATTGCCCCGTAAAGCGAGGCGTTCGTCGAGGCGCCTCTAGCAGATGAAAACGGGTGGGGTTGGTGCCCGTGGATGGAGAGCCCAAGCAGGGGGTTGAGTGATTTTCATTTTGGGTTTTGACTGTCATTCATGTAAGGCTTGGGGATTGTACACACTTTATGTTCATACTTGAGATTTTAGTTTGGACTTGCACCACTTCATTTGACATATGCAAGATGATACCATGGGTTCGATCGGTTCTATTGCTTCCACTATTCTTTATTGCTTCCGCACATAATTGTTCTTATTAATACTATTTAAAAAGTATTAAACACTGGGGCCAGAGAGGATTTACCCGGCTCCCCCTTGGGCCCGTAGGGATTAGACTGTGGCCCTAAGGACTGGGACACCCTCCATTATCAAAAAAAATATATTGTTTAAAAAGTTTTAAATTGGACCTCACTGCGAACCTATGATCCTTGATTCCCGTAAAATTCAGGAAGTAGCGCCAAATCCGGGGCCCTTGGTGGTAAACTCGAGTTATAGAATTGGGGCGTGACATGGACTCATCCACCTAGGGACTAGTGGATCTAGAATTTGATGATGATGATATCATTTCGCTAGCTGAATCCTATATGGCAGAATTGGAGCATCCCGAGGTGGCCCGCAAGGTTCCCGACAATTTTGATTGAAAATTTGGACCCAAACAGCCAGAAATTATACTATGATATGAATTTCAGGGGCCGTTTTGGGAACAGACAGAAACATAGGGGCTGTTTTGCAGATTTTCAGAAAAACCAGAATTAAAAGAAGCCTCACGTTCAGCAGTTTTCAAGCCACAGTTTGGTGGGCCAAACTAGACCCGTTCCACATGAGACCAGTATCAATAGGTTCGCTAATGAGTGCTCTTTAAGATCGTTGAGTGCTGACTTCCAAAGCATGGCCCGTCTGGGCCCTGCACCAGATCTCCTCTAAAGTGCCTGAGATGACCCAGATTATGGAGTTTTCTGATTTCCTTTATTGTTCTTATTAATTTCTGGATATATTCCAATTAGGTTTGTTCGAGACTTCTATTTGTGGTAGGATTTAACTATAGTAGGGTTCTTAGGATTTTGCGATGGTTTATGCTATATAAAAGGGTGGTATGATCAACTGTTTTGGAGTGAGTCTCGTTCATCAGTTTTAGTCTATGAAAAATAGCATTATCATGCTGTGTTTTATCCCCTCTCTCATGGTCTTATGATGCATGGAGATTGAGGAAGGCTCTTAAGCTCAGATTTTGGGTTTTTTCTGCATTGTTCCCTCCATAGTTAATCCTGATTTTATTTACTACTTGGTTTCTGCACATGCATTACTGCTGGAATTTTTCTGGTTATTGGTTGTTTCACCGATTGGGCCGTGCACAAGTCTGATTGAGTCAAATTGGGACTGCTACTTAAGCTAAACTTCGCTAGGAGTGAAATTAAGAGATTGGATAGAATTGATATTGGTGGTATTCATCAGAAACAGGGACAACTCTATGCATAGAATAAAATTTCCTCTGGCATCAATTCTATGCAGTTTCTTACAGCACTGAGTTGATTTTTGCGAGTAAACTAAGTGTCGGTCAATATCAATACCAATAATAAACCAGAATGCTAATATAGCCCAGATTCGGTTGAGTTAGGGAAGCACAGACCTACATGAGATCACACACAAACACAGGCGCACGCGCTTACATACATTTTAAGGTCATAACTAAATCTAAAAAATAAAAAAAAAGTCTTAGTGATAGTTACGGACTGAGGAAAGAATCTAGTTGGCTGACTAGTATTACCAAGGAAATTCTATCCCTCTTCATGGTTAATCATTATATATGGCAACAAACGACCAAGCAAAAATAATATCAATTTTCATTCATTTTCATCACATCATTGGGTCACGATGTGAGGTCATTATCCTCCCTCTCTCATTCTCTTTTTAGGTATGAAGTCATATCCTCCCGCATCACCATCTCAAACAAAATTCCTTTTTTCCCCTTCTGTAGCTAGTATTCAATCCTACCTTTCAACCCCAATATATCTATCTTACCATGTGCATCGCTACAACAGTCTTGTAATTTTTTATTTCTCTTATTATTATTAATTTAGTTTTTTTATTGGTAACACGACTTGAACACACAACCTCAAGGTTGCAACAGTGAGCACCTACCACTGTGCCACAGGCTCTTTTCTACTTTACTTTTTTATTATTATTTTTTGAATGATTACTTCCTTATTGCTCATATAATAAAGGCAAGTGGTGCGACTATCATCCCATAAAATGCAACTTGATCAAAGTGGCAATCACATACATAAATTGATTATCCCCCACATATACAATGATTACATGTTCCCCAGTCCCAAAGCCAAATATGCAAAACCTTTTTTTGAGGAATTTCCAACACAGACTCAAGAGGCATAAGAAAAAAAATTCTTGAACAGGACTTATGGCAATAGGTACTCGTTTCTGAAATTTAAAAACATAAATGCATTTTGCATAATCGTCCCATCACCTATCTTTCATCCCTTAAGTATTTCTCCAAGGCCAACCACCCCAATTCACCATTTCTCGCTAACCAGGTAGGGAGAGAACATTCACCTATTTTCAGAGGCTTGTTTGAACTAGAAGTACTTTAAAGGTTCAAACATAAGTTGACATGTGCATTGATTATGATTTATGAGTGATACAGACCCTAGAGTTAGGGCTTGCGTGGAAGTGCCGAAGCACAATCTGCACCGAAGAGCGTGTCCGAAGACACAATAAGTCTTTGCAGAGACGAAAAACGACAAAGAGCGTGTCCGAAGACACAATAAGTCTTCGCAGAAACGAAAAACGACAACGCACCTCAATGGGAAAACCCAATTTTCATTAATCAAACTCTCTAAGAACTTCTCCTCTTACAATGCATATAAATAAGAAAGAAAACTCGGTGGCTAAGAAAACCTATTAAACTAGGAAACTGAATAATATTGGAAACCTAATCCTAATTAAAATAAAATTAGAAACTAACATATAATTACTGAGTTAAAAATCCTAAATCTACTTGGGACCTACACATGTGGCCTAGGTCCATCTGCATCGTTCTCCCCGGCTTAGAAAGACCTCGACCTCGAGTTCGGTAAATGTCCGCCTGGGTCAAAGATTAATCGAACAAACTTCCAATCCGTTGGCTGAACTGTAGTTTCTGGGGACAGCTTAAGTATAACTTCTTTCGATGGCTGTGATTTGAGCAGAGGTGTGATCGAACCATTGGATGCTTCAATTGATAAATATGCACCCTCAAATCACAATATCCGACTAGCTGCTGTTCATCTCCAAATTTCCATTGTTGATCCCCAAAAGATAAATTCATTATTAGTGCTGTCAATGGATAAATCTTCTTGTGAAAGTACTAAACCAATTGTTAGATCCATGTCATCAATGGCCATTTTGCCTTCCTCTTCCATTACATCTTAAGCAGGTTCATCTAATTCTACATGTTAAATTTGATTGACATCGTCCTCATGTTTAAAGGTGGCTGCATCAAAATTCGCCTTGCACTCCTCTTTTTCTTGACCTTCACCTCCATAATTATCCCCATAGTGATAATTTTCTAAATTGTTAAGTCTGATTTCCATCCTTGCAATAGTTGCTTGGATTTGACTGACTGCAATTTTAATTTGATTGACAGATGTGGATAATTGAGAAACAGCTCCGGTAAATTTTTTTCATGGATGGAGATGAAAACTTCTCTTCTACTTGCTTCTTAGGAGGCATTTTTTTTATGCAAGTTAAAATCTTAACTTGCCTAATACGTAGATCTGCTCTCCACAAGTACACTAACAAAAACTGATTTGAAATCAAAGTTGAGATGGCTCCAATATTGCCAAAAGAAGATCAATGGCCAAGGATTAGTCAATCTTAATGACTGTTAGGGTCGCTATGGCGGCTGATGCCACTACCTCCTAATTGATGGTGGCTTCCTTGGAAAAAAAAAAAATGGGTCAGATCAACCCAGGTTGTTTCAATCCAAGTGTGTAATGGCCTAGATCCAACCCGGTTTGAATAAATGTCAAGGCCTAGACTTCTGTTGGGCATATACTAAAATTGGGTCAAGTCTGGCCTATAGTCGAACTGACCTGGAGCGACTATGATCTGGCCAGTATCCAACCCAGATTTACTCCCTCTCAATCCTCGTGCCCGCAAAGAAAGAAAGAAAGCAACAGGGTTTCCATCGTTTCACTTTGTTGCTGCTACCTCGAAAAGAAGGGAGGGATGACGTCAAACAGAATGGTGATGGGTTGGCACGGTCAGCCCACTTCCAACGACAACATTTGTAGCAATCGACGATGATGGACAATGGTGGTGCCGCAATGTTTGTGCAGTGGTGGCGATGAGGGCGATGATGGCAGGGCTCGACGACTGCAATGGAGGATTGCTTGAAGCCAAGTACACTTACTCTATTTCTCTTCTGCTCCTCTCGGTTTTTTTTTTTGGCCGGGGCGGGGGGGAGCTTGGGGGCTGGTTTGGGGCTTTGTTTTAGATTGGGGGATCGACATAGTGGAGTTCGGGAATGTGGGTGGCAGTGGTCGATTAGGGTTTAGGAAAAAGAAATTTTGGGAAATTTTGGGGATGGGGATGGTTCCGGATGAGGGGTCTGGGGTCGGATTTTAAGGGATGGTTTCGGCAGGGACGTGGGTGGGTTTCTAGGTGAGATTTGGGACTGGCAGCGGATGGATTGAGATGGGGATGGGCTTGATTTGGTATTGGCAGTGAAGGGTTGGGTTTGGAGAATGTGTGATTGGAGCTGGTTTTGCTGGAAGATGGTGGTATGGAATGGGGCATGGGATTTCAGCAGTGAATAGGTTTTGGTCGATTGTGGTAAGCTGGGATGGATATGCTCCAATCGGTGAAAGGAGGGTAATTATAGCGACATGGATCTTCACTCTGATACCAATTGATGCAAGCCCTAGGGTTAGGGCGCGTGGAAGTGCTAAATCACAATCGGCACCGAAGCGCGTGTCCGAAGACACAGTAAGTCTACGCATAGACGATAAACAAGGACGCAACTTAATGGGAAAACCCAATTTCATTAATCAAACCTTCTAAGAACTTCTCCTATTACAGTGCATATAAATAAGAAAGAAAACTTGGTGGCTAAGAAAACCTATTAAACTGGGAAACTGAATAATACTGAAAACCTAATCCTAATTAAAATAAAATTAGAAACTACATATAATTACTGAATTAAAAATCCTAAATCTACTTGGGCCCTACACATGTGGCCTGAGGTCCATTTGAATCAATGAAGCTGATCACTGTTGTATTTTGACCATTTTTTTAAGGTTCTGAGAGAGAGTGAGTGAGAGATCATTAACCGATTTTTGGAGGCTTGTTTGATCTGAAAGTACTTAAAAGGTTCAAATATAAGCTGACGTCTGAATTAATTATGATTTATTAGGCTGATCAATGATGTATTTTGACCCTTTTTTATGGCTCTTTGACCTGAAAAACTACACCCAAGAAGTCCATTATTAAGTTGTTCACACAACAACAGATCTTGATTCTATTTTAAGTTGTTCACAAACCAACAGATCTTGATTCTATGTCCATTTATGTGACTGACTGTTAGAAAAGGTCAAACAGTCAATTTGTGTGGCTGACTGACAGCCAGATATTTCAAGGTCCAAATGGTATTTCACGTCCACTAATTGCAATCAAAGAACTAGCAGGAAAAGTGTCTCAGACTCTACTGCACTAATATCACTACAATCATGTACACAATGAACTGTCGACAAAAAAGACCAGCAGGATCCGACAATAGATCTTTCTTTTTCTACCTATCAAACTATATATCTCAAAAAATTTATGTAGATTTGCAAATACCTGAAGAAGTCCTTGTGTAGTGCATGGAGCATATGAAAGCGCATTCGTGATCCATTCACGAATAACCTTCTGAAATAAAGAGCGGACAGTGGCTACCCAACCAGGATCATTGATAACAGCAGAACTAGTGGCATCATTCACTGAGAACAGCAACGAATCCAAACAGGACGAATTCCACAAAACCTGCATAGGGTAACCAATTTAAGTCAAGCCCAGAACCAAACTATCTCCACCAATGGCAGCTATGAGTATTAAAATACAGATTGAGTTACCTGTGGAAATTTATCTCTTAATTTAACCAACAAATTAACAGAAATGTCACGGACATGCTCTTCCCTCTGAGACATGCTTTTAATAAGAAAGCATGCATGGGTGGAGAGAATGGACTCCCGTATCTCAGCTTCATTGCCTGTAACTGTAGTTCTTTCCTCCTGCAGCCAAAAATACAACTCAATCAAAATCCATGGCACTTAATTATCCACAATGCAGGCATGGCAGGGCAATTAATTCTTAATGGATCAAGAAAAACGCTAGTAAAAATATGTCAAATTATCCACAAGCCAGTGAACGCCAATTCCAGAAAACATAGAAAGATTATTACATGAATAAAGGACACGGGAAATAACCTACACATAATTGTCAACAAAGTTCAAATTTGGGTGAAGCAAAGTGTGGCAGTTTTCATGTTTCAAAAAGAAACGAAAGGGGAATTTGTATATTAGTCTCCACCTTTTATGAGAACACCCATAAACATGTGATGAATTTCCAATCAGAAAACAGCCTAATCTTTTTAGGTCCGTTAAGTTCAAATCAAGTAACTAAAATTAAGTATATTTTTTCATATACATGTTAAAATTAAACTGAGGGCTTCCAAAAGACTAGAATGCATCCAGAGAGTTAAACCAAATCTAACCGTACACTAGGAAATATCAACATCAAGAAACTTATTGTTCAGAGATGGTTTGTATGATTAGATTGTTAACGTTATAAATGGGCTTAGGTTTAACATTGCTAGAGCATTTCAGTCTTTTGCAAGCCCTCTACTAACATATGTACCGAAAATTCATCTTAGTTTCAAGGACATAACGGGAAGACGCCAAAAAAAAAACTAGAGGCAGAATTTCTAATTGGCAATTCATTAGGGTGTCCCTGTATGTAGGGATTTATTTTAAGTGGAATATTTATTTTATTTCAAGTTAGGGCTCAAATATGGTGACATCCAATGAGTGGATGAGATTTTCAATGAGGTTTAAAGAAAGTAGGAAGGGCAAAGTGCAAAAGGCTAAATAATAGAAGAATCTAGACATTTTTAGGCAATATGCCCCAACCTTTTTTTTAATAAAAGTGTTTAGTCCTTTTAGGAAACGAGCCCCAAGCCCTTTCTATTAGATGGTTTGGATCTTTAGGCCCACTGTGGGGACCAAAAATCTGAAGAGCCATGTTAAGAAGAGGAAATCCCCCAGCCATTTCATCACATCGTTCTCGAGCCTCGAGACAAAAACATCGAGAAAACAGAGGGAAGGGAAAAGAGGAAAAGGGAGAGAGGAAGAGAAAAGAGGAAAGGGAGAAAGGAAAGGAAAAGGAGGAAGAGAAGATGCCAGTCATCTAGCTTCGTCCCATCGTCGCCGGTCGTCGGTGAAAGGTATGCCCTTCACATCTTGTTCTTCTACATTCTTTTTCCTTTCTCCACCTCGCAAAACAAAACAAAACAAAAAAGGCTAAAAGAAATAAAAGAAAAGGAGGAAACACATTTCTGCAGTTCTTTTTTTCTAAAGACGGTTTTGACGTTAGGGCATTTTCAGTCATCCCCTGCCGTATCCTGAAATTTTTGCACCGTATTGTAGCCGTGTTTTGATGTATCCCGTACCTGGATCTGTATCGTACCATATTGGTACGCATACCATAAGTCAAATGTCATATCCAGATATCATTTAAAAAAAAAACATTTCTATCAGAAAATAATAAATATATTTCCGATAACTTCTAATAGGTTATCTCTTATTTGGAAACTCTCTTTTTTGCTTTTTCTTTCTTTGGGTGGAGGGAAGGTTTCTTTTCCATGAAAACTTTTTTTTTTCTTTTAAGTAATATAAACAAAAATTATTCATGTATTATTCACAGCTACTCGGGACTAAAAATAATCCACAACTGGGAACTCAGGGACGACCTAGTGGTAAAGGCTCCTACTCCCATCCCACCCACCCAGGATCGATCCATGGTGGGTGGCTTTACTCCTCTCCAACTTGGCCACTGAGCCAAGTAAGCAAAACAACAACAACAACAACAACAACAACAATAATAATAATAATCCCCAATTTATTCAATCAGATGAATAAAAGTTGAGAAGCGAAGTTCAATTTTTCATTTCCTATTAAGTATGTGAGGGAACATTTTGTTTTTGAATAATTAAAACTCAACTAATAATATATGATATGTATGCAATGCAAACCTAAATGAGGATTTCGCTCAGGATAGATCGGAATGGAGAAACAGAATTCATGTGGCCGACTATGCTGGGACACGGCTTTGATGATGATAATGATGATGTATGCAATGCAAACATGAAAAGAAACTGAGATACTAATGAGAATGATCAAAATGCAAGCAGAACAGGACTGATTCCACATCCCCAAAAAGATAACCCAAAGAGTCATTACAAGAGAGCAAACTATCACAACCCGAAACCTGAATTTCATTACAAGAGAAGAGAGCCCATCTTTTGTGCGCAAATGTAAATTTTTCTGCATTTTTTAGATTAGGGCAAATCGAATCACAGCAGACTGTGTTTTTCAAACATCAGATATTTCATAATAAAGCACAAATATTAATAAATCCTAATTTATTAATTAACTTCAAATAATCTAACCAGATAATAAACTAAATCAAACCATATAAACTTTGACCAATTCTAGAGTCTTATTACATTCATCCAACTCGAAAAGAAACTAAAGCAAAACTATATGTTTAGTTGCGAACGTGCTTGACAATATCTAGGCTACATCATCTGCACTCCACTTGTTTGTTTCCCGAGATTCCCCTTCGTAAACACTAACCTTCTCGGGATTTTGGACTACTTCCACCCCTGTAAAGTGCTATAGAATGGGTTAAGTTTATGAAAACCTAGCAAGGAAGCAAGTCTTCAACATACCACATACAATCACGCAAATAAGAGCATAGACAAGTAATGATTGTATGACGTCAAAGGCATGGATAAACAATGTGAGATTAGCACAAAAGCAAATTTACATAATCATAAGAATCAACATAACATGATAGAACAACCAACACTACTAGTACTAAACAAAATGGTGAATGAACATGAATTGAAGGACGTGTTCTAGGGGGGTGTTTCTCACATATAGACTTGCTAGGGTATGAGGATTTGGAGTTTTTTTTTTATTTTGAACTTTATTAATGATGAATAAACATGAGACCAGTAGTAGGTGACTGATTTGGTTTAGCATTCACCAACGAAACTCCAGGAAGCATGCGTAGAATATTTCTAACCTAAAGATATGACGCCATGGGGATTTAAGGCACCAAATTTACCATCAAAAGTGCTAAGAAGAATAGACCCAAACCAAATTTGGAGAGCTTAGTGGTTGCCCAAACCTGGTTTAGGGAAATCTAATGGTGTATAGGGTTTCATAATATCATAGGGTTAAATTAGCGTAGGTACTTGCATGTGGATGGTGATCCAATTCCTAAGTTTGGACAATCTACATGAATTGTTTCACATGTATCAAACCATGTCTAGAATGCTTACTCGAAATTATGCTATCACATGTGAAGTCTTGTTAGACCCTAGGAATGGCTTAGAAAACCCTAGTTTTTTGTAGGATTGTCATTCCATACGTGATAGTGATTAGATGGGATAATTGGATGTTAACAAGAGGTAAAATGGCAATTTTCAGGAAAAGGCAGCAAGCATTTGGCTCGATTTTCGAGGGTCAAATGACGTCAGAATTCGAAGATCTGTGATCCTATGGCTTCGTCTCATTGAGTCGCATGAGATTCATTTATAGATCATCGAATTCGGACATCATACGAAAAAGTTAAAAGCACCACAAGGTTGCCAATGAAAACTGCCAAATGTTTGTAAATTTATATTTTAAACCCTAGCCACTTGCCCAGATGATGTGAATGGGTAAAACTGGTGTAATCTAAACCATGAATGAAACCTAGCATCCCTGACTAATTCTAGCAAGTGTATGAAGTCACAATAAACCAACTATTTGGAACTATCTGCAGATTAGTCTTTTATTTTGAACTATCTGCAGATTAGTCTTTCATTTTGGTTGAACTATCTGCAGATTAGTCTTTCATTTTGGAAATGACCAACTATCACTTTGAAACCAACCTATGGATTTTGAAGGCTATGATCAAACTATTGATTTTGGATCCCAGTTACTTTTGTTCCAGCTACAATTGAATGACGGTTGCAGGGTTGCTTATAATTTCTGTGTTAACTTTGTTTCCCATTCACATTTAAAGGAGGGCTGAGAAATTTTCTGCATGACACCTTAGCCAATGAGGACTACCAGCTTCACTTAGGTGTTTCTTTATGTTTTTAGTTTTGCTTTAATGATCCCATATCAACATGGCTTTACTGTTGCATATTCCTGCCTCATTGTGATTATCATTGAACACTGTAGATTCATCTTGTCTTCAATTCTATTTGAGATTGCATGGAATGTAATTATGGTATGCTTCCATGCTATGTTTCCATAAACCTAATACACTACAATTGGTGCTTGTAGGTGAATATGTAATAACTGATGCTCAGGATGCAAATGCGGTAAAAGGAGAACTGCTCGAAAGATGGATGTCTTTAGAAATCCATGAAATCCATTGGTCATGACAATAAGTACACACCTGGTTAGTAATTTAGAGTGATCCTTTGCCAAGGACAAGTACTAAGTCAAGAAAGAAGAACCTATACCTAAGGTAGTGGATGAAAACTAACAATAAAGAATATGTCAACAAAGGCAACAACTGAAAGTCTGAAAGAGTGATGGGCATGCGGAAAAAACAATATAGAATTTATTGATTGAAATCAATGGATGCTGTCAAAACACAGTACAAATTTCTATTAACCTCTTGAAATTTTACTATTGTAAACTATTTCGATTTTTTATTTGAGTTACAACAATGGTAGTTCGTTTGATGCATTGTTATAATTTATGACTTACTAATATTATAGTCGGTATCATCATTCAAATATATATATATATATATATATATTATAGCTGGTATCATGGATCCTTGCCTCGTTCTTTTCATATACTTTTATTTTCAATTTTGAATGAGGGTATACATGAAAGATTTTTAAACAAATTTAGGCAAATTACTTTTATTTTGTTAAAAATTGTGATATTATAAAATAAGCTATACATTACAAATTGTTATTTCCTTTTATTCATTGCAAGTGCGCCTAGCAAATTAAGCTCACACATAGACGTGCATCTCGCACATTTTAGGCTCCAATAATAGGCTTGCACCTTCGGCCTGGACTGCATTTTCTCCCCAGAGAGAGAGTTAAAGAGCATATTGTATTGTGGTTAATCCAATCCACAAAGTCCCTCGTAGCTGCATTTATTCGACAGCTTCCCAACTTCTGAGTGAGGATTCCTCAGACAACCCGAGGGCCTTGCATCACATAGCATCTGCATCAGATGAATCTGTTGATTATATATGTGCTTAACAGGTTGCTCTTTAGGGTATAGATTGTTGTGGGACAAGAGGCTAGGGGCATTACACAACTCAAATTTTACTAATTCATTCAAAGAATTTAAAAGAATGACCAATGCAAGGCTTCCTTTCATGATGGTACTCTATGCAGATTAGATCGAGGACAATGGTCATTGGTCCGATCTTGAAACCAATATGGATAATGATAATCGGGATCATAGTGCATGCTAGGTCTAAGGGCATTATTCGATCATTGAGTGCCCACTTGGAGTATGTTAGTGCTATCAATAAAAAACAAAAGAAGTGGATCCAAGTCATGGAATGCTTAAATTGATTCCCCAGATCTATTCCTCTACAAGTAGTCAAAATTCATTTCAAGGCGAAAATTGATTCCGAGTCTTCCTGAACCTATGAAGCATATTTCCAATCTTCCGTCGCTAGAAGGGAGAATCTTCAACCAAAAAAATCCCTGATTGTATGGCGATGCTTCCTGTAAATGAGAAAATAGATGTGAGGCACGTCCAGGAAACTAGAACATGCTCATCTTAGGGATGTCAATGTGCCATCAGTCAAGAATACTTTGCCTTTGACAAGAAATCTTTGAGAAGTCAAACTAATTTAAGGTGGTCATTTTGAAAATGAGTAGATTATCCCTTTCTATATGCAATGCCTACCGGATGTATAGCACTTAGTGAAACTGAAAACTACTTTACTCTTGTTCAAGCTCCAAACAGAAATGTTGTTTCAAACAATTCCATAGACCTAAGGCGCCTCACATGGGAATATAGGCTTGCCCAAGGGTCATCCTCTTGATATCTGGCGGCTTGCATCTCATTGGATGACAAGTGCTTTAGGTCCTAATCATCCTTTCTACTAGTATACTTCAAATGTAGCACTAAAAAGGGAGAGTAAATGGTGAGTTACAAGTAGAGTCAGTGTGAGAGGGCAGCACTCATGTGGATGATGGAAAGCTGAGGATGAACTTCCTGCTAGAGATTGTTGATCAAATGGTCAGATTGAACATGATAGCACTGTTTCTAATTGTTAGTAAAGTTGCAAAGAACTCTCAAGATGAAGTTTCTGATACCCAAAACAGTCAACAAGATTCACTCTCGAGTGTGAAAGAGACAACTAGATGATGGTTTTTGCAATGATAATTTGCAAATAGCAGATCCCTGCATCAAATATGGAGAAAAATAAAGCTTGTTGATAAGAGACCTTGCCTTTTCCATAATTTGAACATACTAGCTAGGCGGATCAGGTAAGAAAGACGGATCATGACTGGATCTAGTGGTGCCCCAGATATTGATGATCAAGGTAGTATTGCACTTGTAGAAACAGAATGTGATAATAGCAAATGATCACCAAAATATGGCGCATAAAATGGTGGAAATTGGTAAAGTCATGGGTATTTATAGTACTAAGAATTAAAGTAATATGCAATTATTAGTAAAGTGAGTCTTAAATAATGAATGTTATGGTAAGAGGAAGGCCGGAAAAATTAAAAAAACATGAGCTCATAAATCTTCAAAGCTTAGTGAATTTTGATTGATTACAGGAGAAACCTATTAGTGTTATACAGAGTGTTTCACATTTAAACCCTCAGGTGGTGAGTGGGCTTATGGGTTTTTACCTGTGGTGAGGTTTAGTGGGAGGTCTTCTCCCTGGTTGTTTTCTGTTTTGTTCTCCTTCAGTCCTTTGACATTTTTTAATCTTTTTTTTCTGTTTTTAAAAAAGAATTATTATTATTTCAAAAAAAAATACAAGGTGAAGAAGTTACCAGCCAGGCCACAGCTGTTTCAAAAGCCCTATGGACAATTGCCGTCAAACACTGGAATACGGCCGGAAGTAGATTTGGAGTCATAAGATATTCAAACGCACAACTGAAGGCACTTCTAGATGGAGTAAAACTAGAGTCACCATTAAGGATGCCACCATTGCAACTAAAGCGAATGATCTCCAAAAATGCTACTGCAAGGAGATAGGTTGCCTTCACACCTGTGGGGAAAAGGTCGAAAAATATACATATGAAATAAAAAATTCCACGACATCATTTAGGATATAGAAGAATAATGTACTTTTTAGACTGCAATTATACTGATGAGATTCTATTAAACAACATTTCAATACAACTGGATCTGACATTTGAGCCCAGTACCATGCCTTTGGCCAACAAAACAATCAGTCCACTAACTTTTGCTAAGTTGTCAGAAACTACATCAATAATTTTATTCAGACCTGAAATTGTGCCCATTGCTGCAACATCAACTCGGCCACCTAAAGCAGTAGAAAGAGCAGTTCTTTGAGCTAAAGCAGCTTTCTCATTGCCACAACCTCGACGACTCCCAGGATTGTGGAGAGAATTGAGTTCTAATTCATCTTCAAGCCATTTCACTGAGCTAACTACCTAGAGTAAGGATGCTTCAATGTCAAACGTCTTGCTTACATATGGAAGGAAGCAAGAAAAAGAAATTCCAAAATCGACATCAGTTGAGGTATAATAAATTGCAAGTAAGTGTTTTTAAAATAGAGGGAAACTATACGATCCCTAACACAAGGATATTTAAAGTATCATCATACGTTGATATGTTGTATAGAACCGAGGTATGATGATCCAGATAATTCATCTGACGGACCATCCAAGACCCAAAGATTTTGCGTCTACTAGCTCCATATCTTCCCTTTATCTTTCGAAAGCGGAACTTGCTTGCATTTGATTCTTACCAATTCTTCTCAAAAAACCATCATCAAAGCTTGTCCCAACTATACATCAGCTACGTCATTCTTACCAATTCTTCTCAAAAAATAATAATGATAATAAATTGAAAGATATAATAAAATAAATCCCTACACATCAATTTGCTGGACAACAAATATTCAAAACAAAAACAAAATTTGCTGGATGATGACCAAAGGATTAGGGTCAACAGAGTGGAGACTCTATTAAGGATGATCCATCCAAGGTGAGGCTAATAAGACATATCAGCTACATGATTCTCGCCAATTCTTCTCAAAAAATAATAACAATAATAAATTGAAAGATCTAATAAAATAAATTACTACACATCAATTTGGTGGACACTGAATATTCAAAAAAAAAAAAAAATGCTGGATGATGACCGAAGGATTAGGGTCAACAGATTGTGAAGACTCTATTAAGGATGATCTATTCAAGGTGGGGCTAATAAGACATATCCAGATCACCAAACCACAGGCCCCACTAAAAACCATAGGATACCATGCAAAAACAAAGGACCGTATATTTCCACTTCAGATCCAAAAATAAATTGCCCCATATTTTACTTGGATGACAATCAAAAGAAAACAGACCCAGAATTTTTTCAAAATCATGTCAAAACCTAGATAAAGACTTTATGTCTGCGCAGAGTGCAGGTGTACTGTTCTCTTTTATGCATAATGAAATGCAAGTTTCCAACTACACGCTCTTGTATTAAAAGGAAAGATCCAACAATGACAAAAGATAATATACTTAAAAAAAATTACAAAAAACTAAAGTCAATGCCTTGCAACTTCTGATAGCTGCATAAAGATGGCAAACAATATGTTATGCTAGAAAATACACGGAAATCATTCATATTGACTCCAAAATCAACTTACAAGGGGTGGTGTTCCTCGAGCAATACACTGAACAGCTACAGACCATTGACTGTTCCACATGTATGGTCCAGCCACAGCTTGAAGAGTTACAGTACTTGTGCTTCCTAAACTGTTCAAAGTAGATGAAGTTGATTTTGGTTGCAGCTGATTTGTTTGAATAGGAGGTGCCAGCCCAAAAAGAACAATATAAAACCACAGATTACGAAACAATTTCAAAAGTGAAGGCTCCACATCTAAGGTTGGATCAAAATCAGAGCAGATTTCAGCAACAGCAGGAAGTAGAGGACCCAAAAAATCTGCTCCACTCCTGCAATGCCAGAATGGCGGGTATAAGAGCAGTGAACAGCTTGTCTCAAGTCACCTTTGGAAAGGAAAGCATTGTAAGAACTGGAACTTGTGACTCCAAAGAATCATTAATCTATAACAGAGATATGAATGCCATAAAAATCATATTACAACCCAATTAAACTAATGAATTCAAAGATATACCATTTTTTGTCTCAAATGCATAACTTTTTTACCTCCCACTTTTTGACTCTGCAGCTAGTCCAACATCAGAGCACAAAGATAGAAGTCGGTGACGATAGTCAGACCTCAGTTTAGAGCTGGTAAGACCAGAAGCAACCAGAAGAAAACCTGCAGGAAGAGTCTGCAAAATGCTTGTACAGTTAGTACATAAAAAGAAAAAATGCAAGTTCAATAACTTTGTTGCTTTTGCTAGGAAGCTCAGAGTGGATCCTTCAATAGCGTACTTCCAACAGCCACAACATCAAAGGCTATATACAGATTACAGACCTCTACACGTTCTGTATTGGCTTCAGGAGCCAACGTTTTGCTTTCTGCTGACCCTACAGTTGAAAGTTTATCCAAATAGCTTCTTGTCATCAAAACAACCGTCTCACGATATGACTTCTCGAAGCCCAAACTAGCCATGTGGGAAACTGCATCAAGTAGCTGCATCATTCAACAAAACAGTCATGCCTGTACATAATAACATAGTACAAAGCAGTAAATTCCTTGGTGGAGCTTATCATAAAAAGAGGAGATATATATAATGCTTGTTTTTCATTTATAATTGGTAACATGACCTGAAGCTCAACCATGCAGTTGCAACAATGAGCACCTCTCAAACTGTGCTATGGGCTCATGTCTATACATAAATGCTTGATGCGTTCAGATCAGGAGGATATTTTGAGAAAATCACTTATTGTATCACCCATGCATACCATGATACATTGTATTTTCAATAACTTCTCAACGAATTCAAATTAATCTTTTTTTTTTCTTGAATGGTTAATTCAAGTTAACCCTTTTATCATTCTTAAAATAAATATCCGAAAACAAGAAAAATAAAATCTCATTTAATACACGCTGGAAATATTTTTCAAATAAAATATATGGTTCTATGTCTGGTTTGCATTAGAGATAATAAAAAGAAAATGTTAAAAATCCAAATGAGAAACATTCCACAGACACATCTCTGCAATCCAAGTGGTCTGCTGCAATGAAGCACCCCAACAAGGATTTCAACCTTCTCCTATGACATGAGATAACCTTGGATATTCGATGTAGTTTAGGGTTAGACTTAGATGACAGCACGAGTTGCTCTAATAATTTACTCAATTCTGATCACCCAAAGCAGAGAGAGAGAGAGAGAGAGAGAGAGAGAGAGGAGGTGGGGGTGGCTTCACACCAGAAGAAAAAGAGAGATGAAAACAGCAGACAAAAATATAGGAGTAATTACGGAGTTAGAAAATGACATGGACCAAAAAAGAAAATACTTAAAATAATACTAACAAATTCAATTGGAGGGCAAAGAAAAGAGGAGAATGGAGAAATGATCCATACTAGGATGTGATCGGAAGAATGCAAATAGGAGACAGGAGAAATGAGAAGATCCAATCCAGTGGGCTCCCCCTACGTGGTTTTAAAATTTAATGTGGCTGGAGCAGCTAGAGATAAACCAGGTCAGCAGGGATATGAGAGTTGATTTGAGACTACAAAAGCCAATATGAGTTTTAGAGTCCAAACAAACTAAACAGTTGGCTACTTTGGAGGTGTTAAGAATTGTAAAAGATTATTCCTTTCCCAGCACAATCACAAAAGAAAGACACATTGGATGCCTTAAATTCGACCATCCCGTGGAAGCATCATAGTACCATGAAACAAAATCTTCCAAGTTCCAACCTTCAAAGATTACTGAATGTGTCATTTCATCACATTAGAAGGGAAGCTAACATAAGGGATAATGTTCTAGCAAATCAAGGAGCGGAGAGAACTATTTTCCTAAATGGTCATTCCTGTAGTTTGGGTTTCTTTATATATTTTCATTTCCCTTTTTTCTTTCCTAGCATATGATTTTTACATTTTTCTGCACTTATTTTCTTTAATACCAGTTAAGGTTGCTTCAAAAAAAAAAAAATTTGGAGAAGGTTCCTGTTGGCATAACTCCATGTATCTGTATGTTTAACAGCCTTCTTTTGAATACTTCTAGAATCTAGATCTATCTACAATCACAATATTTAGTGAAGTGGGAATGCTGTTTATACGTTTGTGCAAATCAGAAGAGCCCTGGGAGATAGTGAGCTTTGTTTGGTTCCTTCAGAGCTTGGTACTCAAACAAATCAGCAACATCAAATGATCAGGTAGTCATTGTTGATGATAAATGAACTGAATCGAGCACAGTGTACACTATCAAACAATCACTTCATACTAGATGAAAGATATAGGATATGTTGTCATCGCTACCACCGGATGTGTCCCACTGCATTTGAGGCCATAGACTGCAATATCTGTTGTAAATTTCACTGTTGCGGGTGTCCCTGCTGGAGAGTCATATACTGCAATTGTGAATTATGCCCTTGTAGTTGGTAGAATCATGCATTCACATAAATTGTTGAATGACTTGTTGCTGCAAAACATGATCTGGCTGGATATCTAGTCTACGTTTCTTCTGCATTAGCAATAAACAACTTGGCTCCTAACACATTTACAATAAAACTTGCCCCGTTTGTGATGACAAGTGAGAAGTCATAGAAGAAGCGCCTTGTTGCTGTTGCAGCTGCCTCTGTTGGATTTTATGAGAATTCTAGTCTTTTAGGGAGTTCTTTTGTATTATAGATGAACTATCTAAGACAAGACCCAGAGGTGGTGTTGTTATTGGAAAATAATATATTCTGTGACCTGATCCTTCTAAATCAATTTTTTCTACTTAATGATGCAGGCCCTAGGGTTAGGGTTTGCGTGGGAAGTGCTCAAAGCAGGGTGCCGAAGCACGTGTCCGACGACACAATAAGTCTCTGCAGAAACGATAAACGAGGACGCACCTCAATGGGAAACCCCAATTTTCATTAATCAACTCTCTCAAAATTTCTCCTCTTACAATGCATATAAATAAGAAAGAAAACTTGGTTGCTAAGAAAACCTATCAAACTAGGAAACTGAATAACATTGGAAACCTAATCCTAATTAAAATAAAATTAGAAACTACATATAATTACTTAATTAAAAAACCCTAAATCTACTTGGGCCCTACACATGTGGCCTGAGGTCCATCTGCATCACTTGAACCAACAGAATCTCATTCTCCTTTGGGGTCATACAATAATATCTTAGGCAAACTAGCACCTGGTATGAGATCTTACCATATAGGAGGATCCAACAGAAAGATCATCTGGCATGATCTCCTTAATTTGTCAATCCTATTCCTAGGTATTAATTTGCCTCGCACTTTTGTAGGCTTTACATAATCACCAGTCTCTTTTCATACTTTCGGGATGTCACTAATGCTTAGGAAGGACTTCCCCTCCACTTTAGAAGCTTTGGGCTAGTTCTCCTTTGTCATCGCAAAAGCGGTTTCTCTCCCATCTTTTACAAAAATGTAGCCATTATCCTTACATTTGTACATGGCATCTCTATCATGGCCTCCCAACAATATATGACGGGTATCCATGCCACCCACATCGCAAATAACCTAATCCTTGTAATATTTTCCAATTGAAAAAGGGAGTTGGCATTGCTCACTTACCTTCGCTTGGTGGTTTTTGTTGACCCAACCAAACTTGTGAGGGGTGGAATACTTCATTGTCTTCATCTGCAGCTTGTCCATTGCAAGGCCTCTGGTTGACTGCATCTAGTCTTGAATATGTTGTGGCACGGTGATGGATCTTCTACTTGGTTGCAAATCAACATTCTCACAATGAGAGACACCATTCATTTTGATGCTGGAAAGCCTCAAACACTGCTACAATCTGGCTTGATTTTTGCAAGCGCCACTGGTGAAATTCCTATCGGATCTGTCGTTGGCCATTAAACCAAGGAAAATCTCGCTCTGTTACCAATTGGGGTAGCAGAAACACAAGGGTTTTTTTTATAATGGTAGCGCAAAAGGATTAAGGATGAAGAAACACCATCCTCAACCTAATAACATAACCCTGAGTCCACAAGAAAGAACTAGGGAAAACCCCAAAAGAGAGTGAACTATTGTATTCTTTTCTCATTAGAAACATAAGAATGGCCTATATAAACTCTTACTATGACCTTCCTAAACAATCTCAAATTCAAATTTTAAAATTAGCATTTATCCTTAACAATCTCCGACTCAAAATTTAAAACTAAAACCCTTCCTACCTAAACAATAGCACTTACCCTTGTCCCTCTGGCTTGATTTTGAACTTGTCCTACGTCACAAATAAGGCAGAAAACCCCTCCTACTCAAGGATGAAAATAGCGGTAGCGACGGGTGTAGTGGCCCACCGCCAAAACACTACGTAGCGGGCGTTGTGGTGCGATTCAAAAAAGTTGTCAAAAAATCCAAACAAAAAAAAAATCCTGAAAATCCATAATATTGGAAAATGCTAGAATATATGGTCTTTTTGCAAAAGTTACTAATATATGGGGACGTAGTGGTCCTCTCATTGCATGAAATCCTGTATCATTGTATGATTATAAAACGATAATATTGATTAAAAAAATTCAAATATATTCATGTTGGTAAGCTATGCTAAGTTAAAAACTGAAAAAATGTTTATAATCAAACAAAATATCATCACCATTATGCTTAGACTATAGCATTTTAGAGTTACATTTATATATATATATATAGAGAGAGAGAGAGAGGGAGAAGTTTTCAGTTAAAGTGAAATTTGATTAGGCCTTATTTCCTATTAGAGTTAAATTTTACCAGGTCCTGTGTCCTGTTAGAGTGAAACTCGGTAAGCTATGCTAAGTTAAAAACTGAAAAAATGTTTATAATCAAACAAAATATCATCACCATTATGCTTAGACTATAGCATTTTAGAGTTACATTTATATATATATAGAGAGAGAGAGAGAGGGAGAAGTTTTCAGTTAAAGTGAAATTTGATTAGGCCTTATTTCCTATTAGAGTTAAATTTTACTAGGTCCTGTGTCCTGTTAGAGTGAAACTCGGTTGGGCTCTATTTTTTAGTAAAGTGACATTTGCCAGGGCTCTATTTCTTGTTAATATGAGATTTCGTTGGGGCCCTATTTTCAATTGGTGTGAAATTTGGTTGGGGCCTATTTCCAATTACAGTGAAATTTTGTTTGGGCCTATTTTCAATTAGAGTGAAATTTTGATTAGGTGCTATTTTTAATTAGAATGAAGTTTGGCTAAGTCCTTAATTTATTTATTTTTTGATAACACTAAGTCCTTAATTTCAATTAACTAATATATGGTTGGGGAGTGGCTTTTTTTTTTTAATACTTGGGCCTCAATGTGGAGCCCACCAATTAAGGCTGTTCTATTTGCTGGGGGCCCATTTAACTTTTCATTTGAATCTACCATTAGGTGGGCCGTGGGTCAAATTGGGTCCAAATGTTACCCTTTAAAAAAGACGGGAGGGCATAATTGGCTAGGGCATTCGCTGCCCTTTTGGTTTCGCCAAAACAGAGGCATCGAGAGAGGGAAAGGAAAAGATGGAAAAGAAGGGAAGAGTGCTGCGATTCAATGCTGCTGCTGCTAGTGCTAGATGGTGCTGCTGCTTGTCCTCCTGCTCTTCAGGTATGTCTCCTTTGAGCTGCTATTCTTTTTTTCTTTCTTTCTTTGGTCCTTTCTTTCTTCTTCTTCTTGCACTAGCAGTTTCTTTCTTTTGTTCTTTCCTGGTTGGACGAATATACAGGGGCAGGGACTTTTCTTCTGGTTTTTTTTTTTTTTTTTTTTTTGAACTTTTGTTGCAAGACCCGTTACGTAGCGGCGCTACGTTAATGCAGCGGCCGCTACGAGCCGCTACAATTGTGAGCGCCGATAGGTACCAAAAAGCGTAGCAGTGACCACCGCTATACCCGATTTTGCGGTCGATACACTACTTATCGGCCGCTATTTACATCCACAGTCCTACTAAGAAAAAGATGTCCTCATGAAAATTTAGAGAACATAGGAGATTCTTGCAAAAAAGGCAATATGATAACCATACATTTTACAAACAAATTCAACATGTTGCGCCTCCACATACAAGTTAAAGACACTTCCTAACAGGATTGAACCCATGACATTGGATCTCAACTGAGTTCCATTCAACAGACAACACTACACATGTCAAAGTACCACACACATGTAGGTATATTTAGTTCAGCCTTATAACATGTTACAACAGGAAGATAAAATCCAACAATTTGCTGCCCTGAAAGATGAAATTACTAAATTAGTCGCAGCCGAAGGTACTGATCCAAGAAAAATATCATTCGAGTGGTCTAATAGAGATAAATATCACCCCTAACTACACAAAATTCAGTTCTATCACCTCTAGTTCAGGGAGCTGTTGAGTTCCAAGTTCAATAGTTGTCGAAATATGGATGCCATCTATCAGGATTTACTTTGCAGAATAAGAAACTACCATACTTTGAATAGCATATCATCTCTTACAAAGGAATTGCACTTTGACAACCCATTCATAGGTGATCTATATGGGAATCACTTCAGGTTGACTCATGAGGTAAACTAATATTAGATAATCAACCCAAATTTATTCGATGGCGCAAACAACACTAAGTCCAAAATGTTATTTTCACTATCAAATTAAAATGGTCTTTGCCGCCTCAACATAGAATAACTAAGTGATGGGAATCACGTCAATCTTATGATGAATATCATCACTTTGACCCATCTTGCTTACCTCATTACAAGAGGGGAACATCTTATGTGAGAATCATTTGGCACAGCCTACCTCATTACAAGTGGGGTGGGGTACGTCTTAATGAGAATCATTAGGCAAAATAAAGATGAAGTATTAAATAGCACGAAAACACTCAAAAGGTAAAGTTCCATACTCGAAGACGCAATAAACTCGGAGATGAAGCATCGCCCTCTTCTAAGCTTTCAATAAATAAGGGTAATATCATGTCTACCACTTCACACTTATTCACAGAAACACTCAATTCAGCTAGCAGTCGAATAACATTCAGCTGGACAACAGGAATTCCTTGCTTCTCCTTCCCTTCCTGAAATTTTAAAAAATAAAAGTAAATATTATGCAACAAACAAATTGACTATTAATTTTTTTTCTGAAATGGAGAAAATAACTTATTCTTATATACAATATAATTAATTCTTGGCATATCCAAAAGTAAACCTAGGAAAAGACACAGACAAAAGAGTATTATCAAGCCCAGTTGACACAAATTTCATCCACCCATCCACAAAGGAGCCCATGTGTACATGCTAAGTTAGTCCCAGGGGGTGGACAAGTATGTGACAATTTTGATGGTCGTTCAGCATATTATCTCAGTATTCAAACTTCAATATTCCTTTCAACTCATAGAGATGATGATCAAATAAGAGAACTTATATTTCAGGTGGTCAACTACAAGGCTGTCTAATGGTTTTCACAATGGCCAAGAGTGAGGCTGATCAGGCAAAAAGTTCTGATGGCAGATGGAGACTACAAGTTTTTTATGTTTGTCTCAATCTGATCACATGGGATGCCAACTGCCAAAAACTATAATATAAGAAACCTCTAAAGTAGTATTAATTGACTCACAACTCTAGACTCAACCTGGTTTTTCGAGTTAAATGAATCAACTTAGGTGCATTTTCATTCTAACATATTGAAACAACATACAAAAATTGTAAATAACCCTTACATCAGTAGATATAGTAACATAACAACTGAAACTTTAAACTACAGTTGATGTCAAAATTTAACTAGAGTTTTTTAAACAAAATGTGCATATCGTTTGATTTCTTGCAAATGGTAAATATTTCCACTAATACAAATGTATATATATTTCTAAACAAAATATTAATGATTTACTTGACTATACATCAAGTTTCCTGGTCTACTTGACCTGGTATT
This sequence comes from Cinnamomum chago, assembly GCA_038049695.1. NCBI lineage: Eukaryota > Viridiplantae > Streptophyta > Magnoliopsida > Laurales > Lauraceae > Cinnamomum > Cinnamomum chago. Next base: position 112,792,920 of record CP142453.1, on the reverse strand, counting down.
TAGCCGAGTTTGATCAGCTAACCAGGTTGGAAAATTATGATCAACAATACTACATTATTACAGTTCCTTCAGGACTGGGAATTACCTGGCTGCAACAATAATGTCCACCACTTGTTTGCCCATGTTGCACCAACTTACATCTTCGCCAAAAGTCATCCCAAAGAAAGCTTCCAACAAATAAGGACAAGTTGAATATCTACTCTCTGACACTGAAGGGGAGGGTTTAAATAACATTTTAACTGATTATCACTTCATTTTTTAAGGCATCTTCTTCAATGCATGGTTCGGTACTTCCTTTATTGCATCATTATGAAATAAATATTCAAGAGATCTCTATTCTCTACAACAAATTGTCCCCTTTTTTTTCTTTTTTGTTGTATGATTCATTCTTTGATAAGGTAGCTTGTTTTCTAACAACCTCAACGCTCCAACTGATAACCTCAAAATGGGTGTGCCTAAGCCAATCCTCATGATAATATCCAACAGCTATCACCAAGTATTGAAGCTGATAAGCATCACAAGTCCATTGGTCGTTCCAAAACGGTTTAAGATCACTTTAATAAGAAGAATCTGGTTTGGGTAAATATATTTTTCACTTCCCCCAAACTGCTACACATGATACATCATATAGGTTGCCCAAGAACCCATCAATGTATCAAGAGTGAGAACAGAATAAAATGCATGGAGCTGATATAAAATTAGACAGCCAAGAAATATCCATAATCATTGAATGACTTTCGGTTGAAATGTAAAGTAAAAAGTGACAACCATTTAGAAGAATGTTGTAAATCCAATATACAAAGCAGTTACAGGCTGAAGCTCAGTTCATTAGGGCACGCACGCACACATATATATAAATATATATAGAGAGAGAGAGAGAATAAAGAAGATATCAATTATTAGTGAAATATTTTCTAGAGAGAACTTCTAAAATTCACTACTACTAATTTATCACGTTATTCTGAATATGTACAATGAAGCAAACCTGATCCTCATAATCATTCCGCTCACGAATGCTGGCAGCTAATCCCATGATAAAAGTATCCACAGGGGCCCTGTCCTTGCTCCAACCAAATTCGATTATTTCGCAACTTGTCTTTGTGACACTCTCAAACATGGCCCCTTGGTTATTGCCCCAAGTATCAGCCTGTATCAACAAGTTCAGTATGAGAAAGCATCCAATATATTGCATTTTATATGCAAACCAGGCCAATGAAACTTAAAATAATGCATACAGTACATGTACCAGCCTGTGTCCAAAAAAAAAAAAAAAAAAAAAGAAAAGAAAAGAAAAGAACCTTACAGTTAGCATAACATTACCTGAGCACATGTGGTTAGCACAAGTGGTTTAAGGCGTATAAGCAACACGCGTAGCAATTGGCCTCCACGAGTAACAGCGACTTGTGCGATACCATTAAGCAATGAACTAAAGAGCTCTTCACAGATCCTTAACTTCCTCCAAGAAGACAGTATACAAGCTTCAGCAGCATCTAGGAGCAAGGCAAGTGTCCCACGCAACATTATCTTTGCAGCTTTGCCATCGAAATCAAGAGATAGGAGACTTTTGATTTGCACAGATGCTGCTGCTTGACAAGCAGACAACTTTGTGTTGATTCTTGCTTTTAGCAATGCACCCTGTTCTGTCCAGTCACGCTTTCGTATCTGCTCAAAATCCAACCAAAACATAATAAAGAAGGCATCTAGAGTATCACCACAAACCTACCTTCAAGAACAGAACTGAGATAGAATGATCGTATCCACGAGTATTGTGAACTCATACAAGGAGAAAACATTGCAGGCACCCTATTTTAGCACACTATATAGGCATTTCCCAAGTATTACATATAGAGAAGCCCCTCAATTGTCAACCCTAAATAAACATGAGAGACAAGACCATAATTAGATTAGAACATCATTTTGAATTTTGAACCAAGAAACTCATTAAAACCACTATGTTGACAATCTAGCTGTAAATTTTCAAAAATAGAAGCAGATACAAGCTATGATGCACGGATACTTCAAAATGGGCAACATATCGTATTTCCAATATTTCACTTTTTTATGTGCAAAATCTATGTCCCTAGTCCCTACCATGTCCATGGCGTATCCCTGCTGTATTTTTCCATCGTAGGATGCAAGGCCAGCACTAGCTTAGGTTCACTTTCAAGGCCTATTGCTTCTGACGGACGGTGAAGTTGCCCATGATCTTAGCACAGATGGAAAGCCCTAAAGACAGCTTTCCAACAACGAACAACGAAGGGGAAAAATCTGTGCCAACCTGACATCAGACTGTCAAGTTATGAGTGAGACAATGCAGAAAGCACATTGCTGAATTACAGATTACATAAAGGCACCAGACCAAACACTTAAGTGTAAGTGTCGGTCTAAAAAACTAGTTAGATACTATATTAAGACCAAGCAGTTTAGTGTCACCCCTGTTCAGCATGCTAGCTCAAGTTTTCCAGCATACGGCTTCCAAGTTAGCAAGGTATCAAATTTTCACTGATACTTTTAGGCTTTAGCACCAATCTTGGAAAGGGGGATCAATCTTATCCAGATTCTCTGTGGCCTAATAGCAAAAACCGATCAACATGGTACTCTAAATCAGCGCCTGACATGGTAGCACAAACGTGGTCTTCCATAAGACGGTAACAAAGTAGAAAAAATCGGTCAAAAAAGCAGCTTAGAGTTGGAAACGTGGAGATCTCTCGAGTTTTGCTCCATAACTCAGATCTACAAAGATTTGTAGTCTCCTTGTGTTCGTGGAGTTTATTTGCAGTCTTTTGAGGATCCAAGTAGATGAATTCTCCAAAAACGGCAGAATAAATATTTGTCTGGAATCACAACTTGCAAGTAGAAGGGTAAAGGAGGGTTGCATTCAGCGTAAAATTTTGTCACAACCCAAACATGAGTTCTGAGATAGCATGTAGCCGGCCCCAACATAGTTGGGACAAGGCTTGGATGATGATGACGATGATAAGTCACAGCTTGCAAGCAGAAGACACATCAGTATTGCCCATCATTTTAGTCCAGGTCATTCATCTAGTGGGACACACTGAATTGGCAAAGAATATGCCTCATCCTCTCTTTTTTTTTTTGGCAACATGACATGAAACCAAAATCTTGAAGTTGCAATAGCGAGCAACTTCCAATGTGCCACAGGCTCTTGCCATGTCTTATCCATTGAACTATCCCACTTTTGGAGGTGTGGAGGGAAGATGTGAAGGATTTGATCTAGTTTTCTCATGAATCAAATATCAGCCGAGTTAAAATATAATTACTATGGTGGTAGGTGGGTGGCTACTTCCCATAAAAGGGGATAGACGTATCTCCTCTTTCATAACTTTTAATGATGCACGGTTGTGTAATGTTAAAACATTTTAAGTTGTGCAAACAATTACATCAGTTATCTTTTCATGTGGTTGTTCGCTTAAATAAATCTTTTACACTATATTCTCTCTTTTCTCATTGAGCATGCACCTAGCTAAATTTGGCGCATGCCTCACCTTGCTCCTAGCACCTTGAAAACATTGCTTATGCCACTACCAAAACTAAAACGGGTCCTGGGAAAAATGTTATCATTTACACTAAAAACTGCCAGCCAAATGCCAAAGGCACAGCAATCCACATCATTCTTCAATGTATATTTGGAACAACATCCCTCTTCAAACCCTACCACTCTAAACCTACTTGCCAAAACCACTTCCCCATCATGTTGACTTCCCACGAACCATGGAGAGGGGTTCTTCATACTGATTAGAGATCTGATGCCAGATAATGACATTTCATCTGAAATGTTAGGAAATGACAATCTGTGGATGATTTGCAGATTTCGGATAGGGTTCTTGCAGCTCAAGAATGTATTGATCCCCAGTATAAGCAAGAGCACTCTCAGGGAATCACAGGCAGGGAGCAGGAAGCTGAAGTTCAGTCCAGAAGCACCATTACACAAGCAAAAGCTCTTCCAGGGAATCACAGCAAAAGCTCATTAGACATGCACATTTGAAGTAAGCACGCATGCTGATTTTAGGCCTTTTCTGCATAATTCTATTTTATTTTTTTTTACACTTGTTAATATTTCCAGAAAAAAAAAAATTTTAATAACTTTTTTATCAGTATTTGTTTCGATAATGCGAAAATACAATAAAATTCCTATACAGCAATAAGAACAACATAGTGTAAAGTAAAGACAAGCATACTATTACCACACCCATGTGTACAGTAAATGCATTGCTAACACTCCAATCTAGTAGTTTTGTTATTATTTGCTTGTAAAATAAGTTTTCTCAACTCGCAGTCAAACTAATTGAATTTTAAAGTATAGTCATCAACATCAAGATCAAACTACAATTATGCGATGTTCTGAAATTGGAAATTCAAAAAATAAGATATATACATGCATATGTATCCAATTCCAGATAGATAGAGGGGGACCATTTACCTTGAGAAAAGCTGGCAGTGACTTGAGCTGCTTCGCAGACGCAGTCCTGACCTGCTCCAAATTTCCAGCCTTGACGGATACTTTGTCCAGAACATGCACAAACAGCCTGAACGCGATCTCCTGCTTCTCCAATCCCTCCACAGACTCCTCTTCGAACGCGGACACTTGCTGCCGCAGCGGTCCGTCCACGGGCCCAGCCGTCTCATTCCCCACGCTCGGCCTCGCCACCGATCCTTTAGATGACTCCCCCGTCCCACCTCCGTCATCATCAACGCTCTCCTCCTTCCCTTTCGACAATGCAGACGGCATCGCCAATGCGCTGCTGGACGAAGACACGGACGCCTCACTCACAGGGCTCCCATCCCCGTTCGGCTGCAAATGCTGGTGCTGCTTCACCCCCATCGGCGAGCTCTGCGACGAGGACGATGCCGTCTCAGACGACAACGACGGCAGGATCTGCAGCGAAGACACGGACCCGGACACCGAGGCCGCGGCGCCCTCCGCCTGGAGAAACTGCTCCAGGAGGCAGCCGACGAGCCGGTCCGCCTCGTGGGAGGGCAGCGGAGGGCAGTTCCGCGATAACGCCGTGAGGAAAACCCTAGCGATCCCATCCGCGTCGCTGCTGCGGGCGGATGCGGTGATGACGACGTCTGCAATGACGGCGCCGGCCTCGGAGGCGAAATCAGGGGAGAGTTCGGCGGCCTTCGCTACGTATGGGAGGAGATCTGAGAAGAAGGAGGAGATGGCGTCGGGGGAGAAGGAGAGAGGCCAGAAGGAGGCGTTGAAGGAGGATGGAATCGATCGAAGGAAGTCGAGGATGGCGGATTTGGGATCGCGAGGGGTGTTGGCGTTGGTGGTGTTGTTTTCTTCGTCTTTTTGGTAGGGGCATTTCGACAAGAACCTGGCGGTGGCGAGGATGGCATTGAGGTGGGATCGGGTGAGGCGAAAGGAGGGCGTGGAGGGAGGGCAGCGGCTGCAGATCCAGGCGAGTTTTTCGGAGAAGAGGGAGGGGTTTTGGGCAACGAGATCGCAGAGCTCGATCAGAGCTTCCATGGCGGGCGAGAGAGAGAGAGAGAGAGAGAGAGAGAGAGAAGGTTAGAGATGTTCGGATTTCTACATTCTGTGGATTAGGAAAGCAGGCCTTTTGGGATTTCGATTTTGGCTTTGGCTTTGGTTCTGGCTTTTGCTTTTTCTTCGTCTTTTGGTTGGGTTGGGAGGGGGATTTGGAAATGAAGGGGGAGGTCGATCGTGTGGGGGTTGGGTTGGTTGCTTACTTTAGCACTTTCTTCCTTTGTTTTCTCTCTAATTATCCGCCATGTGTTTGTCGCGTGCGTCTCCGAGGTTCAAGCGAGTTAGAACGCGAGCGAGTGGAATCGGTACTGCTGTTTGTGCGTTTGAGGCCGAGGTCGCAAAACATTGCCCGACCCGCATATTACCCACTTAACCGACTCTTTGGATAGCCGGGTCCGTCAAGGGTCAAGTGTATGTGACCCACAATTAAGCGGGTCGGGTTAGGATTGACCTGCAAAACCCGCTTATTTATGTTAAAATTGAATTTAATTGTTTTAATGCTTATGCTAAAAAAGAATGAATGGACTTTAACTAATTCAACTCCACCCTTTTCTTTAATGGAAAGCAAGGTAATATGCATCAAATGATTGTTGAAATTAAATTAGACCAAATTTGACCTTAAAAGTCAGTTTTGGTCAGGCATGAAACTATGGTTACGTCAATTGATTAACTAAATGGATGTGGATTATGCGGGTCAACCTAACATGTATAACCCGCAATAATTATGTGGGTTTAAATGGCCAGATTGGGTTGACCCGTGGTGGGTGCGGGCTAGGGTTTCCGACGTGTTTATTAAACGGGTTGGAAACTGTCCAAGCCGTTTAATAAATGGGTGAACGGTCGGACCCATTTAAGACAACCCTACCTAATCGCCACCTGTAGATTTTGAGGGGGAATGGGATGTGACAGACAGGGCCGTTTGATAAATAGGTGAACGGTCGGACCCATTTAAGACAACCCTACCTGATCGCCACCTGTAGACTTTGAGGGGGAATGGGATGTGACAGACAGGCAGGGGCATTCAGCCTCAGGTCGTCCGTCGTCACCTAGTTTGTTTTGTTTTTTTTGTTGGGGGCAATTGCTAAGTTGGAATGAGCGGTAAAGATTTAAAAATGGATTGGATGTCAATACAATGGGTCCAGGGTCCTACTTCTATTTTGTGTAGAAGGAAGAGCCTTATTTAACACTTCAATTCTAATACTGGAGGTAAATGATTATGTTTTGAAGTTTAGGCCATCCTTCTAATGATGTGGGTCCCACTTTTTTAATGTGGCCTTTTGGGATAGCATGCCCGATGCTTATAGCCATTGTCCCAGAATTCTCACCAGAAACTTCGTTAGGTGTGAGACTCGATTTATTTAATCTAGCATATTTGTATTGCATGTACTATGGGCTAGAGATTGGCCAAAACATCTAGCTAATCAAAAGGATTTACAACATTCTGCAGACATTGGAAGATAGTCTTCAAATAATATTGTGTTTTTAGTGGTTTTTTTTTTCTTTATAGGTAGCTATGAACATAAGTTTTAGGGACATCTATAAAAAAAATAAAAATTAAAAAAAAAACTATGTAAAGATTCATTAATTACCAATTAATGATAAAGAGTTAAACTTTTATAATATCAAAAAAAGTTGTTCAAAGTCCATGAGATTGCGAAATGACAAAATTACTCGTTTGTCAAAATATCGCGACCTATATAAAACTTCGCAGGCCTTTTTTTTTTTATCTCTCCCATCACATTCCTATATGGGAAAAGATCCATACTTCACCATTCACAATAATTGTAACTCCCTTCTTTCCCTTATTTTCACATTTTTCTCCTTCGGGGCCCATTTTTGTACATGCTATGAAAAAATTCCTCTTTTGTGAAAAAAAAAATAAGTATAACCAACCCCCTCTCCGTCCATAGAGTTTATTTTTCGAAAAATAACATAAAATTTAGCTCACTTTTAAGCCTTATCCACGGTAAAAAAAAAAATGGTCTCAACAAATATGAGTTTTACTATAATATAGAAAGTCATTTCCACAATCCTCACTTTTTCCCACAGGAAGCCAACTACACCTAAAGCTTATTTAGAAATTAGTTCTTTCTTAAAATCAAAATTTGAGATAGGTATTTCATTAAAATTGATTTCTTATATTATTCATCTTCATGATGGACTTCAAGGTGGATTCTTCTTCCAAACTGATTTTGAGATAGTTTTCTTGCTGTTTTATGATCATGATTCTTCTTTATTAAGATAATTGGTGATCGATACATCTTAGTTCGTAGGGAATGAAAATGATAAAATAAAGTTAAAATGAGATAAAAAAAGGAAAAGAGCGGGGGTTGGCTGCAAAACGTTAAAATAGTCAAGTTTTTCTCTATAAGGTACAAGAATGGTGATGAAAAAAAAGGACGGTAGAAATTACAAGAATCAGTAATCTGTCATTTCATAGTTCCTTGGGCTTTGGATATTTCTTTGGCAAAAGTTTGATTCCTTGTCATGAATTGATAATTATTGGATTTTTACAATATTTTTTGGCAAAAACCATAAATTATAAACTCATGATGTCTTTAATTCCTTGTCATTACTTGATAATTATTGAATTTTACAATATTCTTTGGTAAAAACCCCTAAATTATAAATTCATGATGTCCCCTTTGATTTGTAATATAATCCTTCTAGTTTCTTATGTCTTAAAAATTGAATTTTAAGTTCCATGTTCAAGTGCCATATTCCATTCCCAAATGGTAAGTGGTTGTTTTGTCACCTATGTGGCTATGTCTCAGTCTCAGTCTCAGTCTCAGTCTCACAAAGGATCGCAATTCGCAACTGACTTTTGAAAATGGGGCCTGCGTCCATTGACAAAGGGTCTACACTGGGTCCCTAACATTTAGGCACGTCAACTGTATTTAGGACAAAAAAAAAAAGTTGTTTCAATAGGCCAAGCCATACTTGCCACATAATGCCCATAAAAGCTCTCACACTAAGATAAAAGATGTGAAAAGCAATGTGCAAGACAAAGTAAAATAAGATATGCAGCATTATATTAACAGCGGCGGACCTAAGTGTAATAACGCGGGTGCAGAATCCGTGAAAGTCCTTAAATAATACCTTAAAATTTCTATTTTATTAATTGACTACATAACTTAATTATTGCTGCACGACTCAAATAAAAATCTTAAGTCCTATATATATATATATATATATATATATATATATATATATATATATATATATATATATATATACCTGGTCATGTAACATGTGAACAAATAACCTCTAAAGTGCCAGCTTGGGGGCGATCCAACTTATACATATTGAGTGAGAAATACCAAAACAGTATCGAACTAAAAATTCAAAAAGGTCAGCCCCAATTTTGATTACTAGGTTGGATTGAAGCTGTCTTGCTTGGGTTGAGTGGAAAATTACTTTGCTTTGAATTTATCCCTCACCTCTACAACAATCACGTTTGTGAGGAAGCCTTATCATTTTCGATAGGGAACTACAAAAATTGATTGAAATAATAGTTTGTATTTTTTTTTACAAGGTACTGTACTCACCACGCCCGGCTAAACCACACATAAGCGAGTTGAGCGATGAGCGAATGGTTGACAACCATCTATATTTTCATCTATTTATAATTTACACCTACTCTCTTATAATTTTTATTGAAGATTTTACCGGAAAAATTCTGAAATTTGGTAATTCCTCACGAAGGATCTCCGCAGATTGTACAGCACAAACAAGGTCTGTCAGGACCTCTTCCGTTTTTTTTTTTTTTTTTTTTTTATGATCGAAAGGTGTGACATTAGCATCGCTTGTGTACGACAGGAGCCTCGCTAGGGTTGCTCTATGCGATTTTTTTTAAACATAGAACTCCATTTGTTTCTTATTCCTCTTCTCCCACTTATTTCTCTATCTCTTCCACTCCATTCATTTTCTCCCAATTATCTTGAAAAAATAGTATCACATGCTTTATAAAAAGATTACTACCGACTTACATACTGTTTCTTTCTTTCATGTTTTCATGTTTTCAAGATTTATCTTGAAAAATGAAAGAAAAAAATGGTAAACGGAATATGGAAGAATGGTTCCATAACAATCTTATGCTCGTACATCATCATGTAGAGCTTACCATCAACCTATAAACCCATTCATAAGAAAACGATAGAGAAAAATGCTACTCGGTACGGTAAACCTATATTCGCAGCTTTTCCGCCGATATAAATAGTGGTAAACATATATTCATAGCTTTTTCCACCTATATAAATAATGGAGAACCTATAAGTGAAGAATGAAGTGGAGGCTACCGAAAAATACGAAGGAGATGAAGAAGAAGACGACGTGAGGAACGACGTCATCATCGCTCAAAAAAATACAAAAAAAAGTGGCATAAAGACCGAGTTTATGATGTATAATCTGTGGTGACCCTTTACGAATAATGACCAAATGGACTTTTTCCTATAAAATCCTCATTTTTATTTCATAAATTCTTAATAGTTTATTCTACAATGGCTATTAACTGACGTAGACTGCAGCATAGAGGTTTGAAATTTGAATTCGATGGAGGAGAGAAGAGGGCAAAGAGCCCGTCACCCACCAATCACTTGTCGCTTTTCTAGCAATGAATGGTCTGCATGAGTTATAAATATTGGAAACTGCTGCATGAGCCATCAATATCCTAACAAATCAAGGACATTGGTAGAATTCTTAACCTAGAGATTGCTTTGTGGGGACCATAGCATGGTTTGTCCATACAAAATGGTATGGACATCATTTAATGTTTTAAACTCCTATTCTTTCAATTTGTTTAGGCTAAAACATGTATTTCGAACATAGCATATTGGCTTTTGCTTACAACATTTTACTTATGTAATCGTTGATTATGTGATAAAATTACACATTGTATATTCATTAGCAATATTTTCATATGTAAAACAATATTAACTGTACAAAATGACACGTGAAAGGTTGTAATCTTCTTTCAGTTTTTTTTTTCATGACTCCACCTTCACTAGGATGACGTTGTAAGTGATTTTGTTATGATTGGACACCTAAAAAGGTGTATGGTGTTTTTACATGGTCGTTCGTCTTCTATGCAAGTGATAAGAAGATGAATTTACATATACAAGTGTTACACACATGAAACACATTACCATATTTATGAAAATCATGATTTTCATGTGTAAATGAGAACCTTCGAGGTGTTAGGCGCACCATGGATTTTTTTGGAAGTTTTCTTTTTACACATATCTCAAAATCCATGTAGAATTAAGATAAGAAAATTCACCTACCTCCATATAAAGAAGATGAAAAGTTCAAATCATGAATTGGGAGCGCATAAAAGTGCTGAAGATTATATTTTTATGTGATATATAAAATGTTTTTTCAAATATCTCTCAAAACTCATGTAGCATTAAAATGAGAATTTTTATTTCTTGATTGCTCATAATTACCATATAAATAAGATGAACGGATTGGATCATAAATTTGGCACCCACCAAACTAAAAAAAGTTGTCGGTGGGATTTGAACCCGAAGGAGCTGAGCATCCCCATGTGTACATGCAATTTGCAACATCGCCATATCTAAAACCACTTTACAGACTTTTCAAGTGTCTAGATTTTTATGTGAAATTGTGTTATTTACATACATTTTTCACACCTCAGTTACGCATCACATGCATAAACTGCAAATAAACGTTAGTATGGATAACTATTATACATGCATATTATTTTTATTTATAAATGACGCCAAACAAACAACTCCTAAGTTTTTAAGTCATTATAGCACTAGTTTTGAGTTGTGTCAAGCATTCTCACATAGCTAACATGTGATATTTTGAAAGATATTGTAAAATATAAAAATATCCTCATCCCATTTTATTTTATTTTTTTACTTTTGTAGGCCCTCGTTCATTATCCAAGTCATTGAATGTATCTGAAATTCACTGTTATACTCTATTAAAAAAACTTTGGAATCCCAAAGCCCAAAAAATTAAAAAAATAAAATAAAATAAGGTGCATTCGGCAACAGGTCATTGAACACTTCACTTTCTAGTCTTAAATCCACAATCTTTTTTTATAGTGTGGTGGGTTATTTTTCCAAATTTGAAGGCCTAAAATATCCAAATTACCATTTCTTTAAATCATATCACATGATTAGTGGGATATGTCATTAATAATGGTCAACTACCATTTAATCGCCACAAATAATAAAGTTATATTAATGAGATTTTTAAATAAATAAATAAAATACAAAAAAAAATCAAAAAATACAAATAAATTTCAAAAAATGCAAATAAATTTCAAAAGAACGCAAATAAATTTCAAAAGACTTAAATAAATTTCAAAAGACCCAAATAAATTTTAAAAAATGTAAATAAATTTCAAAACACTCAAATAAATCTCAAAAAAATCCAAATAAATTTTAAAAAATGTAAATAAATTTCAAAAGGCATAAATAAAATTCAAAAAACGCAAATACAGTTCCCAAAACTAAGAAAACCCAATTTTCCAAATTTCAATTTTTTTCCCAAAGCTGAAGTATTTTTATTTCAAAAAAGGAAAATAAATTTGAAAAGATGCGAATAAATTTGCAAAAAAACTTAGATAAATTAGCAAAAAACACAAAAAAAATTGTTCAAAAACTTAGTAAAATTTTTAAAAATGGAGATAAATTTGTCAGAAACTTTGATCATTTACAAAAAACTCAGATGAATTTGCCAAAAACTCAGATGAATCTGCCAAAAACTCAGATGAATTTGCCAAAAACTCAAATAGCTTTAAAAAAAATTCTGATAAATTTGACAAAAAGTCAGATAAATTTGATAAAAATTCAGATAAATTTGACAAAACTCGAATAAATTTGACAAAAACTCAGTTAAATTTAATAAAAACTCAGATAAATTTGACAAAAACTCAAATAAATTATCTTCCTCGTCGATTCCGGCTTTACCCGAACCAACTTGGAACCAACCTCTTATACCTTGGCCTAGCCTGTAACCAGGCCTCTTCTTCCCTGTTCTGTAACCAGAACAATCAAGAGACCGTCTTCTCTCTCCCTCAGCCTATCCTCTTCTCCGATGAAGGCGTAGCACTGACGACAATGGAGTGGCAATGGCGACTGCTCCTTTTCCGATCAGAACACTCTGCAACAAATCTTAACCGGATTCTTTATTTCTTCTCTTGGTAAGATGAACCTAAAGATACCGGGACTCTGTTTTTCGTTCTACAACAGAGACTGATCTGTGCATGTGACGATAATCTAGATCCGACAACTCACCAGTCTTCTACCATCCTCTATTTCTATAACATAGAACGAGAAACACCAGATTGTCAGGCTTTCTTCCTTGGAAACGATGGATCTGCTATCTCCAGCGACGACGATACGGCAACGACGGTGCAGTCGAACCGGCTACAACAAGCAGGCAGTAGACTGCCTTCCCCGTCGACAGTCACCAAATCAAGCCTCTTTTCTGCAAATCATCACAGAATCGAGACGTCCATTCTGTTTTTTGCCTGCTTTGGGCTATGTGCACTCAGAGAAAAAGTGGTGTGGTCTCTTACCCCTTTTATGAGATTCAAACGACAATAGTGAAGGAGAAAGGAGGGGAGGTTCTGGATGGCTAAGGAGCTGAGAGGTTGGGTCAACGCGCAAGAGGCCGAGGGCTCCAGCATGAGGGCACCAGCAAGATGCTACTTGGGCAATGGAGATGCTGGATGTGGTTTCTACTGTTCCTGATGGAAGATGTAAGCTGTGGTGGTTGAAGACGAGGATTGATGGTACCAAGTATGCTCTCCCAACTCAGTCTTCTTCTTTTCACTCCTCTCTTCTTTTTCTTGTTCTTATTTCTTTTTTGCTGCTTTCTGCTTCTCTTTTTTTATGCTCTGCTTTTTTTTTTTTCTCTACTGCTTTCTGCTCTCTCTTTGTTTCTGTTTTTTTTTTTTTTCTCTACTGCTTTCTTTTATGCTTTCTTTTATCCTGTCCCTTGCTCTTTTTTTCTTTTTTTTTGGTTTCTCCTAGGGGTTTCAAGGAGCCTAGGGTTTCGATGAAAATAGGTGAAAATAGGTGAAGGGTGGGGAGAGGGTGTTTGTTTTTTGACCAATGGAAATAGCTTGGATCCGAACTCTCCCTTTTTCTCCATTAGGGTCCGTTTGGGAGGAGAGGGGAGGGGAGGGGAGGGGAGGAAAAATTTGACGGGGAAGGAAAATGAAGGGGAGGGGAGGGAAAATTAATTTTCCCTCCTCTTGTTTGGGAAGTAAAAAAGTAAGGGGAAGGAAAGTGAAAAAGTATAATTTTGTTTGTTTGTGAGACACAGAGATAAAGACTATTTTACCCTTGCTTTTGAAAAAAATTCAAATAGAGTCTAAGGGCAATTTAGTAATTTCATCACTCCATCATCACTTTCCCCTCATTTTCCCCCCTGTTTTGGAAGGGGGGGGGGGGAATTTTGAGGGAAAAATGGTACTTTTTCCCTCTATTTCCCCCTCCCCCATTTTCCCTCCTCCCTTCCCAAACACCCCCCAAAATCACTTTCCCCCCATTTTTTTCCTCCCCCCCATTCCACCCCCCCCTCCCAAATAGACCCTTAGAGAACTACTCCAGAGAAGGGGTCACCTACCGCCGTCATCCGCTGCTGCTGCGCCATCGTCGGACTCAAGGAAGGAGAAAGCAGTAGTTCTTGATTCTAGTTATGAAAATCAGAACAGATAAAAAACAGAATCTTAACTTGAAGAAGAAGAAAAGGGCTCTGGGCCAGGTTCCGCCTAGGTCCGGTAAAGAAGAAGAGGGAGAATAGAAGATTTGAACTTTCAACATTTTATGTCTAAATAGTTGAAAGGACAAATCAATCATGAAAATATCTGATGTGGCATATCTAGGGACCTCTCACCGAAATAAGTCCAGTTGTATGGAGTATAGGCCTTAAAGGAAAAGTTGTTGGACCGGAGGCTTTATAAGACCAATCTGAGAGACTTTTGGCTAATTTACCCAAAAAAAATAATTAAGAGCACGTTTGGTGTAAGGTCCGCGACCTTACTGGGTCAATTGGGCCCAATATCAGGCTCGTTGACCCGTTTATTTTTATTATTATTATAATTATTTGTATTTTAGATATTTAAGTGGGTTTAGTCTTTGAGCGAGTTTCTTTTAGTGTTAGGATAGTGTCTGCGAAGTTTCGTTCGATTTCGAGTTCGTTTGATCTTAGCAGGGGGGTAGTTTGCTAATTAGGGAAAATTGAGTGTTTTTCTGAAAAAATTTCTATCACCGTGATTTTGGGTTCGTTAGAAAGGTCTCGTCGCGCTGATCATTTTTGTCTTCTGGCTCGTCGCGATCCGACGATCAGAAACCCTTCTAATGGCCCATTCTTTCGCCGGACCCACTTAAGGGCAAAGTAGTCTTTTTCCCTTCCCTCTCTTCTTAATCAGGGATTAGCCCTAATCTTTATTCATCTCTGCAACGAACAAGAGTTACAGCAGCCTTTTCTTCTTCCTCTTCTCTTCTCAAGCCCAGAACTCTACCCGGGAGAGATCACCTCCGCGATCGGAACCGCTTATCTTCTTCCTCTCAATCTTCTCTCTCTCTTGATCCTGGTTTGGGTAAGTTTTACTCACTTTCATCTTTTCAATCGATTCTCTTTGGTTTAGATTTAGGCTTGATCTTAATCTTTTTCTTTCTTTTCTTCTCCGTTGCGTTTTAGATTGCGTTTGGTTGGATTAGATTGTGGGTTTTGCGAAAGAGAGCTTCTCCTCAAGCTTTTCCCAATTTCTAATCATCTCCTTGGTTGAGGCAAGTAGATTGCAATTTATAATTAAGCATGGTGTTTGCTTCTTCATTGATTGTACTGATTTTCTTGTTAGATTTCCCTAATACCAAGCCTGGTTATGATAGTGATTTTGGATTAGGTTAGATTTGTGGTATGGATTAGATTAATTATTAAATTGGTACCCTTTTTATGTTTCTAATTTGTTAGAATGGATGTAAAATTGATGAGAATGGATTTTTGGGAGAGCAGGAGGCTCAATTTCGTGCAGGGTACAGTGTTTGTGCAGGCCAGTTGAACAAACAGGGCAAAAACGGACGTCAGCGGAGGGTTTCTGTCTCCGGGCGTCCAGACGCCAGGTCCCGGGCGTCTGGACGCCAGAACACAGAACCTCTGCGCACCCTTACTGGTTCCGGGCGTCCAGACGCCAGGTTCCGGGCGTCCGGACGCCGGGAACCCGAGGGGTATATAAACATACCATTTTGAAACGCCCGTAACTTTTAATCCGCCCGTCGGAATTTTACATATAATATACCGTTGGAAGGCTCTTGAGATGTAGAATCCAATGGTTCTAGTTTCATCACGATCGGAGGTCGGGAAGTGATGTAAATACTCAAATTATTGACCCAGTCTATATTTTAGTAGAAATGAGACTAGTAACTTAGGTTTGGGCCTTAGATGTTGGAAACCATGAAACTACTATCAGTTGACCATTAATGAGGATTAATTCGTAGCACGTGGCTTGGTGTGCTTCGATTAGGTGTCTAGGTATTCGTGTATTAAACATGGGGTAACCGAATGCGTATGGAACTGAATTAATGGATGCTTAACATGATTGTACACCAAGGGATTTTCTTAGAAGCATCGTTGATCCAATTCCACACGTACTCCGTTAGAACATGTAGAATACATGGATGACACCATTTACCTAGGTTTGGATCGTAATTCCTCCTTGACTTATTTAATCGTATCCGTTGTTATAATTCCTTGTACACTCTCTCTTGGCATAAAACACTTAACTATTTATGAAACATAATCCCTTGTAGAATTAGGACTTGGACCGGACTTAGAGTGTACCTTAGTACCCCGTGTTATGTAATTGATGAACATGACTGGCTAGACTGAAGGGATTATCTTGTGATTGGTTTTGTCTTGTATTGATTTGAATGTGATAGTCCCTACGAACATGTCTTGCAAATTGAGCTAGCCAGACTTGCTTGTCTTGGTCTATTCTCGTGTCAACACCACATTATTATTATTATTATTATTTGCATATCATGGCCAGCTGCAGTTTGGGGGTTTATTGATGGGCCGGTTACTCGGACATCGGGGTGGGCAGTCGGCTTTGGACGGCGTCCATGGCGTTGAATAGTTGGGAGCGGGCTAGGACCGTGCTACTATCCCCAGGACTGGGAGCTGGGATCCCCCTGGAGCCGGACTTTGGTATCAGTAGTCTGGATAGGATTGTTACTGGTACCCCGTGAGGTGGCTAGGACATCCACGGAGTCTCCCTCTTGTGCATTGCATTATATTGGTAGTGGTGATTGTTAGTATTGCTAGGATTTCTATTTATGATCCTGATGGTTATTTACTCATGCTGCATGCCTAGTATTGTTCCTTGTATTCTCTTGATTATTATACCTGTCATTACTCTTATACTTGATGCATGTCATGATTATTTATATATTGCTTATCTATTGCTCAACATGTCGTTGACTCTATCCTTTGGTGTGCAGACTCCTCAGGTGAGTACTATTACGAGGAGCAATCAGGTGAGGAGATCCCAGAGGATCTCCAACCGGTTGAGGAGGAACGAGAGTGGCGTGCCGATGACGTAGAGTAGCGTCATTGATCCTGGCACGGGAGAGATTCATGGGGACCTCATTAGATTCTTTTATTTCTTCATTTATTATTTTATCGTTGGACCTTTCATTTATTGACATCATGTTCTTTTAAAAGGCCTTGGTTATTGGGGTGGCCTTTGTTAATACTTTAATTCCTTGGTTAGTTTTATTATTTCTTTGTGCAACTTCAATTATTAATGAGATTTATTATGCATTGCCTTGAAATTCAATGTGCCTCAAATTGTATGAATTCCGCAGTTTATATTACTTGAGGTTTGAAATATTATATCCTCACAGCGGACTTACGATCCTTGGGCCTAAAGGACAAAATTTTTAATTAGTCCTAAATTTCACTCTCCGGATCCGGTTTATTCTCTAATCGGGTTCGGGGGACGTGACATTTGGTAAACGTAGAAAAATCCTCTGATTAAAGCATTCTCTCCATCTCCGAAGAACCAACACCTCCTAGAGTAATCTTCCTAATGAGAGTTCCATGTTTGGATGGAGGGAGAATTCCCACAAATTGTAGAATGTATGATCCAAGGGTTATGAACATTTTTATAAAAATTTATTAAATCCATGAAAAATCATGACCTCAACTTTCAACTCAAAGTTGTTTGTGGTTATCTAGAGAATTCGAACGGTTTAAATCATGCAAAGGGGGCCCCACAGGAATAAGAAATTACTGTTTTAGTACCTGAACTTTTTTTGCAAATATCTAAAGATATGCTAAGGATCAACAGTTGAAATTTGGTTAACTAGTCGTGTTTGACCTTCTAGAAATAACTACCAATTCAGTTCATGATATTGGGGCCCATAGGAACCATAAAATTGGAAAGAATGGACTAGTTTTAATCCCCCTTTTGGCCCACGGAATCTCAAAGATTGCAATCTAACGGTTTGGACGTTTTTGAAAATATCTCAAGATCTAAAAGGAATCAGCAGCTGAAATTTGGTGAGACGACCATTTTGGATTGTTTAAACATTATTAATGGTTTGGATCTTGATTGTAGGACCCAAAAGATACATTCCCAAAGCAAAAACATATTAATCCACATTACTGTCTCACAACATTGTGTAGACGTTGTAGCTCCACCATTCCGCCATTGCATGGATTCTCTTGGTCCAAGAGGGGGAGGGGGTCAGATTTTGCAAATAATACCATTAGAGGATATGTCATATCATTCCTCTCAATATCCTCGCCCAGGCAAACGTGGGAAATCCTCGAATGTGTGAAAAATGATGAGGATTCCCTGGCGACGCTTGTTGCCAAACGTGCCCTTAACGAGATTCTCTTTTCCTTTCCACACTCATGTACATTGATTTCTTAATGTATGTATAATTAAAGAAAACTCGGTACTATGAATTGTGCATTTATGAAAATGGTCCAAAAACTGTAATATGTTCAACATATGTAAATCTTACATATGCGGAACATATATGTGTCGTGTGTGTGTGTAAATTTGATCTAGTCGTCTCCTGAATAATGGAAAAAAAAAAACACTTAAGCCCTACTTGTTCATGTAATTGAATACTTAGTATTGTATTTATATGAGTGGTTAAAAATAAAGAACCAAAAGTGAATATCCAAATATAAACATTGAATAACCTCCTCTTAGCATTGTATTTATATGGAATTTGAATCGAGGAAGATAAGAAATGAATACCCTCAACCATCACTTTAGTATGGCGGGACTATTAACTAATCACTTTCTTATTAAGAAATCAAATGTATGGAGAGACAAACTCCTATTGGAGTAAAATTTATAGATACCTTATACATTTATGGGGTGTTTAATTTGAGTGGCTCGGATTATCAACAAGTGAGCCTACTGTTGATTTCCTCTCTTTTAACTGTGATTTCTCTTTCATCGAAGATAACGTCAAACTCATTTTGTGCATGTGACATTGCACCGCACACTAAGACATCTAAAAGGGCGTGCTCCAACATAGATATCTAATTTTAACATATTATACCCTCAGTTATAAAAAATTTAAATTGACATTGTATTTTCCCTAAAAGAAATTTATGCCTCCATTCTTGATATGCTTTTATCCCTGGATGAACCCTAAAATTGTCCCATGCTAAAATCTATAGTTGTCACCACATACTAAGGTTATTGAACCAGTGTGCCTGTGTAAATCAATCAAAGCGTAAAACAATGTAACTGCATTGAACATCGATTTAATGTTAAAACATCGAAAAATATGATAAAAGCGAGTTTGATCAAATAAAGGTAACCTTCTCCTATGCTGATACATGTATGAATTACCATAAATATGATACGAAGGGAGTCACAAAAGTAAATTTTCCACTCAAACACCTCTTCACATTTAAAATAAAGCAAAGAATGGTGCCATCATAGATAAATTTACTAAAGAAAAGTGTTGTTCCACCTTTTATCCCCCCTTTCAATGATGAATTCAACCCTTTTACACGTTTTGCACTTGATTGAATTGGCATGAATAAGTCATCCATTTTTTTTTTCCGGAGGGCCCATCATATTAAAGGAAAAGGAGAAAAATAATAATATGGAGAGGAGCACACTCTAAGTATATGGCTCACCTTTTAAAGGGATTTTAAAATATTCTTGGGGACCATGGCCCCACTTTTTCTGCCTCCCATTGACACGTGCATGTGACATCGTTTCACCATTTGGCACTCACAAAATTAGAGGACCACTTATGACATACGGAGCATCCTGCTTTTTCGGGGCTTCTCACACACTTCTGCCATGTAAGACAATCTCTAGAGGTTTTAGGTCCCGTAGGGCTTGTTTGGATATATGGTGAATTGAAATATGGTGAGGTAAAATATCAAATCAAGAGATAATAAAATATAAGGTGTTGTGATGGTATTTTATTTTTAGTTGTTTGGTATGGAATTTTTTTGACTTTTTGTATAGAAAAGCAGAGCTTTTTTGTCTTTTAATGGAGAAAGGATGTTGCTTTTTTTTTTTACTTTTTTTGAAAAAGATGGAGAGAAATTTGAAATTGTATACTTTTGATATGACTCACTGTCTTTTCTTATTTGGATAATGGAGGTTTTACCTTACCTCACCTCACATCACGTCATTTCACCACACATCCAAACACCCCCCCAAGAGATTGAAAGATTTGAATCTGATATACATGTACGTGAAATTTCAAGTCCACCAGATAATTCTAATTACTGAGGAGTGAGCTCCACCTAATAGGAGTATTAAAAAGTATTTGTTATGCCTCTACTAACATATAGTATCATAGTGAATTGATCTTAGTGTGAATTCTAAAAGAGTAGACCCGACATGAAAAAAAAAAATATGGATGCGGTTACAAGTGCACCGGCCGAGTTCCACCTAAGGGGAGCATTGAAAGTATTTATACTGCCCCTTTATCCATTGTTTTAAAAGTTTAACCGTTTTAGAATACATTTCCTTTTAGAAATCAATGAAACTCAAAGGGTGGTAGTAGGCAACGAGGTTGGATAGATCTCAAGGCCAAAGAGGCTCCACAAATTGTGTCACGGGATTCTCTTCCCTTGCTTTCTTTTGTAATTTGTTTTTCTCCTTTTTCTTTCCCGGCTTTCTTTTGTAATTTGTTTTTCTCCTTTTAATTTAATGACTATTCTTGTTACTGATAAAAAAAAAAAAAAAGTTGTCACAGGAAGAAATCCCACAGTGGAGCACCAGACGGATAAAAGGGGTCGAAGTTCGAAAGTCACCCACACTGCCGCACAGCAAACGGTATCAAATGGATTTGAGGCAATGTTCAGAAACTCAATTATCTTAACATCGAAAGCTGGTGGACTCTTCTCACTCAGAGGCATGGACTAGTCTTTATCAAGCAGTTAAAGTGGCAGGACTTGGTATGATTACTTCAAAAGATAAAGCTGTTAGTGTGTGGGGGCCATATCGTGAACCGATTCATCTTGAGCTCGGCAAGGGCACGCCTGTATCGGTCTCGGATCGATCCGAGACTACTTCGGTCTCGGCAACAGCAGCCGACTTCGGCTAAACGATATTCAGTTCGGCCATGCCGCCCCGCCCCGTCTCGGCTGTGCAAGACTACGTTTGCATCCATCAGCCACGGTTCTGTCAGGGCAGAGCCCAAGGAAGGTATCTGATGGGACTTCAGCCACCACCAGATCAGGGCAAGATCAGGCCCAATGTGACTAGCATTAAATGCAGCATGGGCTGATCGGACCCGCATTAAATGCAAGGAGGGCTGTGATGGACCTTCATTAATGACTTTGTGGGCTGACAGGACCCAGGTCACATCACAAAGCCCACTGGCACCCTCACCAAGACGGTTCCATATAAAAGGCACGAGCCATACTGAGAGGAAGGTAAGCATTCTCTTCAAAACAACCACTCCTTCTTCTTCTTCTCCGATCGTTTGCTGACTTAAGCATCGGAGAGCCCTGCGCTGCCCAGAGCCAGGGTCCTCTGACCTTTGTCTTTCTTCTCTCCCAGGTTCAGACCGTCGTAGCTATCTCCTCCATGCATTGAGTAAGTCCTAGAAGGCTTCCTGATCTTGTGAGTATATTATTCTTGCACTTACAGTTAGTCAACCTCGACCGTTTCCCATTTGACAGGCAATGCAAACAAACTCTAACTTGGAAGTTCCACCGATAGAGAGAGAAGAAACAATTTGCTTGAAGACCTGATGTGAAGGATGGCCCAATCATGCATAGACTATTAGAGATGCGATTACTACTGAACGCTGATGGAGAAGCAAACGATTTATTCTTGGTGCATGACGTCAGATGAAGACGATCAAGGCCATTATTGGTTACTCCGTGGAAGAGGATCTTTCCCGTTCTATTTTCCTTCACATAAAAATCAGAAGATGTAAAACTAAAATAACAGTCATTATCTTTGATAAACTGAGAGACTGACAACAAATTTTGAGAAATCGTTTTTTCCGTTTCATTTTCCATTACATTTGGAGATTTGGTTTTAGTAATACGACTCAACTCTTAGTTGAGTTTACTGAAAGTCTGGATTGGGACAACCCAGATCTAACCAAAAACTTGTTAACCACCTTTTCCAAAGCATTAGCCTTTTATAGCAGTTAACTGCCTAAAAAAACAAGGGTGTATAACCAAATTTTCTTGACTAGCCAATTATTGTATTTGTAAAGATCCAATTGAAATAGTACTGTTTCAATTAAATTCTTGACCGATAAACTAATTGAGTTAATTAAAAAAATTAAATTGCTATATAGTAAAATATATAGGTAAACAAAAAGTGTAATTCTTATTGCTTCTTTAAAAGGAGGCAAATGTGGTAAAGCTGGTCCAATTAGACTTCCACATAAATCCCAAAGAAAGTAAACACTCCAAAAAGCAGACTTAACAAAGAACGCTATAGTTGGGCAAAAGATATGCACTGGTATCTCCAATTAAAACATTCTCCACTGCTTAAAATGGTTAAGCCCAATTCGAATTACATGGGTAAAACATTCAATGTTTTAGGTAATCGAGAGTAGATGAGAGCCCATCTGATTACCAATTAATGTTTCAAATGATTTCAAAGACCACCCAAATCTGACCAAACCTATATCTATCAACCAATAAATTATATTTATGGTGGAATTACTTAAGTTGCGCTATAAAAAAAAATAACTTTTTGGCGGCCCCCGCTAAAACATAGAGTGGCCCCGCTAAAACTCTGGCAGACTTCCACAGTTTATTTATTTATTCCATTTTTATTCTAAATAAATTGGTATAATTAGTAGAAATTCAGAAAAAAATGATTTTAAAAAACTATGCATATTCTACTTTTTCTTTTTCATGTTTTAAAGGTTGGGTTCTTTACAATAAGAAACTTTTCCTTTAGACTAGGTTATTTTGTAGTGAGCTTATCTATTATTTTATAACCTAGGCTATCTCCCGCTTTAACTAAGAGAGTAAAATTATGGGAGGTGGCCAATGAAAGTATGTGTACAACACAAGTCCTCTATGCTTCTTAAGGCGCAGGGTCCTCTTGGCCAACTCAGCTATGTACTTCTCACTGGCTGTACTCAGCCTTTTACTCTTTTATTTGGTTGTTGTGAAGAATTCCATAGACTTATGTTAGCTTATCCAAATGCTGGAAACACAGTTTTAGGCAATCAGGTGTTTCTAATATTGATATTGTGTTACTCAGGTGGTTGCATGACCATTTCTGATAGGGTCCGTGAGTTGGTCTCTTGACATATCCCTGGCAAGTCGTATAAGAAAGTTGCCCCTGTGTATTTGGAATCCACAAGCCCTGTCTTAGCCAAAGAAGCATAATGGGGGATCATGGATGTTCTCTGGCGCAGGCGTTCTGTCAAGGTGAGAAAATACCCTTAACATGCCCTTTTTCTTTTTTCTTTTTTATACATTTGTGCATCTGTGAAAAATCAAAGGGAATGATCTAAAGACTGTACACCCAACTTGGTGCACAAACCATCTCTACTTGGTGCGATATCTTTTGGATGGCCCATGAGCTCAAGCCTCCATACGACCCTCCCCCCAACTACTCAACTCTTTCAAGTAAACAGGAGGTACCAACCGCATAAAAGAAGTGCAATTATTTAATTGACCATAAAAGTTTAATAGTTAAAACATAAGAAATGTGTATAAATGTCAAAATAGTCGGACAAAACGGAGTATGAAACTATATTTAGGGCCTGTTTTTTTTTGCTGGAATTTTCAGAAATTCCTGTCTTGAGAATTACTGAATTTCCAGATATGGAGCATCTAAGAATTTCACCAAAATACAAAAGGCGTGAAATTTATGGATTCCCAAAGGTCAAAAAAGATCTTTCATGTTTCTAGAATCCATAAATGTTAGTGAAGAAACATGGATTTCAAAAATTCAAAGAACAACATTGTAAGTGCCTAAATATTTATGGGCTTGATTATATGGATATAAAAATTCTCAGGAATGATCAAATGCTTGAGACCTGAAAGGGAAGGAAAAACAAAGGTCAGAGACCCTGCCTACAGTCAGCCAAAGACACTCCGATGCCTTAGTTAGTTCAACAACTAGACAAGGAAAGAGTGAGTAGAGAAGAAGGAGTGGTTTAGAATATGAGTACAAGAAGTTGCATGTAAATGTTGTGTTATGCATTTGCTTACCTTCTCTGGATTTGCTCGTTGTATATATAGGCCAAGAATTAACTTTTGGGGGTAGGGTCCCATCAGTCTTTACCCTGACGTCTTGGGAATAGAGTCTCATTGGACCTTACCCTGGTTAACCTTAGAGGCAGAATCTCATCGGACCTTACCTTGATGTAGATGTAGACGTAGCCGCCGGGTAATGATAACTTCTCATCTCGATCCGAGGCATGAGGCATGTCACCATCAATCAATTACGTTCTATAACGTAGATGAGTCTTATCTATAAGAGTACAATCACAACGGTCTAAGAGTCAATGCTCGTCTTGGCTATCCGAACCGAACTGATGATGTCAAGGTCAGGTGTGACCTCGGTATGAAAGCAATTATGAAATTATTGCCGAGATGGACAAGGCCGAGATCAAGATATGCCTAGCTGGTACCTTTACCAAAACTAACATAATCTCGGTATTAGAAATATGTCCTACACAAACATATCACGTCATATCCAGAAATTTCTAAACAAATTGAAGTCCGGGCAGAAAATCCACTAAAGAATCAGGACATTAAACATAAAAAATATCACACAAACACATTAAAAAAAAGGAAAAAGAAAAAGAAAAAGGAAAAAAAAAAAAAAAAAAAAAAAAACAACAACAACTAGAGCCCATTGGACATCATATCTTGCATGCTATATATCACATCAGCATCAGAGACTGAGCTAGGTGTGCGTACAAGTGTCGGAATCTCACCCCATGGCAATCTGTTAGCAAACCACCACAATAATTTATATATCTTTGGGCGCAATGCATACACATTCTTGTACACAGCACTAGACAACTATTCAATGATTTGGAAGCCGGTAACAATTAACATGAACAACACAGCATTGACATGGCGCGGACTACAACAAGATAAGCTTGACAAGGCACTGGCTCCGACAGATAAGCTTAAAAAAAAAAAAAAAACCAAAGAGAGGGAGATTTACGTAATAATTAAGCTTACATTGTAATTAATTGATTTTACAAAGAATGATAATAAAATCATCATTAAGTTGTTCGTACTTTTATTATGACGTAAGTATCCCAATTAACGAAGTTGGTGATATCGTCAACTGCTTGTGTTTAAATCCACGGATTTTCATTTTCTTCGTGAAACCCTCTTCTCTCTTTTGACCTTTCCCCCATTTCATGGATTAACTTGTTACGGATTTTTTTGGTTATATCACTGGATAAAATGTGAACTGAAAATTGGGTTTGATGGTGAGTTATTTGTGGGTTTCACGAAGGAGATCCAAAGAGAAAGTGTTTTACGAAGAAGAAGAAAATTCGTGGATTTAAACACAAGACGTTGACGATATCACCAACTGCTTGTGTTTAAACCCACAGATTTTCTTCATCTCTTTGGGTCCTTGGGGGATTTTCTTTGGCAACAAAATTTAGGCTTGAAAAATCATTAAATCAATAGTCAAGAGCAACAACCAAAAGAAAACAAAATGTCACGGTGAGCAAAAGCTTCTATAGGTCTGTAAGAGTATTTCATGAAAAAGAAGAAGGAAATTCGAGGGTTTAAACACAGGCAATTGACGATATCGCCAACTAATGGTGATGTCGTCAACCGCCTGTGTTTATAAACTCATGAATTTTCTTTATCACTTTGGGTTCTTGAGAGATTTTCTTTGACAACAAAATTTATGCTTAAAAAATTATTCAATCAACAGCCAAGAGCAACAACAAAAAAAGAACAAAATGTCACAGTAAGCAACATCTTCTGTAAGTCTGTAAGAGTGTTTTACGAAGAAGAAGAATAAGAAAAAGAAAAAGAAAAAGATCCGTGGGTTTAAACACAAGAAGATGACGATATCACCAACTAAGTTAGTGGATAAGAAGGAGTTTTTAGTGTATGGGTTTAAACAGCGGAACACGCGGAGGGCCCCAAATTTTGCTCCATCCTAGTGGACATAAAATAGGGACCCCACCTTGATAGTCCTGAGTCCGGGGATTTGGCATCCATCCGAATGAATTGAACTGTTGGATCAAGTGTACACTCGTTTTGAAAGGTAAAAACTTATTGGTCGTGGATTAAATGGGGCCGGTGATGATCGGAGCCTCTGTCATAATGTAAGGGCTGAGATGGGGGGGACTTTTTTATCCCGATCCCCCCAAGTCCCATGCCCATGTGGGGCCCACCACTGGCCCTCTAGAGTACCCTTCCTTTAATGGGTAGGACATGTAAACACTAAACAGCCTTTTCTATCAAAGGGGATTTTGATAAAAGTGAAAGTGTCAAATTTTTCCTTTTACCCATCTGGCACTTTACTATAATAGTAAAAGTCAAGTAAAGTCTCCATTTTTCAAAGAAGATGTCACATCAAAATTACTTTATTTCAAAATTCCCTCCTCCATCTTAAAAAAAAAAAAAAATCATCTTTATCCACTAAAAGAAAAAATAATCAACTTTTCTATAAAGAAATAAAAAAATTCCATATCAAACAACTAAAAATAAAATATCAGCATAACCCACTTGTATTTCATTTCCTATTGATTTGATGCTTTACTTCACTTAATTTCACTTGATTTTACAAGTAAAATTACCAAACGGGGATTTTGATAAAAAGATAAAAATTCAAGAATACCTTATAAACTGGTAGACGTTTATTTTGAGCGGCTGAGATTTTCGATAAATAAACATTAGTATAGAGTTCCACTCATTCAACTCAAAATTTCTTTTAAGTCAAGACCTCAGAGGATCCTGACTTCTATCTTTGGGTAACCAGATAAACAAGCTCAACTTATATCAACTCAAATAGAAGCAATGCATTATACTTGTCATTGGATTGAACAAATTAGTTAAAACTGTGATCAAATCTCATAAGCTAAATACAGTTCTCCATTAATTAAAATCTTCATAAGGCAATGCTCACATTTTAAAGATAACAACCATTCAAAAAAAAAAAAAAAAGGGCCACTCCTTGAGGCATAAGCGACCTCAAATTGACTATGATCAGATTTGCATCCACCATTGGATTGTAATTGATGACCTAATCATATTTCTTTCATATATCCCATCCTGTGATCAAAGTAGATTTAAACCTCAGTGGGGTGAAACGAGTAATGAAAATACAATTACATCCAACGGCCATCAACAGTCCGATTGAGTGGAATATGCTGTCAGCGCAAGCTCATTTATTGAGTGCCTGTGCACGGGCTAGGGTTTCCACATGAACTTTTAGTATAAATGCTAAAACTAGGGTTTCTATATTTCATGAGATACCCTCTTATGAGCTTGTCTCCCAGAGTCCCAGTACATTTTGTCATAACTAGATTGAAAAAGATGGCCATTTCATTCTTTAGAAGTATATGCATATCAAGGATTTAGTGCTGATTCTCTCCCTCTCTGGTTAAGAAGGCCTGTCATGATGTGCAAAAAACACATTGGGTGTAAGAGTTTGTAGCCTTTTGAGGCCTCCTCTTTGTTATTTGAGCGATTTCAAATTGCGGGTCTTGTTGGGGTTTTTTTTTTTAATCTATTTGAGGATATGTTTGTTTTTTTGTTTTTTTTGAAATTGTAAAACATCATCGTTCGAAAATTATTCTCAATATTCGTGTTTGGGGTTTCTTTCTTGATGCTGTGAATTTTTCTTTTATTTGATGAGAGGCCTATGATGATATGCAAAGATATTGCCTACATTGTTTGATCTTTCATCGATGATGAGAATTTGCAAACGTTCTGAGGCCGCCTCCTCTTTTGATGATTGGAAATGAGCACTATTGGCTTTGTATTGCAAAGTAAGAGTGATCAAATCCATAAATCCATATATGCTTCTTGAAAGTGAAATCTTGTCCTCTAAAAAAATTGTATGTTGTTATGGTTTCCAAGATTATTGCCTCCATATTTAGATTGATCACAAGAATCATCTGCCACACCCTCTATGAAAAGAATAGGACTAAAAATTTAGAAAAAAAATTGTGCTCACATGTGTACTTTGTTGAATAATTTTTTATGTTTGTTCTTTGTCAAGCTAGAATATTTGATATGGTCAATGAGAAATCGTTTAGATCGACTTTATATGTGAGGTTGCAAGTTTCTTGAAGTTTATTTTGTGAAAAATATTTTACAATCTGATTTGAAGATTCTTTTTCAAAAATATATAAAAAGGTTTTTTTAACGAAATAATCATAATATATGTTTAATTTGCATATTATATACTTCATTATAGTACAATTTCTTTAAAAGTTTTGTACAAATACAAAATGCATTTATCATTATATCCTTTGTATATTTTCCTTCATTCAATGCGGATATGTTATCTGATGTAATATCTGTATATTCACCTCGGGTCTTCAACTTAAATTACTTATAGGATGAATTCAAATGTTTTTTACACAAACAAACAGCTGTCCTTTTTTCAGAATTTTAGGGGACATTATGTGATAGTCACTTCTGGATATTCAACTTTGTTTCCTCATTTTAAATCACTAATAAAAATAAAAGTCTTATAATTCCAAAAAATTCAATCAATTAAACAATAAGGTACCTCAAATGCATACCTCGAGGAGCTATTAAATTTTGTAAGGAGGTGAAAGACAAAGAAACAAATGGTGCTACTAAATTTTGTAAGGAGGTGAAAGATAAAAAAACAAGTGGTGGCTTGTTGTCCTCTTGTTGTGGCCAATGCATGGGCTAAAAAACAAGTGAAATAAGAAAGAGAAGGTGGAACCGGATCCGTACCCGGAACTGTTTCGGAACCGATTTATTGTCTTCGGAACTAAAATCAAAACAATATATGGAACAGGTCTAGATCCAAGTCTTGGTCTAGGTCGAGAATGAAATTAAAAAATATGTATATGGTTTTTAGAAGAGATTTTAGAAAATTGAGATAATATGTTGGTTATCGGGTCCACGGGTCCGAACCGAGGTGGAACCGAATCCGGGCCCATTTACTTATTTGGGCAAGATTAAGGACCCAGACCTGGTTTTAACGGGTCAGAATCTCCGCGTAATCGGAGAATCGGAGACTCATTTACATCCCCAGTCGTACGCTAGCTCAGCCGTGAGAGGTCATGGGTTTGAATCCTCGCATCACTGCTCCCTCCCTCCCTCATAAATATATCTATATATATTTTGGCCGAACGGGATTCCGGTTCTCAAGCACTGAGTGCAAATAAATAAATAAATAACCCGAACACTGCCCATCTATTAATAACTAAACCCCATACACAAAGCCCAATTCATGATCTCACTTACAAACAAAGAAACACTCTCCTTTTTAAGAGAGGAAATTAAAATGCTACTCTCACCTTTTGATTCTACTATATCCTAAATTTTTTCCTCTCTTATGTTGACCATTTACTTCGCTTCAACGGTAAAATAAATTTACAATTTATTGTGTGTTTATAGTGATTTGATATTATTTCATCCAATTGTTATTAACACATGTCCTTCCATCATTTTGTGAACCAAACCCCGACCCTGACCCACAATAAAGCAAAAGAAGTAAAAAAAAAAAAAAAGGCTAAAAAAGCGGTTTTTGAGATTTCCACCGTATGTATCCGCGGTATACCTGCAGTTTCCAGATTTCCTCATCTCAAAGAGGAGGAAAACTCAAAACTACAAGTTTACCATTGATTCTAGCAGCGGGAAAGCTTCACTTTCCGGTTTTCCTCCTCTCAGAGAGGAGGAAATCTGGAAAGTAACGAGTTCACCGCCGATTCCAGCAGGGGTAAAGCTGAGTGAGTGTCCAAATAAAGTCGCAAGGCCTTTCCATTTCCAATTAACATAAAATAGAATGAAATAATTGATAGTTGCGTTTTTTTTCTTTTAGTGCATATCTAGTGAACACTCATATGATATGAATAGAGAGAAAAAAATCACACAAGCTGACTTTGGCAATTGACACATGTTGAATTCAATTTATAGTCTTTCTAATATATATGCTTCCCCCATAAATAAAAGTAGAAATATATAAATGGTCATCAAATATCATCCCCAAAATTAAAGAATAAAATCCGAGATATCACTCTATTAAAGCAATTTGCTCCTACCTACAACTTCATCCTTAAATCTTTCATCACTCGTAGTCTTTAATGATCATCGGTGTTATTCACTTGATAATAAATTATTAAAAATTCAATTCCACGCAAACAGAGGGGCCCTTAAGAGAGCACATATGGGAAAGAAAATTTAAAAGCATTGAGTGTTATCACGTATCTAATCTAGAGCAATGACACAAAAGGTTTTGCAGTCTTGTAATCAACATCTAAGCTTTATTTTTGTTGACATGCTTTGATTTGGAAACTCTCTGGACCTAACCAGAAAGCCGAACGACTGATGGAACTGGTTAAATCAAGCTCGATAACTATTTAGGACCGTGGGAAAACACCACACGGACGCTTACATGCACAAAAAGGCAATGATGTGTCGACCACTACGTCATGTTTGTAGGGTTGCAAACGGAACGGTTTCGGATCGGAACCATAGTGGACTCGGACCCGTTTCTGAATAACGGTTCCCGTTCTAAATCCGATTTTGACTCGTAACTTGTTTAGTTGGTTCCAGACCCGGCTCCGATAGGATAATCCGGATCTGGGTCTACCTAGAGGACTGGAATCCTATTCCAAAATTGATTCTAGTTTATCTTTATTCTTCATGTCTCCTAAAATTAGCATATCATTCAGCTTATAACAGTGCGTTAAGTCCACTACTGCTAATATTGTACGTAAAAATGTCAACAAAATAGAGTTAATTTTGAGATACAATTTGCAATATCAAATGCTCATATGCCGGGTCCACGGGTCGGAACATATATGGACCCGGACCCGTTTATCAATCGAAACCTAAATTAGGTTCCAGACCCGGACCTGTTTATGAAGCGGAGCCTAAAATAGGTTCCAGTCCCGGTTTTTTACGGGTTAGAACTTTTGGGTAACCGGATACCCGTTTGGAACCCTACATGTTTGTGAGTACTTTTTTTTTTGTCCGGTTGAAATGAAGGTTCTACTGGTTTCACGTACATTCTCGATCGTAGATATTAGTATCTCTGGTTTTTTATGGTAACAATTCTGCACCCTGTATAGAAGAGTCAATAATTTCGCAGAACCAAAGATATATTTAGTTTGGAGATTTCTCGGGAAATTTAGGTTGTGCATGGCCATGAGATACTCAAACACGTACATAATTGTCATGGGTTGCATTCTCACTTTAGGACCAGCGAAAACGATGTTCAATGCATGGGCTAAAAAACAAGTGAGATAAGAAAGAGAAGGTGGAACCGGATCCGGACCCGAAACCGTTTCGGAACCGATTCCTTGTCTTCGGAACCGGAATCAGAACAATATATGGGACGGGTCTAGATCCTGGTCCGGGTCTAGGTAGAATGATATTAAAAATTATATATATGATTTTTAGGAGAGATTTTAAAAAATTGAGGTAATATGTTGGTTATCGGGTCCACGGGTCCGAACCGAGGTGGAACCGGACCCGGACCCATTTACTTATTGGGGCAAGATTAAGGACCCAGACCCGGTTTTAACGGGTCGGAACCTCGGCGTAATCGGCAAATCGGGGACCCATTTACATCCCCAGTCATACGCCAGCTCAACCGTGAGTGGTCATGGGTTTGAGTCCTCGCATCACTGCTCCCTCCCTCCCTCATAAATATATCTATATATATTTTGGCCGAACGGGTATTCCGGCTCTCAAGCACTGAGTGCAAATAAATAAATAAATAACCCGAGCACGGCCCATCTATTAATAACTAAACCTCATACCCAAAGCTCAATCCATGAGCTCACTTACAAACGAAGAAAACACTCTCCTTTTTAAGAGAGGAAATTAAAATGCTACTATCCCACCTTCTGATTCTACTACATCCTAAATTTTGTTCTTTCTTATATTGACCATTTACTTCGCTTCAATGGTAAAATAAATTTACGATTTATTTTGTGTTTATTGTGATTTGATATTATTTCATCCAATTGTTATTCACACATGTCCTTCCATCATTTTGTGAACCAAGCCCCGACCCGTGACCCACAATAAAGCAAAAGAAGGAAAAAAAAAAGGCTAAAAAATCGGTTTTTGAGATTTCCGCCGTATGTATCCGCGGTATACCTGCAGTTTCCAGATTTCCTCTTCCCAAAGAGGAGGAAAACTGGAAATTGCAGGTTTACCGCCGATTATAGCAGCAGTAAAGCTTCACTTTCCAGTTTTCCTCCTCTGAAACCTAAATTAGGTTCTGGACTCGGATCCGTTTATGAAGTGAAGCCTAAAATAGGTTCCAGACCCGGTTTTTTTCTTCTTCCATCAGTCCTAATTTACCCTTCCTCCAAATGTATTGAAACTCTTTTCTCATCCACCCTTTTTTTAATCGTAATGTTATTTTGTTTACATCTAAAAGCATCCAAAAAGCTTCCGAATACCTTTAAATTAGTTTTTCTATAGGAAAAAAAAGGTGCTCGATATAGACCAGAATGTAAGGTGCAGGGTATGACGGTTTTGGTAAGGTCCACATAAGGTTGGAAGACGGGAGGTTTCAAATATTGAAATATGGGCTTTACTCAGTTAGCCTATTGTTCTCGGAGACCACCACTGGAGTCTTCCTTCTCTGTTCTCTTGGCTGAGTCTTGCCTTTTTTTCTTCTTCCGTGCTTGGTGGATCACATGTTAAAAAAATTCTAGCTTTTTGGCTCCATTTCCGAATACTGATCACATTTTGCCAGCTGAAATAGCTATAAAAGGCTCATTTTCTTATTTAACATTTATGTGAATGCAAATCAAAGTCAGGGACTCAGGAAACCTGATCGGTATTAAATCAAATTGAGTCCTAGGAATTTTCTGGGGTAGGCATTGGGTGTAAGATTAGATAAGAATAGGCTCTTGAGTATACATGACAGTGGGAATACAGTGATGAGATAACATGTTTTGTGTTTTAAGCTAGCCTTCTCTCCTGAGATATTGCTTTAACAGTGCTCAATCTCTTTAACCTTCTTTTCATCCATGCATTCCTTGAAAATTCTCTGTTCTTATTTTTTTTAATGACTAGCAATAGAGTACTTCCAACATAATTAACTGAAAGCCACATTCTATAAATGTTAAGGGTGTCAGACTGTCAGGTGAGGCCTAAGCATCTGGGCTTATTTATCAGGCCCTAAAGACTGGTCGTTGGGAAAAACATCCATACTAATTCTGTTTTAGCGCTAATCTATGACAATTGGAATTCTCTCTCATTTTTCAAGTAGAGAAAAATAGATTATACAATTAAATTTCATTGAATTCAAGAGTTTATAAACTTAAAAACCCAACAAAGCACTGGGGTTAAATTCATCTATGAATGATATATGTTTTTAAAGGTGATTATATATCAACATTTGTTCATCAATATATACTTTGGGCTTGGTCAACAGAATATCAAATAAAAGCCATAGCCTGTTCTAATGTCAGACGCGCTTACTTCTTAGGCATGGCCATGGGACTTACCCACAGGCTTTAAAATCCAGTCCCAGTCATTTTGATAGAGGCAGATAAAATCAGTAAAGATGAAAGTGACATCTTGAAGAAAATGTTACTCTACCCTGCCATGCATTAACCACATCAACATCATCATTTATCATGCATTAACCGCATTAACTTCGCGGCATGAATGCCTACTCCAAAATATGATGGATCAGCTACATGAATTCCATGTTGCAATTCCAAACCATCTTGGGGATTATCCTTAAAAATTCATTAACCACACAAAATCCATGAAACACCATTGGGATGATCCTAGCCATCACCCAGTGGTAACTTTCATTGGGCTCACCCACACTTCAACGCGAAACTTGGAGCTAAAAATTACAAGGCTCCACATATCTTCACTCAACTGCTTGATTAACTAACATGGAAGTAAAATTTATCACTGACATACCTTTTGGTCAACCTTGCAGCCGTTCATGCAGAAAGGATGTGTACATACTTAACTAGTTAATTATAAAATTAGTTAATTATAAAATTCGGAAATGTCTCTAGTGGGAACATTTTAAACAAGAAAAATCCCGAGAGTCAACGACAAAGGCATGTTGCAGTACAATGCACCCATGACAATTTGACAATCAGAAAGGAAATTTAGCAGTTGTTCTGCCTTTGTACTTGATGAAGCTAAATAATCAAACCATATCTGTCAGAAATGTAATAAAATGGATCTCGGAAGCTTATTATAGTAGTTACAGATTAAAGCAGAGTAACTTCTACTAGCAGAAAGAACCAGTCTTGTTAAGACAAGATGCAGGCCTCACATAGGTGAACCCCACAAAATTAAAGTCACCAGTTCTTGGACTGGCTACTGGAGAATCCAACAGAGGCATGTTGGTAAATCGCTCCTCAATGTTGGCAATACAAAGCTTGCCTGCAACATTTGGCCGAAAGCTAGGCTGCATTTCCCTGGCCTCCAGTTTCTTCCAGTTGATTGGCTTGAACCATTTGTGGCGCTTTATCTCCTCACTGCCATCTGGTCCACTGCCAAGCCGCCTGCTTGCTTCTTTCTGAAGTAACTGCAAGATCAAAAGAGAATTATGAGAATGATATTAGAGTGAATATTGCCCCCAAATGAAATATAAATCACAGACCTTTGGCCCACTTGGATCATTGGAACTTAGCTTCCCTGCACTTATTTACCCAAAATTCTAATTGCCTGCAATCCTCATTTTTCATGCATTGGTTGACCCAACAGTATCACTCTGATTGGAGTGAAATAATGACCCCTACCTATTTATTCACGGGTAATGTGTTATGAATGGATTGAATCAAGCTAAGGTGGAACTGACATGGTTCAAGAGAAGGTGAAAACAAGGGAAGGTCTGCCCTTAATCTCAAATGTGAGCTTTCAATCCCTCAACCCCAATGCTGACATGAATTGAGGTGGGGTCCTGCAAGTGGGCTAAACTTTAACCTCTCTCGATCTTATTTACCCATCCATTGTGTTCTAGAGGCTTCCTAGCAAGGTGAGGCCTATTTTCTAGTCAATAAGTTTGTGGAACATGGAGCGAAGCTTAAAGATAAAAAAAAAATACTGCACTAGCCATTTTATAAGTCG
Organism: Cinnamomum chago; assembly: GCA_038049695.1. NCBI lineage: Eukaryota > Viridiplantae > Streptophyta > Magnoliopsida > Laurales > Lauraceae > Cinnamomum > Cinnamomum chago. The sequence continues at coordinate 112,757,675 of CP142453.1, read as the reverse complement.
TTTAATTTTCAATTTGTAATGAAATTTCCTTTTTGCACCCTGGCACACTTCTCTGGATTTTTTTATTTATTTTTTACTTCTTTTTTATTTTATTTCTGGCCCTGCCCCTGCTGTAATTGGTTTGGACACAGAGCAAGACATCTGGAAATTGAAGGTAAGGCTATCAAAACACAGAAACCTTCATGTTGATACAAACTTAACTACTTGCACTCCGTTTACAAAGATCCAAACAAGTCCTTTTGCATTTACATAACATGCATCAGATTGGACAGATGAACAAAATAATGTCACTGAGATGGCATCAAAATGTGAAGACTCATGTGCCTGCCTGTACAAGTGGGAACCATACACCATCAACAATCCAGACCATCACAATCTGATGGACCCCACTGTGAATGGTGATGCACACAAAAATCCAGATTGGGAGCTCCTACCCTCTCCAATCAGTGTACTAAGCACTATTAAAAAATCAATTGGACAGCTACAAAATTCCAACAGGAAGTTTGTGGCATGTTGGCAAGATGAGTGAGACCCGTAAGACCCATGGCCCGGAGCATCAGATTGCACCCCTTTCAACTGAAAATAAAGATGGAGGATATGACAAATATGGAACACGAAAAGGAAAAGTAGATTACCCCTTTTAACAGAGAATGGGCTTCACTTGAAAGAAACGCTGGAAGCTTAATCTTGTCCCTTATTATTTTCTTCTGAATCTTCTCTCTGTTGCCACTCATGAAAGGTGGCTGCAAAGGTAACAAAAACATGAATGGGTAAGACTAGCCACTCGGTTGAAACTCTGATTTATTTTTCAAACATGAATACTAGAAAGTGTCCAAGCAAGTATTGCAACAGTTGCTCTTTTTTTTTTAATGTATATTTTATATTCCAAACAGTGCGAAAAAGGGCAGCCCAGGGCAGCCCAGTGCACGAGGTTCCCCCCACTGAGGGGTTTGGGGAAGGGTCAGATATATGCAACCTTACCCCCCCACAAGCAGAGAGGCTGTTTCCGCGTTTCGAACATGTGACGCCCAGGTTGCAATGGAGCAGCCTTACCTTTGCGCTAAGGCCTGCCCTCATATTCCAAACAGCGTGTTGTACAAAATTATGGCATAACATTAGACGTCCAAACAGCTAGGTAAAAGTACCGCAATATTTCATCCACCATTTCCACCAAATACTGGAATGACAGATTGTTCATACTGAAGACAATTTATGATTTTTTTTTTTTTTTTGGTACAAGACTGATGATAGTGTTAGAAATTTTGTGTGTTGCGATTTGATGGATGCATGTTCATTTTAGCGTCATTCAAATTTTCACATAAGCATTGATTTTAAAACACTTTGAAATCTTGATTTTCACATACATTGTTTTAAAACTTTTAGAACTTATGTTACATGCATGTTTTAGATTTTAAACTTGGATGCACAAGTAATTGAAAATTTATTTTTATCATGCATGCCTATGATCAAGGAATTTCAAAGTATTAAACAATTGATAAGTTTATGTTTAGGAAAATATTCTTTTGATTTATTTAAACATGAAACCAAGCATGACTTCCTTGACCTAAGAATCCTACTTTATCATTTTCGTTCCAAAAATCTGCCAGTAGGTCACCAGTATGTATGTCAGTAGGGGGATCAGCAGGAGGTCGGCAGGGGGTCAGCAGTAAGCTAGCCGCCTGTGAAAAGTCTTGACCATTAAAATATTAAAATATGGCCGTTGGAGGTCGGCTAGCCTCCCAGAGAGCTGTTGGAGGCCCTTTTGCTATAAATTTGAGCCAACCCTTTCGAGGGCCAAGGAAGTTGGGAGAGATAGGAAAGCCTAGTGGGTCATTTGGAAAGCTAAAGCTTGGATTCATAGAGTTAAATCATTTAAGTAAGCTTAGTTTTCCTTGTCATATGTTTCATGCTTTGCTTAAATTATTGGTAAATTTATTTAGACATGTTAACTTTGACTTCTTGTGTCTCTAACATTAATATAATTTGAATTGATTTATTGTTTTGGATGCATCACCTTGATTCACACAGAGTTGGATTCAAATTGGTATATCTAAGTAGATCATGTTTTGGAATCACATTTCAAAATAACATGTAGCATGATTCATATACTTGATTGAATCTTTGGTTGTTGTTTTTCATTACAAGAAAATCACTTTAATCTATCTTATGTTTTGGATTCAACAACACTCACAAATCACATGTATTTGGTTTTAAAGTTTCACACAACTTGCTTAGCATTAATAGGCATATCATTTTCAAGTTGGTTTTTAAATTACATGTGATTTGACCTTTCACTTCAATCAAATATCTTTTTGTGTTTTGTAGTTTCAAATGCTTTTAGTATTACAATCATTGAGCTACATTTTAAAATTAATTGAAGTCCCTATGCATCACATGTTTTGTTCTTAAAATTTCACAACTTGCTTGAACTAGATAGGTAAATCCTTTACAAGTTGCTTTTAACATGTGATTAGCATTCTTGCCTCAATCATAAATGTTTTTATGAGCTTAAACTTTTAAAAACCTTTGGCATACATTTATGAACTTTTATTTTCAAAATGATTGAGGACATCATACATACACATAGAGCATTTATCTTTGCATTCATATAGTGTATGTGTGAGTTAGATTTTCACTTTCATATCCGCCTATTTAGAGGCATTTTATTGTGCTTAAAATTGTATCTCTTCAAGTGTATTTTAGACACAACTTAAAAGAGAAAACCTTACAGTTATAGGTTATTGCTTAGCCTTAGAAAAGCATAAGTGTAAGGTTAAGGTGGACCACAAAACCCAAGAGGTTATTGCTTAGCCTTGGAAAGCATAATGTAAAGGTTATTGTTTAGCCTATTGAAAAGCATACAAAGTAGAAATCCGGTGGAGTGTAGGAAGTACACAAGCCGGTAGTGGATGTAGGCATTAAGGCAGAACCACTATAAATGACTGTGTTATGGTGAATGCTTTGTGGTGATTGTTTTTATTAGCTTCCGCACTTTAGTTCTATATCATCACATGTGATCAATTGATTTAAAAAAAGTTAAATTTTGGCATAATTGGTCACTTAAGTTTAGTTCACCCTATTCATCCCCCCTCTAGGGTTCGGATCCCGAACTTTCAGACAGTAATATTCTGTGTACTGCACAATTTAACATAGGGAACCCTCTTTAGGAATCCAAGCAAAAAGATAGGATTCATGATGGCATAGTACGGAATCACACATGCCCAAAACACATCTATAGAAAGATCCTTTATACCAAACCCCAATAGTACTTTAGTAGGGAAATATAATGAAGAAAAAATATAAAATTATTGGCAATGGACCAAAATTGTTTGTATCACACAACACAAGTCCACCATGAATGAAAAAAGTGGATAAAATAACCAAAGTGAAATAACCAAAATTGGTACCATATATATGGACCTACTTAGGGAGAAAATAAAATATGAATGAAATCATGTATATGTTACTAGTCGAGATGTAATAACCAAAGGGCCAGATGGAAGTGGGTAAAAGTGAAGGAGAAAACTTTTCTCTTAAGAAACCTATTTTCTCATTTGGATTCATTTATGAGAAAAAGGATTCTCCTCTTCACGTCTTTTTGCAAAAAAGTAGAATAAAAGGTGTTCACTACAATGGGGTGCAGAAAACATTTTCACTACTTAATGAATATTTTATTAATGAAAGTGACATTTAACCTTTCAAACAATATTTTACTAATATTTCTTATTTATTTTATATAATTGAACAAAGAATAATTATTTTATTGAAATAAAGGGTCCAGAATGCTCTTCTATTATGCACTTTACTCTACTTTCAAATCCAAACAAAGTGGGGGAACACCACCAGAGAAAAGTACTGATTCTCCTGGCGCAGCATGGGTGTGGAAGAATAACCAATTATTCTTCCAAGCCAATAGCTTAGGGATAGGGATCCATAGGATCAATACAATCTTGGTCTCACACCACAAACACGCAATCGAGAAAGAATAACTCAACTCAATGAGAGAGAATTTTATTAGTCACTGAACTTCTCTGAATGAGAGGAATTATGTCTCTTTATAAAGACTAACCCTAATCTATTCTTGGAAACAATTCTAATTAAAACAAACTCTAAACCAAATAAGATAAACTTTCTAATTAAGCTATCCCTAAAATTCAGCTACTACTGGAATATAGGAAAATATGGATTTGGAATGACAATCTGCCAGAAAATTTTGGAGATCTTCTTTAATGGGCTTTTAGCTGGCTTGGGCCCAGTGGCTGGCCGATCATGGATGGAATATAGGAAAATATGGATTTGGAATGACAATCTGCCAGAAAATTTTGGAGATCTTCTTTAATGGGCTTTTAACTGGCTTGGGCCCAGTGGCTGGCCAATCATGGATCTAGCCTGCATCATCTCCACAAGGAAACCCCACTCCCCTAGTTTTCTATTCGTTTCTCCACCTAAATCAAAATTCTTCACTAGTTATTTTCTCCTCTTTCGAACGGGCCCTAAGAAAAAGTAGAGACTTTGGCAGTTTGGCACTTACGGAAAATAAAAGCAAAATTATGGTGGACAAGAAAGAAAGAAAAGGAAAAACTCTAATAATAAAATGTTACATAAAATCTCTACGTTTTTAAGCTAACCAAATCTTTACTTAATTTTAAATTATTTTACTTTCTAGGATATTTTCTATATAACCATTAAAAGTTGATTTTCTAAAATATAGTCTGCACAGATTTGGGAATTCTAAAACTTGGAAAGAGAATTTCCCATGAGAAGAAATTGCTGAAAGCAAGGTTTGTGATGATATCCAGAGCACAAAAGAATCCAGCCATTCAACTTCTTAGGGGCATTCAGGCAGGCACACACGCTAAAGGAGATATAAATGAGGCAATGAAATTCTGCGATTGCTATCAGGTTATATAAATTAAGATAAGCACACTAACCTTTCCGGTTAGCATTTCAAACAATAGGATCCCAACACTCCACCAATCAGCAGCCTTGTCATGGCCCTTTCCAAGAACAATTTCAGGGGACATGTATTCCACTGTTCCACACATTGAGTTTGATCTTGTGTTCTCCTCAAATTGCTTTGCCAGGCCAAAATCAGTTAGCATAGCCTAAACAAATGAGAGCATACTATCAGAGAGAGAGAGGGAAGGAGGGAGGGAGGGAGGGAGGGAGGGGGGAGAGGGAGGGAGATTACATGTCCATCGGCATCAAGAAGGATATTCTCAGGTTTGAGATCCCTGTGCATTATTCCATTTGCATGGAGGTGGGAAACCGCAGAAACAATCTCAGCAGTATATATACGTGCTAGATCCTCTCTGAAAACAAACCACACATGTAAGTGTACTTATTAATGATAGAGCTGTCGAGCAGTCAGACAGGTCAGGTCCAACTGGATCCAGACAGATCCAGGTCTGGGCTCAGGTACCAGTCCTAGAGCTGTCCTTGGACCTGGATTCAGTTATATATAACCAGGTTTGGGTTGGAAGCCTGGTATAACCCTATATGGCAAATAAAGATCATACTGATGTATCTTTTGATAGGTTAAATATTATACAACATCCTGCAAGAGAATAACAGTAGTATACTTCTGGTTTTGAGCTGGGTGACCTGGTCCAGCGAGCATAAACTTGCCCTAAATCTAGTATTTGTCTGCTATATAGTCTGGAAGGGCCCTGGACTAAACCTGACGCATTTACAACTCTACTAAATAATAGTTTTTTTCCCCATGATTTTTTGTGAGTCCAAGGTAGTACCTGAAGAGGCCGTGATGATAAAGCTGAAAAAACAGATGTCCTCCATTTACAAAATCCAGCACTAGATACAGTCTGTACTTTGTCTGCATTACAAAACACAATCAGTCATCAAATCATACATACAATACAATACCTAAAACTTTAGTTAACAATTTGCTTCTTTTCTCGCAGGCTTAAGGGTTAACATTGAAACATAATGAAATTCAATTGCAAAACAACGATTATATGTCATGCTTTTCTGCATGTCCAAGTCGACGATACCATAAGCAAAGTTGGTTGACATATGATTTGATGTATACAAATTGTAGTAACTTATCTACAGATTGATTTTCCTTTGTGCATAAGAAATGAAAGTTATTCCCTAAGTTCTTTTTATTGATAACAGATACTTTTCATCTTACCAAAAAAAAAAGAAAAAACACAACTACTTGTATTAGAAAGAAAGTACAAGAGATAATAGAACTAGATTTGGAGATAAATGGCATAGTATAGGAGTCTTGTACAATAAATTTCATCAAAGAATCAATAAGAACAAAAATTACAACAAAATCCTAACAAAAGGATCAACCCCATCCACCCCTTGCTTTGCCAAAGAAATCAGCTAACTCATTTGTAGACCAATTGACTTGTTTGAAAACCACATGGAGTGAAGCCATAAGATATCGTCTCCTTAAGGACAATTATTCCTTTAAGTGTGCAATTACTTCTTGAATCATAGCCATTATAATATGTTGATTACTAAATTGGAAATATAACAGTACACACAACTATTCGTAAGTATGGAGGAGTATCTACAACTAGCCAACCATTCAAGATTTTACAGAGCTAACAAATCATCAAGACATGCACTGAACATCCTCTGTGCAATATACAAGTCTCATCTGAGAGAGGCTAATTTCGGATTTAAACATGCCACAAACCCCACCTCAGGTTGATGAGATGAGATAAGGCTATCATGATGATAATTTCATTGACAAGCAATATTCAGAAGTTGTTAGTTCTAAAGGAACACCATGCCACTAGATCTCCACATCCATTATTATGAATCTCATCAGCACTAGTAAAGAGAATGCGTACTATTAAAAAAAAATTGTGCTGTCCAAAGTTTATTACTGGGGACACGTGAAAAGCTTGTTGCTTACGATTGATGATATACGTAGTTTACCTGGAAAGAATATCTGAGCTGCACAACAAAAGGGTGATCGACTTTTGTTAAAATATCTCTCTCAGCTTTCATGTACTCAGCATGATTCTTCTCCATGACCTTATCCTTCCGCATGACTTTCATTGCATATATTTCTGATGTACCTTTCATCCTGACTTGAAACACTTTTCCAAATGCACCTTGCCCAACAACCTTCATAATTTCAAAATCCTCTAATCCTACACCCTGACTCTTCACCGATTGATGGCTGCCGCTGTCAAGAGGGTTTTCAGCAGCATCATTGACAGCTGCTTCCTGAACTTCTGCTAGTCTCTCTCCATTAACAGACTCTACTACAAGTTCCAAAGAACTCTCTGTCTCATGTAAAGTGAGCTTGCTCAACTTCAACGATTGGCTAACACAAGTTGTGGGCCCCACCAGTGAATGTGATCGGTTAACTATGACAACTGGATCATCATAGACTACATCTTTCGAATCCAATACTTGATCAGAACTGCCTGAATTCGGACTTACTTCTGCCGCAGCTTGAACTGGTGAGGGACCAAATACGTCCGAAAAATCAAACTCTTCATGTTCTGAAAGAACATCAGGGCTTTCCACATGAACAAACAACCTTTTCTGGAAGGACTTGCATGTCCTGATCCCAGTCCCAGTCAATCCAGACATCTGAGGATAAACCATCTTTCTAAATCAAAACAGATGGTGAATGTTGTGGACAGCAAAGGTGAGTTGCTGGCTACAGCTGGCCCTCTCCAAAAGCGTTGAACACAGGAGTCAATGAAGAAGGATCTCTAACAGTGGCCTTCAGCAACTGGAAATTCTCGAAGACAACTGCAGCACCCAGGAATCCTGGGAGTAGGCAGACCAAAATCCAGAAGTTTCCCAATTTGCAGGAAACAGAAGATGCCACTGTTCTTCTTGAACTCATGAAGATCGAGCTGCTATATCTGTATTACAGATTCAAGAAATAAAACATTAGATGAAGGATTATCAGCAGAATTGAGGGGGAAAAAACCTCAGTAACCAATACATTCAGCAGTTGGCTGAACAATAATCAGATTTGTTAACAAAAAAGAAAAAGAAATAACCCCCTCCTCCCTCCATGGAAAAAAATCATGATAAATTATTATTATTCTATTCTTACAGCAACTGTCATTAAAGATTAAAAAAAAAACAGTCTGTTATTTCCATAAAACTAGGTCAATTTGCATAAAAAAACTTTGGAAATAAAGTTGCTTGAGGGAGGAGATAAAAGGTGCCCCCCTTGAGATGCTATAAAGAAATTTTCAATTCCAAGGGTACAACAATAACGAAGTTGTACCCGTTAAAACTATTAAAAAAAAAAGATGGTTGTTCTTGTGTTTATATTAAACAATAACCTTGTTTGGATCCTTGGAATTCATTTGCCTTGCACTAAGTTTACATACCTCAAATTCTAATCGCCTTCAATGGGTAACCAGCACAACCACCCATGCTTGAAGCATGAGCATGTATAAGCATGCACGAATAATTGAAATTTTCAAGTAAATGCCATATCGACAATGACAGGTATAAAATTTCAAAATATAATTAATTGTATAAATTAAACATAAATCATCTGCCCTCAAAGCTGTAATTCTTTAAAACATATATTATTGCCCACCATCCATGCTCACAGTTCAATTCACATCCATTCCTGACCTTCAGCCCCATAATCCAGCTTCAAACACAGTGCTCATCCCACCCATCAACTCACCTCATCACTACATTTGCAAGAACCAGCGAATCTGCTCAATGAATTACTCAGGCCCATGATACATGGATAACATTCCAAGGCCCTTATCAGTTATCACACCCACATACCACCAAGTTATCATCATTTATAGAACTCACTGAATTACTCAGGCGGCAAGCCCATCCCTAATTCATCCATAAACAAACGGGAATGACACCAACAAATTCACCAAAAGAAAGAAAGGGCAAGATTCCTGAAACAGCTTTGGACTAAAATATTGTTTTTTATTGGTCCTTGTTCCTTACACCTAGCTTAAGTCCTAATTTTCCTTTAAAAAATAGTAAACTGAATCATATCCATATGTTATCAGTCAACTTTGCGAAGATCCAAACCCTGCAAAAGATAACGCCCGCACATATTTACCTATGAAGGTCCACAATTATATGAAAAGTGACTGTTTGGTTTGAACTTCATCGTTTTTTGCTTCTTCAAAAGGTCAGGCTAAACACAAAAATCATGATTTCGTAATAGAATCAAAAGTTCCATACAAAGGGATCGCACAACATGGATTAGAACTCTCAATTCAGATCTCCATACATGCATCGGTACACATCCCAAACCTCAAGTCAAAATTGGTGTAAGATTGACCTTCCAATTGGACACAACCATGTAAAAGAAAGGACATTCAGCAGTCGCACACATCAAAACACAATCAAAATGCCAACATAATCATAAACATGCAAAAAAAAAGAAGCGGATCCAACAAAATCGCTATCCATGAAAAAGAATCCTTCCAACTGAGGCCAGTTTACATGAAACACACACAAAAAAAAAAAAAACACCCAATTCGAAGGATTCCAAGCACCGAAAGCTCAGAAAATGGAATCCGAACAGCTTCATGTAAATCAATCACAATAACAACAGATAAAACCCTAAAAACGGAAGACATGAGGACGCGAAAAAGACGAGATTTTTGAAAACAGAACAAGACGAGAGAGATCCAAACCCTAGAAAATCGCATGTAAAAGCCATGGTGAAAACAGATCAAGACGAGAGAGATCCAAACCCTAGAAAATCGCATGTAAAAGCAATGAAAAGCGTTACGAAAAGTGGACAGATGAAGATGTCGTACCTTGGAAGATTGCCTCGCTGAAACGATCGATTTCGCTGGAGAGCGCTTTCTCGTTCTCTTTAGGCGTCGATCCTATTTTATAGTAACAGATACCGACGCTTGTTTTGATGCGGAGATGAAACGTGGCGCGCTATCAGTGGCTGAGGAGTAACGCCAAACTGGCATGAATGGGTGGTTGGAAGCAAGTGGGAGCTTTGCTTTTACGCGGTCCTGTTGGCGCTCAAAGTGGGAACTGGGAGAGGCCGCCACCAGGATTGGACGAGAATAGCCCCTGCGAGTTTTTATATTTACATAAACATCCCTGGTGGTGGCGATCGATGCAGAGATAAGGTCGAAGGTTGCTAAAAGAGACCCGGAACGTGTAGATAAGCACGGAACTCAAACCTAACAGGGTGTCCAAGGTGGGCCCCACTTTAAGATAAGCAGTCTGCCTGTGTGGACCGAGAAAGGTTACGTGATGTGGCAGCATTAAAAACATAATTTCCTCGTTTTTCAACTTGCATGATGAGTACGGGTGACATGGCCCGCGTTTCAGCAAAGACAACATGGTCACCCCACTCAAAGCCCGTTGAATCTTACCCACTAAAATTCTCTTTTGATCATGAAGTGAGAATAGGTGTCGATTCATTTGGGTCATTCTTGCCTCCCAACTCCAAAATGAAATATTTCCGTGAATTTAAATTTTAGTAAAATATATAAATAATATTTTATAAAAAATAAAATGAATTTTTACCCAAAAAAATACTTAATGTGGCCAGTAGATCAAAAATGAACTTTAGCAAAACATGCATATAATAGGGAATCGGTAAAAAATATATAAATATAACTTTTTAAATTATTTTTTTTGTGGTCACTATCAATTTTATTTTATGTGTTGAGGGTTGATAGTGAAGCTCGCCGTCAACTTTGAACAAGCACAAACTACCTTCTTCCTTTTTATTTACACCAAAACCCTTTATTGATAACTCACAGTGTCATGTCAAACATGCTCATGGTCGACTTGAGTGGTTTTGGCATAGTTTCACATAACTGTCTGGTGATTAATGTTTGGGTTTTCGTGCAAAAGGATCACTCAAAAAGAAAGAAGCTTGGTCTTCGACACTTTCAAAAGAAACCATCTGGCGGACCTGGCTGGAGTCTTTGACACTTTGAAGAGGTTCAAGCTCAAATTCAATGCCTCCAAGTGCGCCTTTGGTGTCGGTTCTGACAAGTTTTTGGGAAGCTTGGTCACACACAGGGGGAATAAGGCAAATCCAGATCAGATCTCGGCTATCCTCAGAGTACAGAGTCTCACCTCGGCAAAAGAGGTCCAGAAGCTCACCGGAATGGCTCCTGCACTAAATCGGTTCATTAGCAGATCCTCAGATAAGTGCCGGCATTTTTTTCAGCTTCTTAGAAAGAATTTTAAATTTCAATTGACTCCAGAATGTGACCAGGCTTTGCAGGAGCGTAAGGCCTATCTTTCTTCACCCCCTCTACTGTCAACTCCGATTGATGGAGAGTTTTTGTATTTATATCTGGCGGTCTCGGATCAGGCGGTGAGCTCGGTCCTCATCCGAGAAGAGGACAAGGTCCAAAAGCCAATTTACTATACGAGCAAGACCCTCATTGATGCCGAGACCAGATATTTGCCACTAGAGAAGCTCGCGCTGGCACTCGTTAGTGCCTCGCGGAAGCTCTCTCATTACTTTCAAACTCACACCATAGTGACTGTTACGGAATATCCACTCAAGTCTGTTTTCATAAAAGCTGACTTTTCAGGAAGGATCTCCCGATGGGCTGTCGAACTGGGGCAGTACGAGATTCAGTATCAGCCCAGGACAACGATCAAGGCCCAGGATCTGGCGGATTTCCTTGTCGAGTTCAATTCGAGTTCGGCACCAACCCAGCTCTGCACCGAACTGGGGGGCAGGGAGCATGAGGCGCCCACGGGCTCTGAACATTCACAAGGCCAAGCCCTCACCCCAGTTTGGAAAGTCTTCGTGGACGGATCTTCCACCTCGAGAAGAGCCGGAGCAGGAGTTGTCCTCCAATCGCCAGAAGGACTGGTCATCGAGTAGGCTCTGACCTTGGATTTCAAGGCGTCGAACAATGAAGCTGAGTACGAAGCCCTATTGGCCGGACTGAACAGCGCCAAAATCCTCGGAGCTCAACAGCTGGTGGTCTTCAGTGATTCACAGTTGGTGGCCAACCAGCTAACTGGGGACTATCAAGCTCGCGACGACCGGATGACCGCGTATTTAGCCCTGGCAAAGAAGCTATTTTCTCAGTTCCAGACGGCCGAAATCAAACAGATAGGCAGGGAATCAAACTCCCATGCAGATGTTCTTGCAAATTTGGCTAGTGCTGTCAAAGGAGGAAGAAAAATAAGCATCGAAGTAGAATCGTTGGCCACGCCCAGCATTGAGCTTCATCCACCTCGGGAAGTGTTGTGTCTTGATCTCGGCCCGAGTTGGATGGACCCCATTGTAGCCTACCTCAAGGACGACAAGCTTCCCGAAGATAGTGGCGAGGCCCATCGAATCAGACTCAAAGCAGCCCGGTTCTGGTTGTCCCCCAAAGTCAAGCTCTATAGGAAGTCGTACACACAGGCCCGTACCTCCAGTGCGTTCATCCGAGCAAAGTTGAAGACCTCCTCTTCGAAATACATGAAGAGATCTGTGGAAGCCATATCGGAGGAAGATCCCTAGCTTACCGGGCTATCAGTCAGGGTTATTGGTGGCCGTATATGTAGAAGGATGCGCAGGTGTACGCGAAAAAATGCGAGAAGTGTCAGAAATTCTCCCACTCTCTCCAATAGCCAGCGCAGGACCTCAGTCCGCTTTCCAACCCATGGCCATTCGCCCAGTGGGGGCTCGACATAGTGGGACCACTCCACCGAACTCCAGGAAATAAAAGGTGGCTGATAGTAGCCACAGATTACTTCACCAAATGGATCGAAGCGGAGCCGTTATCCTCCATCACGAAGCAGGATTCCAAAAACTTCGTCTGGAAAAACATCGTCACGAGGTTCGGCATCCCCAGAGCATTGATCTCGGACAACGGGACCCAGTTCGACTCCAACCTCTTCAGAAGCTTCTGCCGGGAGCACGGCATCCGCAATCATTACTCCACCCCGGCCTACTACCACAGAGTAATGGTCAGGCAGAAATTTTCAATAAAGTAGTACTCGACGGGCTGAAGAAACGGCTTGACAGAGCCAAAGGAAGATGGGTAGAAGAGCTCCCGAGTGTCTTATGGGCATACCGAACGACCCCAAGGCAGTCCACTTCGGCGACACCTTTTTCCCTAGCCTACGGAATAGAGGCCGTCATTCCCTTAGAAATTGGCCTCCCTACTCTAAGGTCCGAACTCTTCGACCAGGGCCGAAATGAGTCGCATCTAGCAGTGGAACTGGACCTGGCCGATGAGCGAAGAGAAGCTTCAACAATTCGGGTTGCAGCTTATCAGCGACAACTGGCCAGGGGCTATAATCAGAGAGTTAAGGAGATGAAATTTTCAGTAGGAGAGCTGATTCTCAAGAAGGCACTCCCGGGGGACAAGGATCCAAATCAAGGCAAGCTGGCGCCGAATTGTCATGGACCATTCAAAGTGACTTCCGTCGTTGGACGGTCAGCTTACAGGCTCGAGGATATGGAGGGCCGGCAGTTACCGAGACAATGGAATGCGTCTTATCTCAAGAAGTTCTATTTCTGAAACATGTACATGTACTCTATGCTTTGAAGGATTCAATGAAAAGGGAATTCACATTCAAAGAGCAAACCGTGTCGTCACTTCGACTACGACCAATGATGAGATCGCCTCGGGTCGGCTACGGGCTGCCCGGGCGTAAAGCCTTTATGGCCAATGATGAGATCGCCTCGGGTCGGCCACAAGCCACCCGGGCGTGAAGCCATTTTGGCAATGATGAGATCGCCTTGGGTCGGCTACGAGCCGCCCAGGCGTGAAGCCTTTATGGCCAATGATGAGATCGCTTCGGGTCGGCCACGGGACACCCGGGTGTAAAGCCATTTCGGCCATGATAAGATTGCCTCGGGTCGGCTATGTATCACCTGGGCTTACAGAGTCGTCAAGAGCGTTCTACGGAGCCACTGTTGAGTTGAACTCTACCCCCTGCTCAGGGCACTATGCCGAACCTACACTTGTGTTTCGCATCCACACTTATTTACGCCAGTGGTGGAGGCAAAATAGCCACAACGAGGTACAATATTTAAGGAAGAAATCCAATCACGCTGATTCGACTCATCACAGAAGTCACAATGAAACAAAAAGTCCAATTTCATTAATTAAATTCTCTGTGTACAACGTAATCTTTGCAAAAGCATGATCTTTACAAATAGGACTAAACTGGAAGATCCGAAGCAGAAGCAGTGGCAGAGGCCCCGGCCTCGGGCTGAACAGTCGGCTCAATAACGATGTTTGCCCTAGGAACGATCGGGCCAGGAAAAGGAGGTGGCTCTGAGAAGGATGGATGGCCCTCGGTGATCTCGGCCTTCCTCAGAGCAGCACGCCATCCTTTTTCCCATGCTTTATCCCTGACCCTCAGCACCCGGGTCTCGTAGTGGCTGGTGGCCTGCTTCACTGCGTCCGCGAAGGCGCCGTCGACCTCGGCTTGGGCGGCTTGGGCCTTTGTCTCGGCTTCGGCCACTTTCTTGGACTCGGCTTGAAGTCGCCTTTCACCCTCTCCACTGCGGCCTCTAGCTCAGCGACCTTATTCTTTTCGGCTTCGGTTTCGGCCCTAGCACCTCCCAACTCGGCAATAAGCTCGACCCCCTGGGCCTCCAGTTGGTCTGCCCTCTGGGTGGCGGCGCGCAATGCCTCCTCCAACTCGAGCCTCTTCGCCTCCAGTATGGCGATCACCGGGCTTTGCTTACTATATCTGTCGATGAGCACCATCGACTTCTGTAGGGCCTGCGATAAAAAAAAGAGGTCATCCGGGGTGAAACACAGGTATGTATAGTAATGGAGCTCGAGAACCCCAGGAAAGGACTCACCTGGAGGTTTGTCTGCAATAGCGACGCGAGGAGCTTCGGGTCGCTATACCCCTCGTAGAGCGCCATGTCCTTTGGGAGGGCGCATCCCTTGGCCAGCGCTTCGAGGACAAGGGAGTTCGTCGTATGGACACAGTCTTCGACCGTCAACCGTTCGCCGGAACTGAGGGTGAAGCTCAGCTCCCAAGGAGCCGGGGGCGGGGGGACACTCAAACTTGCACCCTCGTCCCTTGGCCTTTTTCTTGGGGCGCTCCCCCCTGGAACCACCTCGGGGGAGAGAGGCCAGACTTCCTGGTGATCGGGATTCATGGCGGTCCCCCCCTCCTCGGCACGGGCTGTTGTGGCGGTGACTGCCTCGAAGGTACCAAAGACACTCGGGGGCACCGGCTCGGGAGACACTGCCGCAGGAGGCACTGGACCATGAGACACTAGCGCGGGAGACTCGGATTCCTCATCCCCAAAGGCGAGCGCCTCCAGGTCGAGGTAAGTGATCTTGCGGACCATCTCCAGTGTCGGCGGGGAGCGTCTTGGGCGCCTCGCAAGAGATGTACCTTCCGGCTCGGACTCGGAGGAATGTTCAGCCCCAGCAACGACCTTGGCCCCGACTCGGGAAGGCCCTTCTTCGGTTTGGGTTTCCCTTCTCTCTGAGCTATCTGGAATGGCTCGCCGAACAGCCTCGACTCTCCCCGGGCTCCTTTGCGGCTCGGATGAGACCTCGGCCACCTCCGGTCCGGTTTCCGACCTCTTGATGTAGCCCCTGTACCTGGGCTCGTATTTGAGCAATGCCCACGCAGCCCGGTTGGAGAAGTCGGTGCACCTGGCAACTCGGCTATGCCAGGAATCGTTCCTCACCCAACCGGTGAGCCCGGCTTTCCTCTGCCGAGCACCTGCAAGATTGGAAAAGCGTCAACTAAGGAATATGAAGGAAAGCAGAAAGAGAACTAAAAAATGAAGAATTCCATACTTGGAGCAACCCCGGGACGGCGAGGAACGCTGTACGCCCTGACTTCCTCCTCGGGGCCGAACTCCTAGTTCCCCGAGACGGAAATGAGTTCGTCTCCTGCGTACTTGCTGGAATCCTACAGTACCGTGACGAAAGCCCTTCGCTTCGGCTTGACGCGGAGGTAATATGTGTCCTCCTTTGTTTTACAGAGGTCGTACACATCCTCTATGTCACGGATGTCTAAACCAATGTGGAGGTGTTGGTTCAAAGCCACAGTGCCCATGATGACCTTAAAGGCGTTCGGCATCAATTGGCACGGGGTAAGGTTCCAGGAAAAGAGACAGGTCCGAAGCAGTGGGTGCAACGGGAACCTGACTCCTCCCTCGACCACCGCGACGAGCGGGACATAGGATCGAAGGGCATGGTCCGAGGGATCACCCTGCTGGACAAGGACGTCGCCCGGAATCTTAAAAAAGGTCCTAAAGGCCTCTATGGACGGTGGGGAGTCAACCCAGTGACCGTAAATCCCCATGGTCGATAAGAGAAGAAAGGGAAAAGGATCGAATAAAAGAAGAAAATGGGGGACGCGAAACTTACTAGCTCAAGAACCTAAGACAGGGACAGGCAAAGAAACTTTGCGGGAAGACGAGGGCCTCACTTCAAGCGCTTAGCTCTGGTTTTTAGTTCTCAGGAGCGTCTGTTCGAGAGCGAAAAGTAGAAAGATGGAAGAAGAGAAGGGGATCTATATTTATGAAGGGGCGCCATGATTCGAAAAGCTGTCCCTTCAAAGGCCGCGTGCATACTGGCAAGTATCAAGGTGTTGAATCCGGTGGTGACGCGTGGCACAAGCGATTCGCCTTCCACAATTATTAGGGCACGACAGTTATTGCAAGTAATTATCCCCGGCACGCGAGGAGTCGGACGGGTTCCACGTGTCGTACGTGACGTCAGAGCAAACTCCGGCAACCTCTGGTGGCTTTCGAAATCAGAGTTTCCACCCCCAAGGAATTCGAAATCCCAAGGAGTCGGAAACTCGGGGGCAATTGTGTGGACCAGTTCCTAAATGCATGAAATCAGTAACAAGTGCAAAGACTGTACTCGTCCTGGATGCTCGCGCCTCGGCATAAGGCCCTGAGCACTGGCCAAGACCAGCGCCCCCAGGTGCCACCTCTGCCGTATTCGCTGGAAGCGACGGACGTCTCGGCTACTGCCGAGGTGGAAACAGTTGCCCGAGATGGGCTTGCTTCGCCTCGAGCAACGTCTGACTACGTGGTAAGACGAAGACGTAATGATGGGACGGATATAATCCATGCCGTCCGTTCCCGTCACGTTTCTGACAATCACATCCAATGGCTGCGGCCGTATCAGGGCAGGGCCTTAGGAAAGGTCCGA
The DNA here is from genome assembly GCA_038049695.1 of Cinnamomum chago. NCBI lineage: Eukaryota > Viridiplantae > Streptophyta > Magnoliopsida > Laurales > Lauraceae > Cinnamomum > Cinnamomum chago. The sequence continues at coordinate 112,740,588 of CP142453.1, read as the reverse complement.
TGGGACCTTAGCCGCCAACAAGCAAAGGCAGGACCTGGCCCAATGTGGCTGGCATTAAATGCAGCATGGGCTGGTCGGACCTCCATTTAATGCAATGTGGGTTATGATGGATCCTCATTATTGCTCTATAGGCTAATGGATCCCTAGCAGTCATATTAGCCCACTGATATCCCCCAAGACTCATATATAAGGGGTTCCACAACCCAGAGAGAGGTATGCATATTCTCATACATGCAACTATACTCTGTTCTTTCTTCTCCGATCAGTTACCTGCACTAACTTAAGCATCGGAGAGCCCTGCGCTGCCCACAGCCAGGGTCCTCTGACTATTGCCTCTTCCCTTTCAGGTTTATAGCCCAAGCAGTTCTATCTCTGGTCCTTAGGATAAGTCCATTGAGGCACCTCTCTAAGCTTGTGAGTATATTTTCTACACTTACAGTAGAGATTGGGTAGAAAGAGAGTTGCATAAATGAAAAAGTGAAAGTTTGAAAAGTGAGTAGTAGGGGTGGTTTTTGGTAAAAATATATAGTTAATTTGCATGAGATAAGTGGGGGGAAAACTGAAAAGATTTAAAAAAAAAAGAGTAACTAATTGTCAAAATCATAACTACCCGTCAAAATTAAAGCAAAAAAACTCTTGGCTTAATATATTATAATTGGGTAGCCTGCATATGAACTGTGCATTCTTAAGTAAATGGTGGATACATTCTAAAATCGTGCATCAAATTCACCATCAAAATGAACACTCAACATACATGTCATCATCTCAATATCAAATTCGCCATCAAATTGAACAGTCAACATTTTGTCAAGATCACACACAACTTGAATATCCAACATCAAGCCTAGAAAAAATAAAAAAGAAAAACTTTCAGCTCAACATTGACACCAACATGCATTATCTTTGATTGGCTCCCCCTACTCTTATAAAACATCAAGAATCAGCATTCGAGATTCTAACGGAGCGCCTGGTCCGGCCTAGAAAGGAGAGGAGCGACGGATACGAGATTTTAACGGAGCGCCTGGTCATATATATTGAGGACTGTCCTTAATTTGGGTTTCCTCATTCGACTGATTGCAAAGGAGACAGTGAAGATGGAGGGCATGGAGCAATTTGGGTTTTTCCCTGTCTACTAATCTTTCCCTTTCGACGAAGGAGAAAGGGGAAAGGAAGAGCGCCGAGAGGGTTAGGATCGAACAAATCTTAATCTCGATTTTGGGTTTTTTTCTGAATGCGATCAGGGAGACGATTGAAGTCGTTTGGTTTTGCATTTCGAATGAGACATATACATGGAGGGAAGGTCGGAGAGGAAGAGCGCAGAGAAGGATGGGCCTGGAACGAAATTCCCATTTCAATTTGGGCACTGCACAAATATATATATATATATTTTCATTTCCCTTCCATTGCTTTTAAAGGCCTCGTGACTGCCGTTTGATGAACAACGGGATTGAATGGCCTGGATGAGTCCTTTATATAGAAAGTAAGAGGATCGTCTCCCATACACACACACACACACACACACATATATATATATATATATATATGTAGAAATACAAATGGAGTTTGGGGCAGTTGCTACATTGTAGTACGGAGCAACACCTTCACTAAACGTGTAAGTGGGCCAGGGCCTGGCTTTCGAAAACTTAAATCGCTTACAAACCCTAACACCCATTATAATGATTAAATATAAATTACTATTCAAATCAATAAGATGGCCAATGTGGGATCTACTAAATTTTAAAAACATAGTCGACTTCTTTTACTTTTCTCTTTTTGATGTGTAAAATTAGTAATCAATCCAACCATTGTCCCTGTTGAAATCTCCCCCGCTGAAATCGATTTCAAGGCCGTTTCTTAATCAGAATTCCAAGAATTTATGTATGGGAAAATTTTAAATTCTTTAAAAGTTCTTTCATTATATGGAATTCCAAATCAGTATTTTTAATGGAAGATTTAAAATTTCAACAAATGGTATAGAAAGTGGAATTTCAAGAATTTCAAAAGGTCGTTTGAGTGGTTAGATTTGAAATTCTAATGAAATAAACACATCATTTCAAATATTTGGGGACAAGAAGTCATATCATGTCAGAAAAATCCCAACCTCCTAAATTCTAATTATAAATTCTGGTAAAGATACATAGTGTAAATGCATAAAATATAATGGGTGTGAGGACAAATAAGCGGTTTGGATTTTCGAAATTCACGCTCACTCCGTGTTACGAGCAAAAGAAGTACTTCATCATACTACAATACAACAATTATCCTCAAATATAAAATCCCAACAACAAAGGTGTGTCTTATTTTAAATAGATGTTCAAGGATTGGTCTCTAGTGAGTTATAACACATGCCCAGGACCACTAATCCAATCTAGTGAAAAAGAAGATCATTATGATCCGACAAAGATGAGCCATTTGAAGTAACATGTATTTTCCAACAAGTGGACATTTTAATAATTAAAAAAAAATTAATTTAAGTGTGTTTGCATACAGGCCTATATTATTCAGGATCAGATTTGGGCCACACCCATTTGCAAAGTAGATAATGCCCATTCAACACTGCCTGTGGCCATTGGCCACACAACTAAACCATGTACGGCCCACAGGCCCTCCACAAAAGACCTAAAAAGCCTAATCAATTCTCGTGTCTATCTGCGCGAACTGCAAATCACCTGCAAACTCTCTTCAAAAGCACTATGAAAACTGCACTCCACCTTCCCCAGTCTCGATCTCTTACCACAGCCGTCCATTGACCAATTCCACACTCTCTTCTCCACATTCCTCGAAATCTCTCCTACGTCTGGATTCCTCGGCCCTCTGAAGGGTCTCTGCATCCCAAAATCTAGGGTTCTTGCGATGCCGGATTGCGCAATTTTGCCTCCTCTATCTCGATCCTTACTGAGTCCTCAAAAAACCCTATATTTGTATGAGTTCATCCCACGAACTCTAGAATTAGGGTTTTCTAGATCTCTTCTCAACGCAAGAAGCCGTTCAAAATCGTTAATTTCTGACATTTCGGGCCGTATTCGCGCTTCTGAGCAGCAGAAAGATGTGAATTTGAATCGTGGTTTGAATTCAAGAAGCTTTGGAAATGAGATGTTGGGAAAGATCGACAGCAGAGATTTTGCTAGTAGCTGGTTTGAAGGTAATGCTGAGAAAAATGAAGGTGAAAGATACCGTTATATACATAGGAATTCAGGTCTATCCGAGCGGGAAAACTACAGTGACAGATGTAAATGGAATGCGAGAAGCTTTGGAAATGATATGCGGGCAAAGAATAGCCACAAAGATTATTCGGGACCTTTGGATTTTGGTAGCTTAGGCAGTTCGGAGAAAATTAGAGGTGAAAGAGATAAGCTGGAATTAAAACGTGCAAGGAAGAATTGGAATCCCAGGAATCGTGAAATCTTAAATGACAATTTCGAGTATGAAGAAGGACGCAGCAGAAGAGAGGTTGAGGACGCGGCGGAAGAGAAGATTTTAGGCAGGAAATCGGCGGGGTTTGGTCATGGTGAAAAGGAAAAGATTCCAACTTTTGATCTTCTAGAGTTGAAGAGAGACTTGGAGAAAACAGAGGAAATTATGGGCTCCAGCACTGAGGAAGATGATAGTGATTTGGTTCCTCCAGGAGGTTCCCAGAGAAGTGGTATGGAATCTAAGGGGGGAGAGCTTGTTGGAATATCAGGATTGAGGAGAAAAGATGTGTTAAGAAGATCAACTATGCTTGCGAAGCAAGTGATTAGCATGGAATCTGCACTTAGCTTGGGTTTTGTCTCCCAGCTTTGGGTTGACACGCGATCAGTAAGTGTTGTTCTTCTTATCTGGCCTCAATTTTCTTTGTTGTGATTTTGCACACCACTCGCTTGTTATTATGCGCAAATGCAGTTCATTTAAACAGTAAATCAGTTGAAAGAGTGTATATTGAAACAGTAAATCAATTGTCTCTACTCACTTGTTATTATTGCGACTCGAAAACTTGATATAGAAAAAAAATGCCATTAATAACTTGAAGGAACTCTGGTAAACTTGATTCACTGCACAAAACAAATTCAACAGTAGCCTTAGGTATTTTGTGTAATCACAAAGAAGAAAGGAGCAGGCAGAGATAAAAAGAAAATGAAAGTGGAAAGAAGCAATTTTCATGTATTGAGAAGGGATGAAGAATTTGCCAATACCAAATGAACATTCATAACTGATACGGAAAAAAAAAAAAAAAAGAGTCTGAAACTTGTTTGCATTTGATTGAGTTTCTTGCGACTTGGCAGTTGAGCCCTGGTCCATATCAGGCGAGTCCACAGTTTGATTCTCAACTCCTTGCCACAAGTTACATATGCTTTAGGTTTTCAAATACCTACCTATTTCATACCCGTTTTACTCCATTCTAACCCTGTGATTGGTGAGCAGAGACAATATTTAGGGGCTCATTTTCATTTGTTGTTCTCTTGAGTCTTGAATAGACGAACCTATTTGTGACTTTTGAGTTATGACTTTACGGTGGAAGGTGGATTAAAGCTGCAGTGTAGTATTACCGCTTTAACCAATCTAGGGGTTTTTGGTAGAGTTTTTTTTTTTTTTTTAATTAAGATTATTATTACTACTACTACTATTATTATTATTATTTGTAATGGATCTTAAATGCAAGAAACATAAAAGGTCTGCCAATTTGGCTATAATGTGAATGTAATATGATTGTTTCACAATTAAAATTTATTTTTAAATGATATTTTATGTCTTTTCTTCCAATTCTTTTTTCTGTGATTTTTTTTGTTTGTTTTTATAATGTGAATGTTTATTGTTTTGTTTACTGATTTTAAAATTAGAAAATATTTTGATTTTCATACTAACTTCACACCTGCAATCACTTGCAAGTACTTAAATCTACAAATTGAAACTAAAACATGGTGTTTCCTTAACTATATATATCAGTTCTTTTTCCTTTTGCACTTATTTCTCATTTTTTATGTTTCAACATAAACAAGCACGTTTTGCAACTAAGCATCTAGTTGCAGTTACAGGCTGAAGGCTCTTTTTTGCACTGACTATATCATGATTTTTAGGCCCTTCGCTTTGTTTTGGCATCCTCTTCATATGAACTTCACAACTTCTATTTGTTATAAATCTAAATAATTTAGCATCAAAAGCGTGGGTCAACAGTCACATATATGAGGAGCTCCACATGGTGAGCATCCTAGCTATTTGCAATCAAAGAATTTTTGCATTGGTATTGGCCATGCCCCTTAGGGATCATGAAGCAGATAATGATACTTCCATTCCATTTTTTTTTGGGTGGGCTGGGATGTTAGCTGTTTAATGCAAGGTTGTTCTGTTCATTTATTTCTTTTACTTTGAGTGTCTAGTCTTATATATGGATCCCTCTTCCCTGTCATGACGTTGGAATACTCTCTCTCTCTCTCTATTATGTACATCATTCTATTTTTTTTCTTACACAAGCAATCATCAATTTCTGCATTTTCATTGCTCGTTTCTTCCATCTTACCCTTCCTTTTATTTTCATTCCTCTTGTGCCATTCTTTCATCAATCCTCATCTCTATCTTGTCTTGACTCTAATTCATCATTCCTTAATATTAGTTATATCCTTATATCATTCTTTTCATTGATCATGCTCTTTCTTTCTTCCACAAACATTGGTCTCGAATCCTTCTACTCTTTCGTTATTCTCTTCTATAATACACATATATTCTTCTCATCCTTCTCAAATCTAAATTATGTTTGTTCTTATATTATCATTATTTTTAGCATTATTTCTCAGTTTGTTGAAGTTCTATAAAATCCCTTGGTGAAAGAACAAGAAGTCGTATTTGTTAGGGCCATAGTCAATTCCGTGTCAAAGAGCCCACAGGACCTTGCCTCTAAGAGTCACTTGAAGGTGTTAACACCCTATTGAGCTACCACTTATCCCAAGATCCATAGGTGATAGGAAGGGTAGAATCAATGGTTTTAAGATTGTTTTTAAGGGGCGGCAGGTCAAGCACATCTCGAGCCGGGACTGACACTGTTTAAAGCTATCTCCCAGTGGTAGATTGCTGGCGCCCATACACCTAACAATAATGTCTATCCACGAAAGGGAAACTGGACAGAATTAACCACTTACATGGTCAACATCTCTGGTCTATAATGTTTATTCCTCCATCACTCGTGCCGAAGCCTCTGTTGACTCATGTTCATACACTCTTGCATTCAGAGATCGGGAAGGCTCCATTAACCCGGAGAGACTTGCCTTCGTCCTAAACATTCCCACATCTCCCAAAGGCCTTAAACCGATCTCTGACAGTCTTTCTAAGGAAGAAAAAGCAGAATCCACTCTAGCTCTCTGTGGTTACCCTGCTCAATGGGATCCTAAAAAGATTTTTCTTCCTTCCTCAGCCTTGATTCCAAATGATCAAGTTCTACACAACATTTTCACTTTCAATGTCTATCCACGAAAGGGAAACCGGACAGAATTAACCACTTACATGGTAAATGTCCTACACAAAGTAACTTCTGGTGTCCAGATCTGTCTTCCCTCTCTTATTTGCCGTTCCATAATTCGTTTTTCGTTGTCAAATTCCAAAAAGACGGCTACACCCTTTGGATTCTTGATGACTCAGTTAGCCCGATCTTTTGGGATCCCTCGTCCCAATGAGAAACATCTTTCGGTTACTCCCTTTGCCCCATCTAACATCTTCCAAGTGAATTTCCAACCTAACATGGGTGAAGGACAAGTTCAAGCAGAAGCTCCACTGCAAGCATCTCGAGCTCCTTAGCCGTGTCAAGCTAATTCTCCTCCTCCAGCTCCTCAAACTTCATCTGTTGAAGCTCACTTGACTGCTATGGTGTGTGATATTGCAGGTATCAAGAGAAAGCAGTCCAAATTTGATAAGGTGCTCAATAAGATGTATCGGTATCTCTCCCGTATCTCCAAGAATTGTCGGTGTGATGATGTTGAGGCTCCTTCGTCTCCATCTTCTCCTCCACCAGACACTGATTAGATCTTTTGGAGCTAACTGCTTTTTTTTTTCTCTATTGGTATATTTGGTGGTGTGTTTTGTGGTAATGGTTATGGATTTATTTTGATGGAGTCTAGGTTGTTGTTGACTATGTTCTAATTGGTGGTAGTTTAGCTTTTAGAGACTAGGACCACTTACTGATGTTGATTTGGTTATGAATGTTCATATTGAAGGATCGTCTATGATGTTTTGCTGAAAATTGTATGAACTCTCAAAGTCATATCAATGGGATGCAATCTACCTAGTTCATCACTATGTCTTATAGTCATACATGGATACTCTTTGTGAAGTGATCTTAAGTTACATTGTTTATCACCATTGTCATGTCTACATGATTGTGCTCATAGTCATATATATGCGCTTGTGATTGTGGTTGACAAACCTGTTCTTATAGTGCATTCATTGTTGTATCTTTTCAAAATGATCATGCTGAGCTTATCTTGGAACTTCTGTCTAATCCTTTCTCTGAGCTCCTCTCCTTTCTCCTTGCACTATATTGTCACATCTTTGTCAAATTTCCTGACAAAAAGGGGGAGTAGTAGAAGCAGAGTTGTAATGATTGAGGGGGACTCGATATCTTTTCAGTTTTATCTGTTTTAACATGGTGTCAGGGCTCCAAGTAGAGTTTTCAAGTGCTCCCAGTGTAGTTACGCGGGGGTGGGTGGTTGGGGTATTTGATAGGTGTATGGGCGCCAGCAATCTACCACTGGGAGATGGCTTCAAATAGTGTCGGCCCCAACTCGAGATGTGCTTGACCTGTCGCCCCTAAAAAACAATCTTAAAACCATTGATTCTACCCTTCCTATCACCTGCGGGTTTTGGGATAAGTGGTAGCTCAGTGGGGTGTTAACAGTATTCATCTTCCATTTGACTTCCACTAAACATCTTTTCACCTAACCAATAATATCTTAGGGATCTTCTTTTTTCCTTATTTTTTGTTAGTATTAATTTGTTTGAGAGCCTTTGTCAATTTATAAATTTAAATGTGATTGATAATTTGATATCACTAATGTTAGAAGTTAAAACCACTAATGTTGATTATGATGTTTTGTTTCTTATATGTATGTTTTTCTTTTCAGTGGGTAGTAGTTTTGGTAGAAGTGAGGCCAAGCTTGCTATCAGGGGAAATGGAAAGGTTTCTTTTAGAGGATATATGCCAGGTAAAGAATTATTTGTTAGGACTGTCAAATCCATTCTTTCTAGTGCTCTCTTTTTTTTTTTTTTTTGCACTATTGCTTTCATGCCCTGTTACATATTGAAAGTCTTAAGAATAAGATCACTAACTATAGGTGATTATTAATACGTTATATTAATTGGCCATTAAATGTTTGCATATTTGTTCCAATTATTATAAGACTATTACGGGTGTTTCGCCCTTTTGCACATTAAAATTTCTGATGTTATGGGGCAATATTTATAAGTATTATAGTCAATCAAGTTTTAGTTTCAAGATAGCCATCTCTTATATATTATTAGTGTACATACTAGATACAACTCACATGGGATGGGAATACAAAAAAATGTTGTATTTTCCTATGTAAATATTTTTAAACTGTTGTATTTTTGTAAGCTTTTCTTGATTATATCTGAGGAAATCCCAAAATTTGAAAATGTCCTGTTATTTTCTGTGATGAGAAATTGCAGAGAATGATATTTGTGATAGTGCATGCTAGCCAGTTTCCATAACATCAAATCATGGATGCGTCAGAATGCATCATTTTGAAATTGTTGAGAATGAGATATGAACATGTGTCCTAGTGATTTTCAGTCACAGGATTCAAATCTGGATTCGTTAGAAAGTACATCTCTCTTTCCGAGAGGCTTGCCCAGTTCGTAATGTGCTAGTATCAAGTGATTCGACATTCTATATAATATTTATTATACTTGATCAGTAGCCCATAAAATAGATAGTCTTGATTAGGTATAGATATATATATATATATATATATATAACGGTTAAAATTTATTCCACCATAAAAAAAGAACAAAATTACAGCTACTGAAGGACAAAGATAAAACACTAAAACATTATTTACATCAAATATGATGGAAGATCGAGAAATTCCTTCCCTTGCGAGGCCATCTGCCATTGAGTTAGCCTCTCGTAAGATGTGATGAAAGGAAGCACTCATTCTTTTAGAAATATGTTGCACCTCCTCCTTGCACCTCCTCCACCCAATCCGCAATCCGCCAAGGATGAATAGCCTTCCTAGAATCTCATTGAATAGCCGAAAAGGAATCTCCTTCTATAGTAGGCTATGAGCCACCTATCTTTTCCAAATCATGACACCCAATAAAAAAAGCATACACTTCAGCCTCATTAGCATCAAGAGAAACCACAGGCCTGGAGAAGCTTCTAACAACATTTCCATTCCAATTCTTGATCACACCTCCAATACCTCCTTGATGCGTTCTTCTTAAAAAATTGCCGTCAAAATTCAACTTGTATGTTCCAAGAGGAGGCCATTTCCATTCATCTCTATCCACCACTTAAAAAAGCATCCCAAGATTGATTAAGATCTGCCACGGAGATTTGGTATAGATATTGGAGTTCAATTATCTAGCTAATCTTCATTTCATCATGTCGTCCTTAGAAATTCCTAACATAAAAAGGACCAGGTAAACTATCCAAACTAATTGATAAATGGTCAACAAAATGGATGACCTATACCAATCATAACTGGTAATTGTCAATGACTGAATTGCATTGTCCATTCCATGGGCTACTCCCATTTTTCTTCAGAATCATAACCAATCATAACTGGTAATTGTCATTGACTGAATTGCATTGTCCATCCCATGGGCTACTTCCATTTTTCTTCAGAATCATTTTGGACAACCTATAAATCAGTGTTATGTTTGCAAATCACATGGTCCAAATCTAGTAAATAAATGAGTAGATCCATGCTGTCTGCTCCGTTGGCCTTGACCATGTCTTTTGATGTAATCGTCACATTGGTTGAAAATCTTCAATACTGATTGGTGATCAATGATGATAGCCCAATATGGCCCATTCCTCGTGTCTGTCTCTTTTTATTGCCCTTCCATCTCAAGAATCACTAATCAGATGATCCTAACAATCTAAATTCTGGCTAGAAAAATAGAGGTCCAAGTTGGTAAATTAGATTATTAGAAAAATTGTATCATCAATGTAGACCATCCCTGTCCTCTCCCAGCACCTATTTGATCACTGAAATTGAATTATGATCATTGTCCGCTTTTTCTTATTTTTTCCTCTAAGATTAGGGTTGCCCGCAGTAGAGTCTTCATGTCTGGGGCTACTTTGAAAGGTAGGACGTAGGAGTGTGATTCTAGTGGGTGCTCCTATAGTGTACACTCTTTTTTAAAGTAGTGGTGCAGGCCATGAGCCAAATGCATCCTTAAGACTCATAAAACAAGGCCCAAGAAGACCAACATAGGCCCAGTCCACTAACAGGGCCCATAACTTAAGTGAATAATAAGTCACATGTTAACTAAGGGAATTGTAGCCAAATCTTGTGTTTTAGCGAGTTCTATCATGAGAGTAACAACTTTATTTTGACTTGCTTAAATTTAGAAAGATGCGTAAGTCAATATCTTTGGGAGCCTTAATTAGATATTACAATCTTAATTAAGAGTCAGATTATTGACTACTGTAATTTGAAAGTAGTATAATCTCTATTGAGAGAATATTAAAAAAAATCTCTATTGAGAGCCAAGATTGTTGGCTGCTAGCCTACTACTCTATATAAAGGTTGTAAAGGTTCTTCCAAGTATTCAATGAATATTTTCCTATCTTCCAACTTTGGGTGAGATAAAACTCTCTTAGCTTTGTGTGAAGACTCCTAGGCAACTCCAACGCATTGGTGTGGGTTCAAGACGTGTGTGAGGACTCCACATATATGCACCCTCATTAAGTAGTCTATTGAACACAGAAGTAAGATGCATCAGAGACATCCTATGTTGGCTGGTTCTTATCGCATCATGCATCTTGCACTGGTTGGGCCTGTTAGTGATCCAAATAATCGATCCGGCAGGACCCACTCTGAATGAGTGATGGAGCTGAATCTTATTGATTGAACGACCACATCAGTTCGAATAAATTTTTTTTTTTCTGCCAACAGAATAAGCACCATGGATGAGCAAGCAAATTATGGGGTCGCTATGGTTTTCTAGCGGGGCATTGATTATGGGTGCAAGACAGAATATAGATCATCAGAAAAGTGGGTCTCTCTTTGCTTGTGGAATTCTGGGCCTCACTTGTTTATACTTTATACTAATAGCCCAAGCAAACTACATCTTTATAGACTGATTTTTTATTTTTTTTGGTGAACACCCGACTGTGATGTTGATGCCTACCTCTAGAATGTTTCCGATCATCCCCATCCACATGCTCAATCAAAGGAACACAATTTTAATGGCCACTTACATAATGCACTTGTTTGTTTGTTTGCTTTTTTTTTTTATAATTATTTTGTACTGTAACATCATCTTTTTTTATTTACTGATGGGCAATCTACTTTGCTTGGTAATTTTTTCCCTGTTATAAAAAATGTTTTTAATCATATATCAGCAGGCATAAATGTCTCACTCTTCCCATTTGTTTCTTCTTCTGTGTTAGGCATACATTTTTACCCAATACATTCATCCAATTCAATCTTGTGTTCTTCACAGGTAGGAGATGTCGTGCTTGTGCAAGATGAGAGTGTTATAGAGAATGAATTTAAAATGATTGGTCTGGACACTTTGGTAAGTTGTTTTGGTTTGCTACGTAAAATTTGTCCGTGTGACCTTTTTTCCCTTCAAAATTTTAGAAGCAGAAATATCATATATTGTTGTTATCCTTATAGTTGCATGAATCTTCTTCTCAGGACACTATAAATATGTCATACTTTTGATTGTGCAATGTTATATCCAATGCACTTCTCCCACCTTGGAATATTGTGAATCCTTGAAGGTTTGGGATTTCTCCGAGGATATGTAAACACTAAACTAATCTAAGTATGGTGCACCACATTAATGCGCTGATAGATATGCCTAAACACCGAACTCCTCAAGTTGAGAAATGAACATAAATTATTTCAGGATTCTTTTTCCTCTTTCTGCAGCTGTGTTATTTAGCATGGTATCAAAGATTACTGGTTGGAATCTAACTATTCATTTGAAAAATGTCAATTAATAGTTGTTTTATGTGCCGATAAATTTGATCTAGCTCACAGTTTTTGTTTGTTAGGTAGGATACAATGTTGTAACACCAAGTCGGCAAAATGTTGGGAAGGTGAGTCCAAAGCCTCATACATCCTGCATACATGCACACAAATACACTGCTATATGTATGGATGTACTCCATGATGCATTATCTTTAAAGCATTTTTTCCCTCCCTTTTAAGGTGCGAGGCTATACCTTTAACATCAACTCAGGCGCGGTAGAGTTGCTTGAGCTCGACTCTTTCGGGATTTCGATTATTCCAGCTAGTTTGGTGTGTTAATATTCTTCTCTTATAAATTGACTGATAGGACTGTCAATGGGCTAGGCTGAGTTGCTTTGGGCCCAGCCTTTGAGTAGATTGGGCAGGCCTTTTTTTCTTCTTTTTGCTTTTTTCTGTTTTGATCATATTGGACAGCCCTGGATTGCGGCCTGGCTTAGTATTATTTTTTAATTTCCTTAAGCCCGGCTTTAAATAGCCCATTGGACAGCTCTGTGGATGAAAAGAGACCCATCATATAATTTTAAATGTACTTCATGTTTTCTTCTTTCAGGTCAGCACATATGGGTTGCCTGTTGATGATGTGCTTGGCATAACTTCTGACACAGTGGTAGTGCATGAAGTTGCAGCATCTCATGTGCAGAGGCTTTCAAAGGTATGTATACTGTCTCATTTTGCTTTCTATGTTGGATCAGATGAGTGGCAAGTGAAGACTCATGCATTGTCTGATGATTGCATGTGCTTGCTCATCATTTCTGTTGGCATGTCTGGGCATGAGTCGCACTATGCATGCATGTTGATGACATTAAGTAACAGTTACAACACGGGAGTGATTTGATGCAAGCGATTTTATAACTTTCATAAAGCCCGGCTGTAGATGTGGCAGGAGAACAGTGGTTTGGGACTGTCAATCAGGTTGGCCCTGCCACAGGTGGCCTACAAATTGAAAAGCCATACTTTGAGACAATCCCGATTTTTGCAATTGTGGAATGTTGCCTTGCTAAAATCCCCCTTTTTTTCCACCCTGCATTTGAAGGCTACCTATTGGATGGAACAATCTGATCAGGGTGGTTGTTGGAACTGCAGACCATCCACTTAGGGTCCACTAGATAGGTGATTAATGATCTACAAGTTTGACAACCACGCGATGGAAGTTTTGGTTGGATCATTATATTGAGCTGTTCTCTATGCTTCATCAATTTTTGAAAAAAAAAATCCCTATTTTACCTGCTTTAAATCTGCTTTTGTTTGTTTTGGCATCAATTCCGCAAGACTTCACCTTTGAACAAATGATTAAGATATAAACAATTCGGAATGGATGAATGAGAATAGAACCACCTTGTAAGTGATAATAGTTAAATGGTATTAAAAAATGATAAATGTTAATATTTCTTAGAATTTGAAATCTAACAAGATTGCTAAGGATATAATACCTTCCTAGCGAGTCTTGCCTGAAAAGAAAGAAAACTTTTGTTATCTTTTGTTAATTCATACATTACAGTTTTCTTAGTAAGAAATGAAAAACATGGGACTCTTTCCTTTTTTTTGCTACACCGGAGACTCGAGTCCATGCACTCGCTCTCACGTCCCTTACCAATTGAGCTACAACTTGGGGAGAAACATAACTCTTTTACTACATCTCTCCAAATAAGAAAATGAGAATTATCTCTTTTTTATTTTGCTTAAATTAGGGTTTCTGGGATACTAGAAATGTGGAATCATGTGGAGATGAGCTTAGAAGATACTCCAATCTCGGTAATCGGTCATTTCGATCTGTTCGGCATCAAAGGAGCCGTAATAATTCTGTTGGCAAAAAAAGTTCGAGAAGAATGAGGGATACAGATGTTGATTGGGAGCTGCCCATGGACTATTGATGTATGAAACATTGTATATATTGTAAGAAATACTTGCTTGAAATGAAAGTTTTTGGGCACTGATTGTTTCATAGTTGTTCACATTAAGAGATTAGAAGCTTTTGTTGCATCACTGGCATTCTTACAATAATCTACCTGATGATATGATTTTGCCAATGGGACGGTTTACCCTGCGCCTAGCTTGTTGTAGGTTTTATACAAAATATATATATATATATTATTTTATTTTAACATAAATACTCACACACCACCACACTAGTCCCTCAATCCCCTTTTTTTTGTGGTGAGTTCTCTGTGAAAATCTAGTGGGATACTTATGATGTTGAGTTTTGAATATCTTGAGGTGGATAGAGTTCATTTGATCTTGACCTCGTGGTAGTATTGCATATCATCACGCTACCTGTATTAGGTGCAATAGCCCATCCAGGAATTGAAGTCATTGTGGTGCCCATCATAGTCATCATAATTATATCATCAATCTGGGGTCTGCTTTTAAGATTTTTGCTATTGTAAGTGCAGAAAAATATACTCACAAGATTAGGATGCCTTCAAGGACTTACTTAGAGTATCAGAGAAGGAGCTGCGCGTCTGTTGAACCTGAAAGGGGAGAAGAGAACGGTCAATGGACCCTGGCTGGGGCAGCGCAGGGCTCTCCGACGCTCAAGTTAGCAGTGATCGGAGAAGAAGGATAAGGAAGGTCTGGGTTGCATGTAAAAGAGAGTGCATACCTCCATCGTGGGTCATCCTTATGCTTTATATGAGAGATCACTTTGGCGCCTGCGCCGGTGGGCCTCGTGATGTGACTAGGGTCTCATCAGCCCGCATAGTCATCAATGAGGGTCCATCACAGCCCTCATTGCATTTAATGAGGGTCCGATCAGCCCACAATGCATTTAATGCCAGTCACATTGGGCCTGATCTTGCCCTGATCTGTTGACGGCTGAGGTCCCATCGGACCCCTTTCTTGGGCCCCGCTTTTATGGAGGCTGTAGCCAAGGGATGCAGTTATAATCTGTGTAGCCGAGACTGGACGGTGTGGTGCGGCCGACCTGGCCACCATTTACCGACATCAGCTATAGATGCCGAGACCGAAGCAACGACGGGCCAACGGTCGAGACCGATACCGATCCGCCTTACCGAAACCGAATAGGGAGTGGGATCGCGAGATGGCTCCCACACAATAGTCCCCCAGCTCTCGACCTCCTGGGCTCCTCGGGTCTCGAGGTTGAGAGCTGAACTGGTTTGCCGATCTCACTCAGCATTTATCATACAGGCGCCTCCAGCTAAGGGTTCTGACTTGCTCAGCATCAAGCGCCGCCGTCGCTCTGTTTGCCCGAGGCAATAAAGGGGGCAATAAATGCAGAGGCTATGATTGGCATTGGATGGCGGATCGTCAGCGCCACGCGTTATTGCCCGAAAGGCTTCCTTGTCACCTCGAGGCGGCGTGGGGAGGGAATCGAGACGACACCTCGCACGCCTCCCATTTGAATTTCGGGATGGCGCCCCTCACCTCCCTTTAAAGCCCTGCAGGCTTGCCTTCTCTCCATTTTTGCTTTCGTTCTTTCTTGCCCTCTGCGTTGGTCTCTGCTTCCTCTGCTAGAACTTGGATCTCCGGCCTGAACCAGCGCTTCCAGACTAGAATCAGAACTCCTAGTTGTTTTTCCGTGGCCATCGTCTACAGTCCGTCCGTCAGTCAGAGCCTGCCTCTGTTTGAACTAGTGAGTCCCTTATTCTTTCTTCTTCGTTTATGTTTCTGACTAAGAACCCTAGGGTTCCCTCTGTCCTCCATTTTCTTTTATTCTGCGTCTGCTCCTCCTTAGGGCTTCGTTAGGATTTGTTAGGTTTAGGAATGGGGGCTTTCAGTTACTGGATAGATTCCCAATCGGCCCTAGCAGAGCTCAGGAGGACCTTCAAGATCCCGGAGGACGTCCGGATGAAGGCCTCCGACCGGTCATCTGGCTACACTTTCCGTGACGGCTGGATGCCATTCCCCCTAATTGCCATTATCGAAGGTGGGGTTAGATCCCTCCTTCATCCCCTTCTGAGGTCCTGCCTCCGAGCATGGAACCTCTGTCCGTGCCAACTGATGCCCAACGGCTACAAGATCATCATGGGCGTAGCCGAACTGAATAGGATCTTAGGAATCGATCTCGGCGTCCATGACATCGAAGATGTTTATGATCTCTGCAAAACCCGAGACGGCAACACTTATTATCTTCGGGTCAAAGCCAAGTGTTCTCCTCTCATCACGGCCTTGGAGGACTCGAATAAATACGCCGGAGATGATCGGCTACTCGTCTCCGGCAACTGGGAGTTCGGAGGGGCCGAATCCGAGACCACATGGAGATCCCAGGTCCCGCGGACCTTTGGGACGCCGCCGAGTAATGCCCTGTCCCTTCTGCCGGGTTTCGGATTATGACTTTCCTTGCTAACTTTTATTCTAAGTCTATTCTTTCCTTTTGCAGGCCTCCAACAGCGAAGACGGGACGCCAACCTAGACCGCTGGCGGAGGAACAAGGCCCGGCTGGATAAGATCTACCAGTACCGAGGCCACTACAACAGGGCTGCCTTTTCCTTACTAGAGTACGAGCCGAAGTACTCGTCATACACGCGGAAGTCGGGCCGTCCTGGGGAGATAGTCCTTGCTTTGGCCGAGGCTGCGAGCGGGCCTGTCACTGTTGCCGAAACTTCCTCGTCGGCTACTGCGGCCGAGAGCGATCCCTTGAGGGAAGTCGAAAACTTCTCAGACTCCGAAGAGATGGAGAGGCGTCGGCCAGCCTATCAACCGCGCAATCTAGCAGCGGCCATCTTTGGCGAGCAGAGGGCCGCCTCCATCGCCCGTCCTCCCGCCTCCAGCGCCCGTCCTTCTCGCTCTTCTAGCACCTCGATCGTCCCAGCGGTCCCCGAGGCCCAGCCCGCCGCTGAAGAGAGGGAGAGGCCCCGAAAGAGGACAAGGGGGAAGTCCCCTGTCCGCGAAGACCAGCCGTGGCAATCGCTGGCTATCAGGGAGAGGGCCAGGGCGGAAGAGCCAAGCCGGTCCGAGGCCTCGCTGGATCGGCGCTCCGAGTCGCCCCGCGCCGTGGTCCCTGCCGAACCGGAGGCCTTCAAGCCCGATCTGGAGCTGTGGCCGGGGAGGCCCCTCAATGTTGAGGATAAGGTCGTGGGGAACCCGCCTGTGATTACGGCCCTCAGCCGAGCCTGCGCGCTTCCTAGAGACCTTGAGAGGCATCAGGAGGAGGACAATTCTCAGCTACTTATGAGGACACTGCAGCACTCCCTCCTGGTAAGTATCGAATCTTTGGATTAGATCATAGTAACGCTGGTTTCTCTTTGCATGACATTGATCCTTAGCCGCTCCTTGCAGGCTGTCCAGAGGCTTCCGCTGGTCATGAACAGGATCGCGGAAGAAGACGCTCGGCTGAACCGCTTGGCGGAGGAGAAAGAACAGGCCGAAATTGCCTTGTCGGCCAAGAGCGAGGAGCTGAAGGAGGCCGAGGCTAAAAGGGCCGAACTGGACGCCCAAGTGGTCTCGGCGGTGTGGGATCTCTCCCAGACTAAAGCTGAGTCATTGACCTTACAGGAGAAGCTCGTCGCCGAAATGAGGAGGTCGGCCGGACTCGCGGCCGAGTTGGAACGAGAGAAGGCGGCTAGGGAGGAGGACCTTGCGTCTTAACAAGCAGAAATAGACGCCGCCTTCCTCGAGGGAACAGAACACGCTGGCAGGGACTACACTGACCAGATAACACAGCTGAGCCAGCAACTGTTCCACCTCGGCTGTCGGGCCGCGCTCAAGGAGTACGGGGTCCCGGAAGACCACCCGTTATTTCTGAATCCTCCTGAGTTTCGGCCCCCATCTTCTGCTGAGACCGCAGCCTCACCGCCTCCGGAGACTCCTGCCTCTCCTCCGCCAGAGACTCCAGCTTCTCCGCCTCCAGAGATCCCTGCTCCGCCGGAGGCCTCAAGCGAAGCGGTTCCGGAAACCTCCGGAACCGTTGCGACGGTCGAGGACGCAGTAGTCGTCATTGAGGACACCGAGGCCGAGGCTTCCTAAGCTCTGTCTTTGTTCTTTTGAGAAAAAATGTATCTTTTTTTTTTGTAGTAGACTGAAAACGGAATGTGTGAACGGGTGATGGCAACTTCCACACCGCGATTGTAAACATTCGTCTATCAATAAAATTCCCCAATTCTCCTCAATTCACTCTCCATGGATGCTGCTTGTTTTCCTTTGCTTTTTCATTTACTTCTTTCTTCAAAGTGTGTGAGTTCGGATTGAGGTGGACCGACTAGATTAGGGCATGCCACTGGCACTTGTTCCTTGTTGAGCTCACTCATCTTAGCAATTGTGCCCGAGCGGGAATTGTGCCGTGTCGGCCATTTCGGCTATACGTTTAGGTGGCTGGGTGCCGACCTTAGACGGTCTCACCGTCGGCCATTTCGGCTGCACGTCTAGGTGGCTGAGTGCCAGCCTTAGACAATTTCACCGTCGGCCATATCGGCCTGCACGTCTAGGTGGCTGAGTGCCAACCATAGACGATTTCTCCGTCGGCCATATCGGCCTGCACGTCTAGGTGGCTGAGTGCCGACCTTAGACGGTCTTCGCCGTCGTCCATTTCGGATTCATCCAGGTGGCTGAGTGCCGACCTTGAACTCATCGTTGGCCGTTTCGGATTCATCTAGGTGGCTGAGTGCCAACCTGGCTGTTTCGGATTCATCTAGGTGGCTGAGTGCCAACCTTAGACTCATCGTTGGCCGTTTCGGATTCATCTAGGTGGCTGAGTGCCAGCCTTAGACTCATCGTTGGCCGTTTCGGATTCATCTAGGTGGCTGAGTGCCAACCTGGCCGTTTCGGATTCATCTAGGTGGCTGAGTGCCAACCTTAGACTCATCGTTGGCCGTTTCGGATTCATCTAGGTGGCTGAGTGCCAGCCTTAGACTCATCGTTGGCCGTTTCAGATTCATCTAGGTGGCTGAGTGCCAGCCTTAGACTCATCGTTGGCCGTTTCGGATTCATCTAGGTGGCTGAGTGCTAGCCTTAGACTCATCGTTGGCCACTTCGGCTACTCGTCTAGGTGGCTGAGTGCCAGCCTTAGACACTGGCCACTTCGGCTACTCGTCTAGGTGGCTGAGTGCCAGCCTTAGACACTGGCCACTTCGGCTACTCGTCTAGGTGGCTGAGTGCCAGCCTTAGACAGCCATCAGCATTCACACCATCGTTACCATTGTTACTGCCGTCGACAACCAGATTGTCTCAAACTGAAAACGAGTGTATTTCTATTAAATCCAAAAGCATTGTACAAGTGCGGACTAAAAATAGAACTTTTTGAGGTGTGATGCGTTCCATGGTCTCGGTAGTGGTCGACCTTCCATGTCTTCCAATCTGTAGGCTGACTGCCCAGCGGTGGAAGTCACCTTAAATGGGCCATGCCAATTCGGTGCCAGCTTTCCTTGATTCGGATCCTTGTCTCCCGGGAGTGCCTTCTTGAGAACCAACTCTCCTACCGAACATTTCCGCTCCCTGACCTTCTGGTTATAACCTCTGGCAAGTTGCCGCTGATAGGCTGCGAGCCGAACTGCTGCCGCTTCTCTTCGCTCGTCGGCCAGATCCAGCTCCAGAGCCAGATGCGGCTAATTTCGGCCCTGATCGAATAGCTCGGACCTTAGAGTAGGAAGGCCGATCTCTAAGGGAATGACAGCCTCCATCCCATAGGCCAGGGAGAAAGGCGTTGTCGAAGTGGACCTCCTTGGGGACGTTCGGTAAGCCCATAGTACACTCGGGAGCTCTTCCACCCATATTCCTTTGGCTCTGTCAAGCCGTTTCTTCAGCCCGTCGAGTACCACTTTATTGGAAATCTCTGCCTGACCGTTACTCTGTGGGTAAGCCGGTGTGGAATATCGATTTCGGATACCGTGCTCCTGACAAAAGCTTCTGAAGAGGTTGGAGTCGAACTGGGTCCCGTTATCCGAGATCAGTATTCTGGGGATACCGAACCTTGTGACGATGTTTTTCCATACGAATTTTTTGGAGTCTTGCTCCGTGATGGAGGACAACGGCTCTGCTTCGATCCACTTAGTGAAGTAATCCGTGGCTACTATCAGCCATCTTTTGTTTCCCGGAGTTCGGTGGAGTGGTCCCACTATGTCGAGCCCCCACTGGGCAAATGGCCACGGACTAGAAAGCGGACTGAGGTCCTGTGCTGGCTGATGGAGAGAGTGGGAGAATTTCTGACACTTCTCGCATTTCTTCGCGTATACCTGCGCGTCATTCTGCATATAAGGCCACCAGTAACCCTGGCTGATAGCCCGGTAAGCTAGTGACCTTCCTCCAATATGGCTTCCGCAGATCCCTTCATGTATTTCAAAGAGAAGATCTTCGACTTTGCTTGGGTGCACACACTGGAGGTACGGGCCTGTATACGACTTCCTGTAGAGCTTGACCTCGGGAGACAGCCAGAACCGTGCTGATTTCAGTCTGATTCGGTGCGCTTCGCTGCTGTCTTCGGGCAGCTTGTCGTCCTTGAGGTAGGCGACGAAGGGGTCCATCCAACTCGGGCCGAGGTCAATACACGACACTTCCCGAGGTTGATGGAGCTCGATGCTGGGTGCGGTCAAGGATCCGACTTCGATGGTTCTCTTTCTTCCTGCTTCGACAGCGCTGGCCAAATTTGCGAGAGCATCTGCATGGGAGTTCACTTCTCTGCCTATCTGTTTAATTTCGGCCGCGCAGAACTGAGAGAGCAGCTTCTTTGCCAGGGCCAAATACGCAGCCATCCGATCGTCGCGAGCTTGGTAGTCCCCAGTCAGCTGGTTTGCCACCAACTGTGAATCACTGAAGACCACCAGCTGTTGAGCTCCGAGAATTTTGGCGCTGTTCAGTCCGGCTAAAAGGGCTTCATACTCAGCTTCGTTGTTCGACGCCTTGAAATCCAGGGTCAGAGCCTGCTCGATGACCAGTCCTTCTGGCGATTGGAGAACAACTCCAGCTCCGGCTCTTCTCGAGGTGGAAGATCCATCAACGAAGACTTTCCAAACTGGGGCGAGGGCTTGGCATTGTGATTCTTCAGAGCCCGTGGGCGTCTCATGCTCCCTGCCCCCCAGTTCGGTGCCGAGCTGGCTTGGTGACGAACTCGAGTCAAACTTGGCAAGGAAATCTGCCAGAACCTGAGCCTTGATCGCTGTCCTGGGCTGATACTGAATTTCATACTGCCCTAGTTCGACAGCCCATCTTGAAATTCTGCCTGAAAAGTCAGCTTTTCTGAAAACAGATTTGAGTGGATGTTCCGTAACAACCACTATGGTATGTGTTTGAAAGTAATGAGAGAGCTTTCGCGAGGCGCTAACGAGTGCCAGCGCGAACTTCTCGAGAGGCAAGTACCTAGTATCTAGGGATGGCAATTTTGCCCCGCCCCGCCCCGGCCCGGCTTGCCCGCCCCGCCCCGCACGGGTTTTCCCCGCCCCGATCCTTAGGTGGGGCGGGGATGGGGAATAAAACCATGCCCCGAAGGCGGGGCGGGGCGGGGATGGGTTTGCCCTTTTCCCCGCCCCGCCCCGCCCCGTTGCCCCGCCCCGTGCCCCGCCCCGTTACCCCGCCCCGTGCCCCGCCCCGTTACCCCGCCCCGTTGCCCCGCCCCGTGCCCCGCCCCGTTACCCCGCCCCGTTGCCCCGCCCCGTGCCCCGCCCTGTTGCCCCGCCCCATGCCCCGCCCCATTGATTAATAATCCTCTTAAATATATATTTTAGATTTTTTTTATAATAAATAAACATATTTATATGTAAATGTATAGATTGATTTTATGTTGTTATTAAGGGTTAAGTAGATTGATTGAAGACTTTTTTTAAAGTTAAACATATAATTAATTGAACCCTATACATTATAAAAGCATATAATATGATCACATTCCTTCTAATTCAAATTTAATGAAATTAAAGTTGTTAAAAAATCTATCTAAGCTTATTTGACTTTAATCATATATAATGTTAAATTGTGACATGATAAATCATATTAAATAAAACGAATATAATAGAATGATAGATCATGCTTTAAGCTTATTATAATATAGATGATTAGAGATAGCAAGGTAAATTATAATCGGTATGATTCTAATCATACTAATAACAATATAAATTTTACTAATTTGATATAATATTACAAAATATATCATGCTATACGCTTATAATAACTTATATGATTAGAAATGGCAAGGTAAATTATAGTTAGTAACTTAATATGATTCTAATTATACTAACAACACTATAAATTATACTAATTTTAATTATATGTAATCAACCTTAGTATGATTAGAATCATTGTACTAATGATTTAACATTGCAAGTTAAGTGTCACATAAATAAGTAATTATTTACTTAAGCTAATATGATCCACATGCTTGGAAAGTTAAAGCGGCTGAGGTTGTTTGACACTACAATAACCATATCCACATATTGATAAGTCATTTCTCTTATCTTTGTTTTGAGGGTTTTTTTTTTTTTTTTTTTGAGTGATTTGCAACTTGCAAATAAATTGCAAACCCACGATTACCTCTTTATTAGTGAGTGGAGTTCAACACCAGAAATGAAGTGAAACCATGTATTGATGGAGATCATGATATTTTAGAGAGAGATTGTCTTTTTTATAAAGAATGTCTCAAAGCATATATGATATTTTCAAGTGTATAAATATGTATGTGTGTATATATATGTATATGTGTGTAACAATCTTGAATATATGAATATATTTTAAATAAGGTAAAGCATTACAAGAAATGAAGTTTGGTCTAGTGGTAAGACAAACTTCTAGTTTTCTTCCCACCCAAGTTCGAATCCCATCTCTTGCATATTTAAAATTTTTATAATGGCGGGGCGGGGCGGGGTCGGGGCGGGGTAAAAGAGGGGCGGGGCGGGGACGGGGCACCCCAATTCCGTCCCCGCCCCGCCCCGTTGCCATCCCTACAGTAGTATCGGCATCAATCAAGGTCTTGCTCGTGTAATAGATGGGTTTCTGGACCCTGTCCTCTTCTCGGAGGAGGACCGAGCTCACTGCATGATTCGAGACCGCCAGGTATAAATACAAAAACTCTCCGTGGACCGGAGTTGACAGTAGAGGGGGTGAAGAAAGATAGGCCTTAAGCTCCTGCAACGCCTGGTCGCAGTCTGGAGTCCATTGAAATTTAACATTCTTTCTAAGAAGCTGAAAGAAAGGCCGGCACTTATCTGAGGATCTGCTGATGAACCGATTCAGTGCGGCTGCCATTCCAGTTAGCTTTTGGACCTCCTTAGCCGAGGTGGGGCTCTTCACTCTGAGGATAGCCGATATCTGATCTGGGTTTGCCTCGATCCCCCTGCGTGTGACCAAGCTTCCCAAGAATTTGCCGGAATCGACACCAAAGGCGCACTTGGAGGCGTTGAGCTTGAGCCTGAACCTCTGCAAGGTGGCGAAGACTCCAGCTAGGTTTGCCAAATGGGTATGGGCTTGCTTGGACTTGACCACCATGTCATCGATGTAGACTTCAACAGTCTTGCCGAGCTGGTCGCGGAACATTTTGGTGACAAGTCGCTGGTAGGTGGCTCCTGCATTCTTCAACCCAAACGGCATCACCTTATAACAATAGGTCCCTCGGGGTGTGATAAAAGCTGTCTTCTCTTCATCCGGCCCATACAACGGGATCTGGTGATAGCCGCGATATGCATCGAGGAAGCTCATTCTATCGTGTCCGGCTGTGGCATCGATCATCTGGTCGATCTTTGGGAGGGGAAAGCTGTCCTTGGGACAGGCTTTGTTCAGGTCGGTAAAGTCGACGCACACCCTCCATTTGCCAGTCTTTTTCTTGACGACCACGGTATTGGCTAGCCAGGTCGGGTATTGGACCTCTGATGGCGCCGGCCTCGAGCAGTTTATCCACCTCTTCGACCACGGCTTCGGTTTGCGGCACCCCAGTCCTGCGAGCCTTCTGCATCACAGGTTTATGATAAGGGTCTACATTTAATTTATGGCATATTACCTTAGGGTCGATGCCAGGCATCTCTTGTGGCGTCCAGGCGAAGGCTTCTCTGTTCTGCACCAGGAACTGGACCAGTTCGGTCTTCTCTGGCTCTCCGAGCTGACTGCCGAGCAAGAAGAACAGTTCCGGATCTTGCGGATTGATTCTGACTTCGGTCAGGTCCTCCACGCTCTTGTTCTCTGGGTCCTGGCCGACCTCGTCTAGCCTTTTCTCCAACCGCTTTTCCATCTCGGCCATATTAACCTCCTTGGGCTCTCGCTCTCCGGGTACCACGGCCGTCAGGCATTGCTTGGCTGCTTGCTGATCTCCTCTGACAGTGACGATTTCCACTCTGCCATTCTTTCCTTCCCAGGGGAATTTCAACTTCTGGTGGAGAGTGGAAGGGACCGCCTCTAGGCTATGAAGCCAAGACCTGCCCACTATAGCGTTGTAAGGCGAGGGTGCGTCAATCACCATGAAGGTTGCCTCAACAGACGCACCGCCGGCCTCGACCTTGAACGTCACCTTTCCCTTGGGGTAAACTGGCTTAGCGCTGAAGCCAATGAGGGGAATTCGGGCCTCTTGCAGGTCCTTCTCCATCAGTCCCATTCTCCGGAAGCTATCGAAATAGAGGACTTCGGATGAACTACCGGGGTCGACAAGGACCTTCTTTACGGTGCAGTTCTTCACGCCTTGCTTGGAGCAATCAAACTTCAGGGTTACGATCAGCGGGTCGTTATGGGGAAGCTGCACCCCTTCCAGGTCTGCATCGGTAAACCTGATTTCGGGACGCTCCCTCCGAGTTCTTTTCGGTGCTGATCCGAGCTCAGCGGCCATGACCTGCTTACTGTGGGAGGCTTGCCTGGCCTCGGCGCGAGCTCGGTTACTCCCCTTGGGCGGGGGAGCCAGGTGGATGACGTTAATAATCTTCTCTGACCCGTCGCTGTCATGGCCCCTCTCATCTCGGCGTGGAGCTCGGGTGTCGGCTCTGGTGTCCGCCTTGACGAATTCCTGCAGGTGCCCCTCTTCGACGAGCTTCTCTAAGTGCGACCGCAGTATTCTGCATTCTTCGGTCTTGTGGCCGCCCTCCTTGTGATATGCGCAAAATCTCGTCTGGTCTCGGATGGACGGGTCGCCTTTCATGGGCTCTGGCCAGCTGAAGTACGGCCTTTTCTTGATTTTGTACATGATCCTGTGGATGGGCTCCTTGAAGACCGTATTGACTGCCTGATGCGCGTCCTCGGATAGCCTAGGCCTTTTGCTTCTCACCGAGGTAAATGTCTGACCCCTCGCCGAGCCGGCTGGCGCCCTGGGTTTGTCTGACTCATTTCTTCGGGACGCATCTCTTCGGGGTTCGTTTCTCCGGGATGGCCCCCCATCTCTCTTGGAGGGCCTCTCACCTCGGTCCTTCTGCACGGCCCCGTGGTTCTCCCGAGCCCTGACTTGGTCGTCCTCCTGGGCAATGTAGCGGTTGACAATTGACATGAGCGCCGTTATGGAAGACACCGGGTGTCTGGCTAGATCCTTGCGAAGGTCACTGTCCGGTAGTAGGGCATTCCGAAATGCGAAGACGGCCACTTCGTCCTTGGAGTCTTCTATCTGGCTGTAGATCGTCCAGAACCGCTTCGCGAACTGGGTAACGCTCTCTCCCTGCTTCATCCTCAGGGCCATGACATCTGCATCTGTCTTCGGCAGGATCCTGTAGGCCTGGAACTTCTTCATAAAGGACTGCTGGAGTTGCTGCCAACTCGCAATGGACCCCTCCGGGAGCGCACAGAACCACTTCAGGGGGAGGTCACCCAAACTGGAGGAGAAGACTCGACAGTTCAGATGACCCTCGTCTCCCCAGACAGACATCCTCTGGGAGAAGTGCCTGAGGTGTGTGGCTGGGTCCGAGGTCCCGTCGTAAGTGACGAACCTTGGGACGGTGAACTTCTTCGGCAGGGAATACTTCTTGATATCGCGAGAGAAAGGAGACGCCCCGAGATCAATGGAGTCGCAGCAAACATCTTTTTGGTCTCGACCGAGACCAGCCACCTCCAGATTGCGCTGGACCGTTTCCCTTATGCGCTCGTCCAACCACTCCTGATCATGGTACCTGCTTTCCGGAATGGTTTCTGACGCCCTCCTCGAGTAGCTATGGCTGGCGCTCGAGCCTTCGTCTCGGGTTCGGTCAAGCCTTTTTTGATTCAGATGGTCCCTCAAGTCCTTCTCGGGGGAGTCGGGGCGTCTGCCACAAGACATCCTCCTCTCGTGCTGTCGCTGTGAGCGCTGCTGCCGCCGAGAGTGCTGTTGATGTCCTGCTGAACCCGTAGCTCTTTCCAGCTGCTGCTGGAGCTGGAGGATCAGAGCATCCCTCTCCTTGATGGCCTCGTTCTGCGCTCTAATCTCTTGGAGAGTGGAGTCGAAGTCATTACTGGGATTATATTCTTCATCCTCAGAGTCCTCTACATCCTTAGCATCCTCTACCTGACCAGAAGGACGTGGTCCGTCGCCCACTGGAGATTTGCTCCGCTGATCTTGTCCCGTCAGGAGGCCTCCTGCAGGTTGCTGCTGAGAGTTTCTCTTCCGGAGAGTAGACTCCAAGCGAGGATCACGCTCCTGAACGTTGATTCGGACGAGGCCACGCTCGACGTCGTCCTCTGCAACTGGCTCCTTCCCGGACCTCTTCTTAGCAGGGAGGAGGTCAGAGGACGGTCGTGCACGCCTTGCCTTGGATGTTTCTCCACCTTTCGCAGCTCGCCTCGTCATGGTGATAGGGAAAGTTGCAGAAATCTTTCCCACAGACGGCGCCAATTGTAAGTGCAGAAAAATATACTCACAAGATCAGGATGCCTTCAAGGACTTACTCAGAGTACCAGAGAAGGAGCTGCGCGTCTGTTGAACCTGAAAGGGGAGAAGAGAACGGTCAAGGGACCCTGGCTGGGGCAGCGCAGGGCTCTCCGACGCTCAAGTTAGCAGTGATCGGAGAAGAAGGATAAGGAAGGTCTGGGTTGCATGTAAAAGAGAGTGCATACCTCCATCGTGGGTCATCCTTATGCTTTATATGAGAGATCACTTTGGCGCCTGCGCCGGTGGGCCTTGTGATGTGACTAGGGTCTCATCAGCCCGCATAGTCATCAATGAGGGTCCATCACAGCCCTCATTGCATTTAATGAGGGTCCGATCAGCCCACAATGCATTTAATGCCAGTCACATTGGGCCTGATCTTGCCCTGATCTGTTGACGGCTGAGGTCCCATCGGACCCCTTTCTTGGGCCCCGCTTTTATGGAGGCTGTAGCCAAGGGATGCAGTTATAATCTGTGTAGCCGAGACTGGACGGTGTGGTGCGGCCGACCTGGCCACCATTTACAGACATCAGCTATAGATGCCGAGACCGAAGCAACGACGGGCCAACGGTCGAGACCGATACCGATCCGCCTTACCGAAACCGAATAGGGAGTGGGATCGCGAGATGGCTCCCACACAGCTATTATACTGTAGAAAAAGATATGTATCAATCAAAACATGTAATTCTCTCTCTCTCTCTCTCTCTCTCTCTCTCTCACACACACACAGGGTCGGTCTTAAATTCTAATACTACTGGACCTGAGTTGAATCTGAGTTGAATCAAGTTTTGTAATCAGTCACTGAGTTGAATCAAGTTTTGAAATCAGTCCCACAAATGTACACAAAATAGACAAAAGGAAAGCAAGTATTTCCACATCCATGAATCGGTTCTCACCCAACCAATATGCAACAATAGAGGAATGAAAGATGGGATTTATTCATGGGCCATAGCTTCTAAGAGTAAGTTGATGAGCTGGGTTGGAGCAGAGAAAAATGGGCTATGATCGCTCTCAATGTACAGAACGTTACTTGGTGGCCACATCTGGATCACCTGATCTTGCACCTCAGGCCTCATCACCCGGTCATGCATTGTCTTGATGAAAACTCGTTTCACCTTGTCCATGTCACCTCCACCATTGAACCTCACATCCTTCAGTGTTGTGGCTGGGAATGGGCGTAACAGCATTGAAGCTAGAGTCCAGTCCTAAATCAAAAAGGAGCCCAGGCCAGTCATTTAAGAATTTCAAACTCGTTTTATAGTTTATATTTGGTGTGAAAAAATTGATCGGTTTGGACAATCAACTGTAGATCAGAAATCTAAAGATTTTCCAGCTAAGGAACCAGCTGGTCCTGGATGAAGTAGAATGAAGCCACAGGTGAATCAATTTGGACTGGACAGTCATTCTACTGCTTTACCTCTCATTGTTGTTTTAAAATATAAATTACAAGTAAAGCAAAAAAGAGTTCAGAGGCTTTGAATGAACAAGACATAAAGTTATGAAAGTTGCAAAAGGCATGGCTTTTAAATTGGGTGTGTGAGAGAGTAGATAGAGTTCCTAATTCTGAGTTAGGTGTAGAAAGTAGAAACTACTTTATTTTTGTGATGTTGCTGTTCTGTAAGGATGACTGGGTGCCTAGCCAAGGTGTGGGAAGGATTATCCTTATCAGGCATATCAATCTGATAAGTTTTTCCCTCCCTTTTACATGGCGGCCCCCTCAAGGAAAGTCTTTTGGTTCATCATCATATAATAATTTCATTATTTGTTCACTATTGTTATTTACCTCAACTGGGCACAGGTGATATAACAAATCAAGTTGAAGTTCCTTCTTCAATATGAGACTCGTTGGTGGTTTATCAACCCCAAGAGCATATCCTTTTTCCCATATGTCCATTGGAATATCCTGTTTTTGACAATGAGAGAAAATGTTAGCAACTGGCACAGGCTAATTTAAAGAAAGCTTCCACAACTCTTTTTATACGACTAGTATATTAATGGATATCTTTTTTAAATGTACATATGTGATTTTATCAACTCCCACATCTAAAAATCTTACTATAATCTTGCCTTTTGTGAAAATCCTTGTGTCCCACACCAACTATGATAAGAGTTGGAATGTGGAGAGTTCTAATTTTGTTGTCTAATCAAAGTCGAGAAACTCTCCGAGTTGGCTCTTAACTCTCCTGAGTCATTTCTCTCTGATGAAGGAAGGACCCAGCCAGAAATAGGAGAGGCTCGGCCAAATCATCTCATTTTAATAAAATGTTGGCATTTTGAATCATTTAATAGGTAGATCCAATTTTAAACCATTAAAGTTTTTTACAAGCAGCTATACATGAGGTTTGAAGTCGGCAATTTAAAAATGACGACTAGAATGTAATTTGAAACTTATATTTTATCCTTTGCCTTCGATATTTACACTCTCAAATTATGTAATATATGCAGCATTTTGTTTTTTCCTTAAATGCAAATCCAACCATGGACCATTAGGTGTGGCCCAAACTCAGCTTAGCAATGGGCAAGGCCTTCCTTCCTTTGGACCCGTCGGACCCATCAAAAGTTTCAAGTTTACCATAGTGTGATATTGAGAGAGAGAGAGAGAGAGAGAGAGAGAGAGAGCGAGAGAGAATACCACTGGCAATGGCAACATTGCTGCGCAAATGTAGACTGCAACATGAATTTTGTTTCCAAATTCCTGAATTGAATGAGTCAAGCTCAGCCCTCCCAAGCTGTGTCCAACCAGAATCACCTGCAAGGAAGAAAACATGAAGGTTGTATTGTTTAAATTAATACGTGACTCAGGCTAGGCCAGTAAGTGGACCCAGGTCTGCACGTAATTGAGGATCTGGACCGTCAAACAGGCCGGGTTATACCATTTTGGTCCGAATCTCCATATCCATATATATAAAAAACTCTTTCAAAATCGACTTCTGCTTTCATTACATGCCCCGTTGGAATGATCATGTCCGTTCAAGAAAATAATTAATATTTCTACAAAACTACAATTAAATCAATTCAATGGTGTTTACAATTAAATCAATTCAACTCTATTTCCTAGCGTCCGATCGAACCTAAATGATTAAATCTAACTCCAAGGGGTAGTTCAGTTGGCCTCATACCACGGTTTGTAACCCAAAGTTGTAGGTTCGAAATTGTACTACCATACTGGGGTTACAAGAGAGTTTTCCCGCCTTTTCTCTGGACCTGAAGGAATTAGATCTGCCCAAAGTGTTGGGAACCTCCCGTAGAAAAAAAAAAAAAAAAGGCTAAACCTCTATGCCCCATGATTTTTTCTGTGCCTGTGATATCTGATACCTATGACACATACCTTCTCATCATCTTTCAAATTGGACATGAAATGAAAGAGTGGGTTATTGTATTCTTCGAAACTGGAAATGGTGTTGGGGTCCGAGAGGTCGATTCCAGAGCTTTTCAAGTCAAGACACGAGACCTTGTATCCTAAACTCTCCAGATGAGACCGGACCTTGTACCAACACCAGGTTCCATGCATTGCGCCATGCACGAACACCAAGTGAGATGCCTTCAACACTTTCTCCTCTTGCTTCTCCATCAACCCCTCAAGAGTCCTCCGACCTTACCTTATACAGGGTAAGTACTGGGTTTCTCTGGATCTGTCCTTGAACTTGTAGTCACAAATATCTCTCTCCTCAAGTCACTACTGTTTCAAATTTGTCTCAGTTTGATAGATGTTCAAAAATA